>VZRU01003879.1:78840-115817 GCA_013398155.1 Pedionomus torquatus | reverse complement strand
CTCGGTCAGCTTTTTCAGGAAAAAAGAGGTGAACTGCTTTTATCATGATAAAATTGCTTAACGAGAAAACTAATGAATACAACCAGACTGTAATTGTCACAGGTTATTTAAGCTCCCTGTTCCTGGTCTGTCAGTTAAAATGGCCATGAGTGGAACTTGCCAGTTTTTTAGGACTATATTCTTCTTTATCACTGTAACTATTTATCAGTGGTAGAAGGCATTTGTGGAGAATCTAGATTTGTGGAGAATCTAGGGAGCCAGACTATAATGTGTGATCAGTGACGCTTCTGTGATGCTGGAGCCTTCAGAATGAATGGGAGAAGGCAAACCATGAGGATAGCTGTCATTAAGTGTGATTTAGCTGGGGCGTGGGGATGGAGCTGGAAGGATCTGCTAATGAGAGAGCAAGAATACTCTTCAGGGTCTTTGTAAGTGGGATTAGCTCCAAATCCTACTGATGCCTTATATGACTACTTCAGCACCGTTAGAGAAATGGGTTTGGGGTGTGAGATAACATCATCTGCATATCTGTGGCGTCTGCTTCTGTATTGCTTTAGACATACCGGGTTGACAAAATTTCATTAATTTTGGGACTGAAGGATCAGGCAGCTCTTCGTAGTCTGGTATCTGCTTTTCTTGGGTGACCTCTGGCATATGAAAGTTTTCTGTTTGTTGGTGGAACCAAGTGATAACATTCCTCTGAGGGTAGTGAAGGGCTTTTTTTTTTTTTTATCATTTCCATTTGGAAGGGTTTTTTTATCATGCTTGATTGAGAGAACAGTGGAATGCTAAATATTAAGCTACTTTGAAAAATTATTTTAATATGAACACTTCTTCTTTCTTTCCCCTGTACAATCTTTTTATCTCTGTTAAATTTTTGTCCTAAAGTATGTCCAGAGCATTGTCAAATAACACCAAATGCATTGACTGCCACTAATAAAGTGATTTAATTCTTTCCGGGAGAACAACTTCTGTGCTGTCGTTGGTGTTTTAAATTAATCCTGGTGATATTAAATAAATATTCTTAACACCTCAGCACTTAGTGTGCAGTGCATTTGTAATTTTTTTTTCTTTTTTTATTTTAACAGGATTTATCTGGGGAAGGCTACAGAGACACTATTGGTGATGAACACTTTCATCTAGAAGGTAATTAAAGAACAAAATTTCATTTCTTGATTAATAGTAAGAAGTATTGGAGTAATTCAGTGAACAAGTCTGTGAGAATGTATATATGAGAGTGCAGTTCTTAATATACTGATGTGTCATTTGCCTGGCAAAACTGTTAAGATGGGAATAGGGTACTATTTCTGTCTCTCCTACCACTGTCCACCTAGTATCGAAAGAAGTCACTCAGTTGTATCATAGGGACCAAGTGTTTTAATTCAAGATCTCACCATTTTTTTCCAGGTCCTTCTCTTGGTATTGGTAGGTGAATAGCAGTAGTGAATGTCACTGTCCCCAGCAGCGGTGGTAAATGCGGTCCCTGAAAACATTAGCGTTGGAGTTTGTGGTACGCTGCGTACCCTTCTCTGTTACGCAAACCAGACTTAGAATCTCCTGCATTAGTTTGTAATGAGGATCAGAGGCTCTCACTCAATGCATTTCTCTTCAATACAAATGTAATCATTACTGGCCCAGATAGTTCCTTCTTTCCAAGCCTCATCTTAGCTCTTCATCTGTGATCAGACCTCTCCTTGCAGATGGAGATGGAATTATTGTTGTGGTGGGAAGGGCCTTTGTGGAGTGTGGACACTGTGTTCTGCGGGCCAGAGAACACATCCGAGGTACTTTGAACTCCAGTTGGGCAAGTTGGGGTTGATGAATGGAAGAGATTAATTTGAGGGCATTGTTGCTCATTCTTTTAGAAAAACAAGGAAATGAGGCTTCAGAAACTCTCTGGAAAACGCTCTAGTATGACAAGTGGTTGCATGTGCTTGATTTATGTTAGAAGCTAGTGGAAACAATATGCCCAACTTAATTTAGAGCAATGAACCATGTCAAGCTTAAGTTAGAAAGTTCTGTTGCTTTATAATCCAGTCATTTGTTTCTGGTGGTAGAGCCTTCTGTCTAAACAGAACTGGAAAGATTCTCCGTGTTAAGAATGTCTGGCTTCCAGTTCCTTACCTGTGAAATGTGTTGATGTGTGTCAGGGATCCCATGTTTCTATCATGTCTTTAGTTTACAAAGAATGTTTCCTCCTATGGGCGTGTAACGTAGGAGCTCAATTTCAGCTAGTGCTTGTAGGCTACTCTTAAACACAAAAGCAAGATACATTTGCCATGTTGGAGTCAGCGTTTCTTAAGAGAGTTTCAATATTTAACTTCACCACGGTTTTCCTTTCTGCTCATAGTAGGACGTAACTCTGATGAAGGGTGACTTTTTAATTTTTGGAATTACGGGAGAATCTACATAATGCAGGATATTGAATGTCAGTGAGGTGAATAATTTTTCTGTTTCATTCTACCTTTTCTTGGCTCTAATTATTTCTTACTTTGTTGTGTAGAATTGTCTTGCATAGCAAACATAATATTCAATATAGAATATTTCCAAACTAGTCAGCAGCAGGATTGTTTTTATTAGAGTGTAAAACCTTTTAGGCTTTTGTAATTTCAGTCTCTCAGCAGTTTTACATTATTATTTCTATTGTGTCTCATTTCTTACATAGCAGGTGAGTAACAAAGACAAGATTCAGGTACCAGCAGGTGGTCCTTTCTTTGTGTGCTGCCACTGGGGAAGAGCTGTTCTGCAGCATCTTCCCAGTTGGGATGCAGGTCACTCTTCCCTGATCAGGCAAACACTTGAGGATTGCCAAGTGTTTTCATCTGTTTGGCTCCCAGATCTCCAGGCTTTGCTTCCCATGCATGGACAGTGTTAGTCACGTCCTTCTTGAATGGGTTGTCTAAAATCTTATAATTAATTAACAGATGATACTAGAAGCATTGTGTTTAAAGCAGGATGGTTTCACTCTTTTTATATAACTTTATACTTTTTACCACATCATGTTTTTGGATGATTGGGATAGTACTAGTATAAAACTGTGATATTAGCATAAAGTGAAGCTGAGATTCATTCTAGACCTTTGTTAGGGTGCAGCTTGAATTCTGCGTGACTTGGGTAGATGATGACCACTGTCATAGCTCTTTTCTGCATAGAAATCTTTGGTGTGAAAATTTAATTAATATTCTAGGCAGTATATTAATCTTTCTGTCTAAAAGAGTTCTGCTTTTATTTAACAACCTCATAAACTTCACATATGTACGGGTTTATGCATGTTGCATCGCTATACATTCGCGTATGTGCATTCATAAGATAACATCCCCAATAAGTAGTTTCAGAGGTAGGGAGCTGTAACACACAAACGTGGTTGGTTGGGGTAAGTTCACAAAGGACACAAATGGCAAAACAAAGGCTTGAGTCCAGCTCTCCCAAGTACCAGCCAAGTGTAGCATCAATGAGCTATGTTCTGTCTTCATAAATACACCGTAGGGATGGAAAAAATGAAAAAGAAACACTTCTCAGATTTGCAAAAAAGCACAGCAGGTGCCATGATTCTTCTTTCTGTGTTAGGGGAAAGTTATAGCCTTCACACTCAGAGACTTCATTGGAGAATAAATCAGAGTTCTTTGGAAGTCTCTCACTGAAAAGACAAAGTGGCAATAAGAGAAATAATTGAATTCCTTATTTTGTTTTACATAGCCAAGTTCATTACCTTTTTTTTTCTCCCTCTCTTTTTTCCCCCCTCTTAGCCGTCTGAGCAGTACAGATAAAAAGAACTCTCTTTGCTGGATTTAACTTCTGTGTTGTTATGTAAAGCTTGATCAAATCCTTTCGTCTTAACAGACTTAACTGGCCAACAGCAAAAGGCTCGGGATTCTGGGATTAAGATTGTATTTGGTAAGAGGACTGGTGCATTAGTGCTTTCTTTTGAACTATAGAAAGAACAAAGTAAACATCAAAAGCATTAAGCCATGAGAGCGGATTGTTGACTCAATGTTGCTGCATGACAAGAGGTTAGAACTCAATAGTGGCGACTCTGTTTACCGAGTGCTGCGCAGAAAGAAACAGTTTGACCAGTATTGTCTGTTTTGTCCAGCACCTGCCTTTGATTTTGCTGCTGGGCAAGTAACTACATTGAAGTTTTGGGATTTCCTTAGATAGGAGATACCCGTGGAAACATCAGTCTCTTCTCTATATTACTCTGTTTCCCTTCTTTAGCTTTTGTTAATAACTTGGCAATTGGACGTGCTGGATATAGGTCCTGTAGTGGATTGATTTGCAACTTTCATTCCAAGCTTGGCAGTGCTTTCCTGCTGATTTTCAGAGACTTCCATTGCTGAACTTTGAGTACTTGTGCAGTCTGCTGTAACTGTGTACAAACTTCCTGTGCTTGAACTTTCTTGCCCAGCAGTTTCACCATAGGAAGCGTGTGCTTCATTACTCTTTGTGATAAAAGAGCTTGAATTCTTCTCTTCCTTGTCCTACTCTAGAAAAGTAATGGTCACCAGAACTGAATGACTTGGAGGTGGCTCTGGAAGAAGTCACAAAAAGTCGCACAAGGGTTGGGAGATAGATTTTAATTTTATTTCAGGGGGGGAAATAAAATGGCAGGCAGGGAATTGAACATAGCATCAGACAGCAAGTCACTCTGCCATCGTGGAGATGTGCAGGTGGCTCAGAAAGATATTTGCTATTAGCATGTTCAGTGATGTCATCTAAACTCTCTCTCTGCTCTTCAAGGCATAAATAAGCTTTTAAATTAATTTTTCAAGAGTCCTGCTCTTGTTTGCCAGATTTTTGTTAACTTCCTTTCCCTGGATCTTTTGGGAAAAGCCTGTAGACCAGGAGAGCTTCCTTATCTTGACTACTCCATGTCTTCATGAAGTAAACCAGGGTTCCTCTCTCTTATCACTTGAACATTTAAATGCTCTTCAGAGCAGCCTGTTTTCTCCTTGAGTGTGATATCGGAAGCAGGAAAGCCTTCTGACAGATTCATTGTGGAAAAGAAGCAATTTCCTACTTGTCTCGATACAAGCTCTTTAGAACCCAGTGGGATATAGCTATTGGTCTCCTTCTTGCCTTTTGGAGTTCAAGGTGAAGTCCTTAAAATCAGGAGACCCCTAACCTGTCACCCCAGTTAGCTATGTGATAATGTGATTTCTCAGGTCGCTGTTCTCATGAAAAGTATGACTTAACTGTTTCTACAAACCAGAAATCTTGCATCTCTGTGGGATCAATCTAGTCCTGTACAGAGGAGCTGTCTCTTATGCTGATAGCAATCTGTTCCCTGTTTCATTTGTCAGCTGAGGCTGATGTCTTGATTATTATTCTCTCAAGAGAAGACTGGAGAAGATCCAAGCCTTCCTGGTGTCTTATCTGAACCTGATATCCAAAGTCCTGCTGAAAGTAGCGACAGAGCTTGACCCGAATCAAGCAACCCATTTTTTGATATATGTAACCCAAACCAGATGTATCCAAATCCTTTGACAATGCAAGATGTTCCCTCGTCTGACATCAGAAAGGACAAAATTATTCAGGTCATCTTCTTGCTCATAAATATTAGAGATGTTACTGAGAAAAAAAAAAAGTCTAGCATATCTGTAAAAGAGCTATTTACAGCACTTCTCACACATTTACAAAACATTAAATTTCTAGGCCTTCGAGTAAGGCATGCTGTATTCAGCAAAGAAGAAAAATAATTCATTATGTTTTTAATACCATTATGTTTTTCAAACAGAGAGTCCGTCCTGTCTTCTCCCTCCACCCAGTGTCCAGGGAATCTGTGGTCAAGTGGGAGCTGAGGCGTGGTTAACAGTTTCCACCACAAAGAGCTATGTTGTTATTTTGGACTTTAGTAAGAACTGATAAGCAAGCAAGAAACCAATAGTAAAGAATGAACTAGTGGTTTAAGGAGCTGAAATTATGCCCAACGCTGACTGCCTTCCTGGAACTCCCAACCTGCAGATGCTTCACCCTCCATACACATACCAGAGCCCATCGAAGGAGCATTCTGGCTTCCAGGCCAGTGTGCCCGGGTGCCCGTGCTTCCCCCATGCTGGGGCTGTTGCTGCAGGGGAGGGCATGGTGTGGAGTGTGCCTCAGGCAGAGAGAGGTATTTCCCTCTCTTCTGTCTCTCTGTTTGGGAAAAATTCAGTGAAGACCTTAGTTCCTGGAGCTGTTTCTAAGCTGGTGATTGGAAGGATCACAGGGTCACAGAATGATATGGTGTTGGAAGGGACCTCTGGAGATCATCTAGTCCAACCCCCCTACCAAAGCAGATCCACCCAGAGCAGGTTGCACAGGAACGTGTCCAGACAGGTTTGGAATGTCTTCAGAAGAAGACGATTTCACCACCTCTCTGGGCAGCCTGTTCCAGGGCTCTGCCCACCCACAAAGTAAAGAAGTTCCTCCTCGTGTTTAGGTGGAACTTCTTATGTTCAAGTTTGGACCCGTTTCTTCTTGTCCTCTGGGCACCACTGCAAGAAGACTGGCCCCTTCCTCTTGATGCCCACCCTATAAGTATTTGTAGGCGTTGATCAGATCCCCCCCTCAACCTTCTCTTCTCCAGACTAAAAAGACCCAAGTCTTTCCTCATGAGAGAGATGCTCCAGGCCCCTAATCATCTTCGTAGTCTTCTGCTCTACCCTCTTCAACAGTTCCCTGTCCTTCTTGAACTGGAGAGCCCAGAACTGGACCCAGTGCTCCACATGGGGCCTATCTGAGTATCTGTTGAGTTGTCAGCAAAGGAAAACTTGAGCAAGCATTTTAATTAGTTTTAACTAACCTTCTATTTGCCTGTGAGTCACTTTGTACCATACTTTGATAATCTCTTAGCTGTAATAAATTTGTGTGTTGTGCTAGGCTGAGCTGTGAATGGGTAACAAAAGGCAGTTCTTTCAAACAGCATGCTCCTTTCTAGTTAATGCCTTCAGTTATGAAGGTTATTTCATTTATTTTCTGGAGCTTAAATAATTTATCTTGTATTTGTATGTGAAATTCCAGGGTTTTTATAGAAAAGACATAGATTGCATCTTGTACACAGGCAAAGTTGCTTTATCTCACCATCGTTATTACCTACCTAGAAGTATTGATGCAGGCTTGGTGCTTTGCAGAAAAGGAAGATCTTAAACCAAATACGTGTTCATCCCTGACAATGCAAACGGAGTGCCCATCATTCTACCTTAAAAGTGCTCTTTTGTGGTCAGCATTCTGGGGTGTCATATGGGAACTCTGCATTTTAATGACTTGTTGCTAATCCTGTGCCCTTACCATAGATCTGCTGTCGATGAGTATGTGCTATGTGATCGCCTCACACTGCTGATCCCTGGCTCACTGGCTGTATTTTTTTTTTTGTCTGGCAAGAGGTTCTTGCTGTTCCCTCTCCTACTACTCAATATGAAATGAAACAACTCTGAAAAAGATCTTCAGTTTCAGGGTGACCCACCGGCACCAGCCATCCTTATCTGACAAACAGCTACTCCCTGCCCAGGCTGGAGGCTGATAAGCTGGTTACTGTGAATTGGAAGGAGTACCAAAGAACATGAAGGGGGGGCTGAAGAAAGAGGGAGCAGTAGAGACTGCCAAGAGAAAACTGCTTAGTTTGGCAGTTGGAATAAAAGTCACCAAAGAACATGAGACTGGTAGGATTAGCAGAAGTTTTCCTGTGGTCATACACAGATCCAGGAAATTATAAGAAGCAGGTAGGCTGTTTGCCATGAGTGGGAGGAAAATCTTATGGCATAAGGCACTTTAAAAAAAAAATTATAAAATTGTACAAGTGTTTCTTAACATTAGCTGTTCCAGTTGGGGGAAGGGGGTGGTGGTGGTTGGTTTTTGGATCAGAAGCTTTTGCTTCCAGAGCTGCTGTTTCAAGTGCAGCCAGGTCAGTAGTGATGAAAGACTGTTGCCATCCAATGGTTGTCCATGGCCTGTGTGTAATGAGTTAGTGGTCTCCAGGTGTTTCCAAATGGACCTTTGCAGTGTCTAACAGCTCCCACCCATGTTGGCAAGCGGAGCACAGAAAGACAGTGAAAAGTGGGCTGTTATGTCGCCTCTGAGGGTGAGCTTTCCTCCTCACGCTGAGCTGCTGCTGCGCAGAGGGTGTGTGCTCTGCTGCCCGTGCCGAGCTGTTTCCCTGCCTGTAGGGTGTTGTTCTCTTTAGCTGACAACCCACCAGGCTCCTACCAGTGCTGCCTAATGGGTTTTGATAGATTATGTATTTTGTCTATGGTTTGAGAGTTTTGTTCTGGGTCATTAATCCTCTGCATTGGACTAGGAAGATCATATATGCTCCAGTTAATAACTTCACATTGATTGTAGAATCATAGAATGGTTAGAGTTGGAAGGGACCTTAAAGGTCATTGAGTTCCAATCCCCCTGCCATGGGCAGGGACACCTCCCACCACACCAGGTTGCTCCGAGCCCCATCCAGCCTGGCCTTGAACCCCTCCAGGGATGGGGCAGCCACAGCTTCTCTAGGCAACCTATTCCAGTGTCTCACCACCCTCACAAGAAAGAATTTTTCTGGTATCCAGTCTAAATCTCTCCCCTTCCAATGTAAAACTGTTCTCCCTTATCCTGTCACTCCACTTCCTGACAAAGAATCCCTGTCCAGCTCTCCTGGAGCTCCCTTCAGATCCTGGAAGGCTGTTCAAAGGTCTCCCCGGAGCCTTCTCTTCTCCAGGCTGAACAGCCCCAGCTCTCTCAGCCTGTCCTCATAGGAGAGGTGCTCCAGCCCTCTGAGCATCTTTGTGGTCCTCTGCTGGACCCGTTCCAAGAGGTCCATGTTCTTTCTATGTTGAGCACTCCAGAGCTGGAGACAGTACTCCAGGTGGGGTCTCACGAGCGCAGAGTAGAGGGGGAGAATGACTTGTCCTGCAACCTGCTGGTCACGCTTCATTTTACACAGCTGGAAATTCGTCATGCCTGAACAAAAGCAAGTTGCCTGGTTGGTTCAGGGACACAATAACAAAACTGAGGACAAAGCCTGGGGTTTCCTGGATCCTATGTCTGTCCCTTACAATATGAGCGAAGGAAAGGGTTTCAAAGTATAATATACAAGAAAGCCTTCCAAACTTACAAGTGGTCTCTATTCTTTATGGTGAAGATAGCCAAATGTTAATTTAATTGTGTATAATGTATAAAAAATATTTGAGTAGAAAACTGAGGTAATGAAAAGGGAAGTGAACAGGCATCTCAGAAAAGCATAGAGTTGAACAGCTTAAGCATGGGAAGCTTTAATATTATATATGTGTTTGGTATTTATAACAACATGGGCTTTCCGTTCTTCTCCCTTCTATTTAAGACTGGCAGCTTTTCCCTCTTTCACAGAGAAGCTAATGCTCTATCTGAGTGGTCATTAGAAAAAAATATAATCAATTAACAATAAGAATATTCATTTACTCTCAGCTCTGGGGTAGTCATGAAGTAGTCTGCTAGGAGGCAGAGTGTCACCTGTGGATATAGCTATTGAAAACCTGTTTCTACAAATCTGTCGAGCTGCTTCTTTTGTAGCATCTGAGAGGTGACAGGGTGCATGTGGGAAGCAGGGCAACCCGAGTGCAAAAGTACATAGCCTAGGGAGGTCTCATCGAAGGGAGGGAGGCTTTGCATTTGCCTTCTGCGTCCTGAAAATTAGCATCATGGTAGCACTTAGGCATCAGACCGTGTCACCCAACTGGTCGTTCACACCAGTGAGGGCAAGCCACCAAGTAGTGGGACTGAGATAGGGGCAAGAAATAGGTGCCAGTGACATGAGGCCCATGATCTGTCCGTGAGGCTGAGCCTCAGTAATTAAGACTTACCAAATCAGCCTTGGTCATTGGTGTTTCCCTTGGGCTGGCAACGTTATGATTCAGAGGGAGTAGGAACTGTAGTGTGTGTAGCCATGTCTGGGTGAGCTGTTTGTCCAGCTCAGGCTAGGTGACCCTCACACTGAGCCCACAGGAATGGCTGGTGCCCTCCAGTACCACCAGGGCTCCACACTGGGTACCCACTGCCTGGGTACCCTTACCTACCTACCTACCCTTACCACCACCCAGGTTACAGCTGGTCACATGTGTCTTCGTGTCCTGCTCTCCTGCCTCTGCAGTGGTGACTGATCTGGGAGGCAGGGATGCACCCCGGGAAGCTGATGGACTCGGGAGTATCTCTGAGAGAGAGGTGATGTAGTGTGTGGGGCTGTACGTTACTGTACGTGCACAGGAAAACGCACTTGAACTTTGCCGCAGGACATCCACCACCAAGAACAAAGAATGAAATATGGGAACAAGTCAGGAGTTTGAAAACAATCTCTCTGGAAACATGATGGATACCAGTGGTTTCATTTATTCTACTTGAAGAACAAAGGTCCTTTTCTACTTTTAATTTCCCAGCAACGATTATTACCAGTTATTTTTCTTGTAGCTTTGACCACAGTTCGTGGAGGTTTTATTAAACATGTTTTTGAAAAGTGAGTCAAAATGCCATTCTTCTCTGACTCTCTTGTGACTTTCTTCTTTTTTTTTTTTTTTTGTATCCATGTGAAACTAGAGCATATTTCCAGGCAAAGATTTGGGGCCAGATAATACTCTCATGCTGGTGTTCATGGAATTATTCCAGTTTTGTGCTTTTGTAATTGAAAAACGTTTTGGCCCTTGCTAGTTCAGAAGACAATATATTTATTTCAAATCCCTTGCCTTTACATGAAACATTACATTCATTTTTAGAAAGCTTGAATACTGCATTTAATAGGCATTTAATAGGCAATATATCCTGCTGCAACTCCTGAGTATTCCTAAAGTTGCCATTTCTCTTGCAATTTGACTTTGACTTGGCCGTGACACATCCAGGTGGCTGAGTTTGAGCGCTCCCATCGCTGAGGTCTTGGTAGCTTTCTGCAGTAGGCTTTTGTTTAGATCCCCCGTGCGTGCTCCTGTAAGGCCCTGCTCTCCTGCCCCTCAGAAGGCAAGTGATGGTGCCTCTGTCCTGGGCACTGGTGAGGCCTCCCCTCGAGGGCTGTGTTCAGTTCTGGGCCCCTCACTGCAGGAAGGGCACTGAGGGGCTGGAGCGTGTCCTGAGCAGAGCCACCAAGCTGGTGAGGGGCTGGAGAACAAGTCCTGGGAGGAGAGGCTGAGGGAGCTGGGGGTGTCAAGTTTGGAGGAGGCTGAGGGGAGACCTCCTTGCCCTCTACAGCTACCTGACAGGAGGGTGTAGAGGTGGGTGTTGGCCTCTTCTCCCAAAGGAATAATGACAGGACCAGAGAAATGGTCTAAAGTTGCAGGGAGGTTTAGACGGGATATTAGGAAGAATTACTTCACTGAGAAAGGCAGTCAAGCACTGGAACAGCCTGCCCAGGGAGGTGGTGGAGTCACCATCCATGGAGGTATTTAAGAACCATGTAGATGTAGCATTCAGGGTATGCTCTAGCAGCTGAGGCTGTTGGGATGGGTGATTTATTTTGTGGAGTTGGGCGTTCTTTTTGGTTTTTTCTTTGTTTTTCCTTTTTTTCCCCCTTTTTTTTGGGGGGGGTGGGGAGTATGATTTGGCTCGATCATCTCAGAAGACCCTTCCAACCATGAAGATTCTGTGATTTCATATCCCACAGTGCCTCCTATGAGGATACAGTTTATGACAGGATTAAACAGTTCTTGCATTTCTGGGCTGACATTTAGAAGCCATTGCTTTATATCTAAAGGGTGGGTTGAAGGAGGATGGAGCTGGATGGACTCTTCTCAGTGGTTCCCAGTGACAGGACAAGGGGCAATGGCCACAAGCTGGAACACGGGAAGTTCCATTCAAATCTGAGGAAAAACTTCTTTGGGGTGAGGGTGGCAGAGCCCTGGAAAAGGCTGCCCAGGGAGGGTGTGGAGTCCCCTTCTCTGGAGACCTTCAGGACCCATGTGGATGCAGTCCTGAGTGCTGTGCTCTGGGCAACCCTGCTTTAGCAGGGGAGTTGGACTGGATGATCTCGAGAGGTCCCTTCCACCTCTGACAATTCCATGATTCCGTGATATGGAGGGCTAGATAGGTGTAACGCTGGAGAGATGCCTGAACCTTCAGGCTGGATGGTTCAGACACAACAACCTGTCATCCCGCTGAACCTTACAAATACACAAGCGTGTACACGCAGGCGTAAGGAGGCAATTTCAGTGAAAAGCATATTGCTTTTGCCAGTTGCTGTTCCAAATTCAAAGTGTGTATCAGTCAGGGTGCTTTTGTGTGCCGCAACTCCACTTCTGCTGCAGTAGCTACAGAAACCCAAAGTTTTACCTCACCAGGCAGAACAAGTGCCCTTTGTTACCTAGACAGATTACAGCTTTTTCTAAAGTCTGCTCTTCATAAAAGCCCAGCTTGAACAGTGGAAATTCTGACTTGCCTCAGATACTGAGGAGACTTTTATAGTTTCAAGTAGCTCCAGGGTTATATTTTAAAAGTTGAATTTCATCACATGTTTCAAGTTTGGTGGAAAAAAAAAAAAAAGAGGCATGATATATTTAGCAGAAAAAAGTCCCCCCCACACCTTTTTTCTTAACAGATGTTTCATCTCAATCATATCCAAACCTCAAAGCACAAGTAGCAGTCAACCTTATTCTCCCATGGAGAAAAAGATAAAATGTCATTTGTTTGGAAGAAGGTTTTTTGGATTTGGGTTTTTTGGGTTTTTTGTTGTTGGTTGTTTTTGGTTTTTTTTGGTAACCACAACTAGTTTGTGAGCAAAAGCAAATAATAAATGCAGCACTATGGGGTTGTGGAAATGAACCTGAAGCAACATTTCTGCTCTTGAAAGAACTCAGAGTCCAGCTGCTCTTGTTAGATGGAAAGTCCCAACCCCCAGCCTACCAAAAAAATAAAAATACCAGTAATCAGGTTTTTTTCTTGCTTTAGAAATCTGATCCAGCAATCCAGGTCCTTTCACCAGTAAAATATGTCATACAACGTGCCTGACTTTGTACCGAAAAGAATTTAAAACTGTAACGGTAACAAAAAAAGAGGAAAGGAATAGTTGTAAAACAAAATATCCAGAAGTAAAAGAGCTGCTACCCCAGGAATTTTCACAGGGCTCTGGAGGAGCAGGAGGGCTTTGCTGTGCCCCATGGCCAGGGGTGGCCAAGTGGAGCCAAGGCTGCCCTGAGCTCTGTCCACAAAAGCTTTATTTAGGGACTGTGAGTCCCTCCTAAGGATTTGGCAGGCAAGAAGGTAAAGCCTGGTGCTCCAGACCCTTGGTTTGTTATTTTAATGAGCCTTTACAGAGGGTGGAGCCATCCAGGTATGGAAGGATGTTCAGATGAAGGACCCTTGGGGAGCTGTACTGGGCACCTGTGGGGTGGCTGCCCAGGTCCCACTACCAAGTAGGCATTGCCACCCAGATTTCAAGATGCTACATTTGAACAAAAATTCACAGTGACTCTGTCTAGAAGGATATTTTTTGCAGGGTTTTCCGCCAAAGGGGTAGCTCAAAGAGGGAAGCTGAGTCTTGAGCTGCAAAATACATGGGCTCTCTAGAGCAATAGGAAGGGCTGGCTCCTCCCGTAAGCGTGCTCCAGACCATCTCTTCTGCATTTTGAGCAGTACATAGCACAGGAAGCTTCCATCTCTGGTTGTGGTCTTTAGGCTTCACTACATTTATTAAAAACAGTGAGCAGTTACCTGTATTTACTCTGTAGGAGTTATTTCTTATGGTGCGATCCTCTGTGCTCTCTAGACTTTAAATAAGGTGGCTGGGTCAAACCTTGCTGGATTTTATTTCTCTGCATGATTTGCAGCCTGTGGTGTATCTTCTCAATACCATTCCTCACTGTGTATAAACATGAGAAGGGAAAGAGACGTATGTTTGTGCCTGCACAGGTATATGCTGGACTATTAGTCGCTATATTATTTTCAGTTGTCCTGTAGATCAACCTCCGTTTTCCCCCACCTCTCAGGGTAACATGTGGGGCTCTGAGGATGAGAACACTGAACCTGCTACTGAATATTGACTATGAGAGAGTTGTCAGATGTGCAACTGATTCATCACAGCCAAAATAATGTTGCAGTACAGGTCCAAAACATTACTCTCTATAAAGGGCCAGCTTTGTGAAGGTCAGAGTGACATTCTTCCTCATGGGAAGCAATTCCAATGAAATGAATATTACAGTTCATATGCCTTTAGAGGCCCCGTTATCACAGCAAAGGTGGTAGAAACACGATTTTCCCGTTGAACATCTAAGTTAGATGGGAGCGAGTTGATATCAAAGCCTACATTATTAATAACACTACCTCCTCAGCCTTCATTTGAATAAAGGGTTATATAGCGGCTGGGTTGTTTTTTCTTTTCTTTTTCTTCCCTTGTGAATCTCATGGGGAAAAAATCTGAAGAGACAAAGAAAATCTGAGATACAAAATCCTATGTGAATGCAGATATCTGCAACTTACACTGAGAAGGGATTTAAAGGAATATTGTTATCGGATGGTAACCAAAATCAGCGTATGGCCATCTTTAGAGTAGAGACGCCTTTCTTCTTTTGCTTTAAGTCACAAATGATCCCCATCTGTCTCTGCTGAGCAACAGAACTCATAACTTCCAGGCCCATTTAGAGCTCCAGGGACACATAACACTGTTAGGAAGTGGTAAGTGGTCCATATGACAGTGACACTTTTCACTGAAGAAGTACTTACCCACGTTAAATGATACAGATCGTTACAGCAGATTGCGTTGTGTTAATGAAGCTTTTGATATGCCCATTGATCAAACGCAAATCTTGCTGCTACAGGTATCATCCTGAACTATTCTGACCAGAGCTTATGGAGATTCTCCCCCGCCCCCCCTTCTCCCCCCATATTTTTCTCCCCCCCCATATTTTCCCCCCCCCCCCTTTTTTTTTTTTTTAAGATAGAGGAGAGGGAGAAATTATCTTCTTTGATCTCTGGTGAGGAAGGGAAAAAAAAAGACTGTTCTGTTCAGGCTTTTGGCTAACACAACAAACAGTGTTTAAAATTTAACTTTGCTTAATTAATTAGTAATTCTGTTTAGTGCTGTCTGATCTTCATCCAAAAGGTATTTTGAAGCTTGAGAACTGAACATCAAAGTGTATTGGGTGAAGATGGTCAAGTAAGGCAGTTAATCTGGCAGTTGCTGTTGATGAAATACAGCCAGTTGGGGAACTAATTGGAAAAGGGAATCGTAATCTGGCAAAATTCAGCAAACTCCCTCCCTCCAGCAAACTCACTCCAGCAAGAGTGTGAGAAATCAAGGTTTAGTGTTTAAGCATGCATGAGTTACACCCTAGCTAGCAGAGACAGACCGGGTTGTCCTTTGTATCTGCATCTTAAGAACAAATCTTCTTTTTCCTAAGGAGATAGTAAAACTTTTTTTCCCCAAACCCAACAGCCAAAAGAAAAGAAAAAGACCCCAGACCTAGACAGAAACCAGTGATTCTGCATCAAGGCTTGGAAATACTTCTGCTTACATATGTCAAGTTATTGGGGCTGGCAAGAGGAACTGAAGTTTTAAGGGAGTTGGTGTCGCGCAGACCTTTAAGTTTGACTGTTTTTTCTTTAGAAGGGAAAATGTCATCTGGACTTTTGAGTTAATTTCAGTTCAGCAATTCCCCGGAGTCCTCGTGGTGACTTGTCAGTTAGAATCATTGTCTGATGCCTGAATGATTAAACCAGATTTTGTTTGTCTATTTTTGTTGGGCTTTTTTTGCAAGCCATCACATGGTTTGAGTCACTCCCCCTCTGTTCTGTGCCTGACTGTTCCTCCCTGGTCGGGTGCTGGCACGAGGAATTGTGACATCAGGAATCTTTTTTTTTTTCTTTTTTCATTCCATGGTGTGCAATCGAACCTTTAATTTGCATCGTGACCATCAACAGGAAACAGTGAAATAGAAGAACCAGATTTCTCTCCGTACATTCAGGTTGAAATACCCATCCCAGTACAAAGTACTACTAGTACGGCTCTTGCTAAATTGGTTTTGACTTGTCCCACTGGACTTAAAATGGACAATTAATTTCCCTACAGTAAGTTTCAGAGAAGGCAGCTTGATCTTTGTTGTTTTGAAGGGTGTGCCTAATTCATCAGCTTCAGCTTTCAGCCAGAGAAAGTTGAATACACGCTTTTGGCACTGACCCAGGACGAGCCTGTTTCCCTGTGCGCTTATTCTGGTAGCGGTGGAACAGGAATGTTACTCCCTTCCTGCTCCTACTCTGCTCGTGTTCATTTGCTGCTGGAGAAGAGAACCTTTGCTTCAGCAAAGTTATCTCCATTGGGGATATATTTCAATCAACTCTGTGGAATAAAACCAAAAAGTCTGCTTAATGGGGGGTGATACTTCTTAATCCATGGCCTCCAGGAGAACTTAAAAGTGAAATTTGAATGTGAATGTAATTGTTAATTAAAGGATGACTTCTCAATTTGGACTTTGAAACATAGTTGTTACTGCTCTGGTTGTTGTCCTGCAGTTAGCAAAGAATGTCGGTTACGTTTGTCAAACCCGATTTGCAATGAAAAAAATTGTTGACAGAACATCAGGAAAAATACCACAATTAATTCTCTTTCTATCCCTTTGGTCCTCATAGTCTCTGACTTTAGGTTCTGCTGCATCAGCTAGATCTGTAAATTGGAAGTGAAACCCTTACCCTATTGACGTCAATAGGAGTTTTACTACTGGGCTTGGTTGGACCAGCTCTTCAACGCACAGTTCCACCAGTTCAGTATTGCTACTGGCGTTCTATTTGGGCTGTTAAGAAGTGCTTGTGACTTCATCTCCATGATATATCTATGCATTTTTGTAATTTTCCTTTTATCCTACTCCTTCTCAAGTCTCAGGTTCCAGTGTGTGGTTTGGGGTTTTTTTCCCCATGAACAGATAATTCTGTCCCTTTGTTTCTAGTAGTAGTTTGAAAGAATTGCTGTGGAATCCGGGCTATCTGACTTGAGGGGAAGGCTAATAGTATTTCACTTCAAAGGCTTTGGTTTCATGTATGCCAGATGCTCACTTTCATAGGTGGCATTTTTGTCAGTTCTCCAATTTTACCTTTACTCTGCTTTCTTTCAAAAATTACCCAGTAATGACTCTGATGTTATGATAATGGTAATGTCCAGTCATAATTTATCACTGTGGAATTGCATAGCTTCTCCCGTAGTTCTGCTTTCTGAGTTAAGGGCCTGGGATCCGTCACATATCTTTCAGAATGGTTGTCATCCCAAAGGGGCTCTGAAATAGTTCATCTCGAGCCTGAGTTCTCCTGACTACTGGGTCTATTTGGACCCCGGTAGCTGGAACTTAGGCCTGAACGTTCATCAGAGTTGCATCCTTTTCTGTTTCTGGCCACAAGATCCTCTTAATCCATCTGATTATAATGGTAAGTACAACTGAAAAGTAGAGTGAAACTGTCTTTACTTTGGGAAGGAAGACCATTTGTTAGCCAGCAGAGTGCTTTGCTTGAAGGAGGCTTTGAGAAATCTGAAATGACAAGCCACAAGAGTGAGGGTGAAAGTTTAAACGGTCACTTTTCAACCTGACTGCAGCTCTATTTTGACTCTCTGTTTTTCCCCCCTTATTCTCAGATGTGGGGTGGAGGTCAGTAAAGAATGGTTTGGACATCTGAAGCTTGACATTGTAAGCTCATTCAATACACGCATGGCAGCAATCACTTTTACTTCATTTCTGGAATTTTTTGGTGATTCATAAGGAGAAGTTGGAATTATTACCTCTTCTTTTCTTAGGAATGGATAAACCTTTGAAAAAAAGACTTAATTCCTCAGGAGATGAGTCTTAATACCTTTAAACTGGTGTTCATTCTCTTCTCGTCCTCCCCCCACTCAATTACGAGCAATTGGGTGGTAGTAATTAACAATCTTAGAAACATCTGCTCGTACACTTAAGCCAGTCAGTTTGTTTTTCATGAAAGAATGGTATTTCACAATTTTTCCAAGTTAATATTTTCCTTTATTGTCTTTCCAATTTCAAATATTGTCCAGACGCATTTTTATAGTGTCTTAAGGTTATAGAAGTGAATACAAGACCATTAATAACGAACAAGAAAAAAGAACATCATAAAGAAAACATATGCAGTATTTCAATTCATGAAACATTCTGTAGGGAACATTGTTTTTGAGAGCATATGGTTATTCCCACGAGAAGCAATAAATATCCTTTTTATTTTTTCCCCTCCAGTTGTGGATTCCCACAACAAGGGTAGGTTTCTCTGCGTATTCGTCTCTCTAGCACGTTCTCTTTGTCAGGACTTGTTATCTGAGTGAGGAGGTAAGGAAGTATTTTTGCACAGATGATATATTGTACGTGGACCTATTTCTGATGGCCTGGACTTTGGAAACACAAGTCTATTAATTCTCCATGCTCCTTTGAGATAGCTATCTTGTCTGGTCTAGTTTAATATCATTGGCAGAGCTGAAAGGAAGTTCACATTGTGAATATATCTGAACCTTGGCATGCGACTCACGGGTGGATCTCTGTTTATAGGCTGCCAGTTTTAACTGTCCCAAGCAGACATTCTCATTTTATTTATAAGTAGGTCCAGCATGTGTTTGTATCCTTCATGAAATCCAGCTCGTGTTGATAGTCAAAACTAAGTATAGAAAGAAGATACCAAACACTTGTACTTCTCTTCTCAGACCGAACAGTCCTACTCCAGTGTGTATTTTTCAATGTTTGTTGGGTTTGGATAAGGCACGTGAGGATATATGCACAGACACGTTATTTGATCACCCGTAAATATTATTTTAATACCTCCATATTCCTCTTTAAAGTTTCCTCATTTAGATTTCATTTTTCTTTGCTGAATGAAACTTGACATCAGGATGAGATCACCAGATTTCCCCATTCCATCTGAGCTCCAAAATGAGTAACTGATTTCAAAGGATAATTCCCCAGAGCAGCAAGGCCAATGAGTTCTTCAGATCAAAGGTCAGCGAAGCTCAAAGAGGATAATTTCTGGCATACAGTATTTAAACTCTCTCAAGGAGTGTACTGCAAGATGTATCCCCTCCTTCCCCAATGGCTGAACTCTTGTTTTTTGAGAAGACTAATTTGTCAGAGCACATTTTTTTCTCTGTTACATAAATTATACATTAAAGTGAAAGCTTCCTATCTGAACACACAAACTCTGGATCCAGAAAGGTTATTAAACGTGCCAGTGGAAGGGCTGTTCCTGCAACCAGAAGGTGACACCCTGCCGTTCCTCTCTGCAGCACCCTATGGCTGGGGAGCTCTGGTGCTCCTTTGTGCACGCTGGCAGCTTTCAGCACAGCACAGGAGCGTGGTCGTGGAAGAGAGAGAATGGTCTCTAAGGCACTTCATTGGGACAGAAAAGCATTGGGGCAGGGCACAAATCACCTTGTGCAGGATCTGCTCCTCGGGGCTCCCAGCCTGATGTTGTCTGCCATGCCAATGTCATGTGTGATGCTGGCCCTTAACAGCTAAAAGACCACTGTAGAAGTCTTTTGGCCATTGGGTACCTGTATACATTTAAAAGTATGTGTGATAACAGGGCTGGGTTTCTTTTTCAATTGGTTGTCCACTCTTCCAACAAAGCAAGGGGTCATACCAGCCCAGCTTTCATTTATTTCACATTCCCTGGAGGGAGATTGTGAGGGATTGCAAAAGCCCTGCGTGCAAGTGTTTCTATCAGCTTCATTAGAACTGTTCCCGGTACAAATGAGCCACTGAAAATCTAGGGGCCTATTTTATAGTTATGAAGAACCAGTGTCAATGTAACACTGCTAATTATGAAGGCCCTCTTTACTTATTTATTTCCTGCTGATTTTAGAGTGGAACAAGGCAGCTGGACCAGAAAAACCAGATGGTGTCGCTTGTTGTGCGGGGGTCTTTTTGTGGCCCTAGCTTTGAACTTCTAGGAATATGGAATTGTATTTTTGGACAAAACAAGTATAAAGCAAGCAGCCCTTCTTCAGCTGTACTTGCAATTTCTGTATTGTAAGCAGTATTTATTTTAATATATGCCTTCATTATGATAGATGCTATACAAAAACCACCTAATAAGCATCTCATCCAATAATAACAGGTTGAAAGGACAGGGGAAGAAGCTGCCAGGAAGTGAGGTTTCTTTTCCTTCAGCTGCTTCCTTCCTGCTTAGCAGATGGGAATATAGAATTACAGAATGGTTAGAGAGTGGCCCTCCGCTGGACCCGTTCCAACAGGTCCATGTCCTTTCTGTGTTGAGGACTCCAGAGCTGGACACAGTCTTCCAGGTGGGGTTTCATGAGCGCAGAGTAGAGGGGGAGAATCACCTCCCTGGACCTGCTGGTCACGCTTCTTTTGATGCAGCCCAGGCTGGGGTTGGCTTTCTGGGCTGCCAGCGCACACTGACAGCTCATGTGGAGCTTCTCATCCATGAGCACTCCCAGGTCCTTCTCCTCAGGGCTGCTCTCCAGCCATTCTCCACCCAACCTGTATTTGTGCCTGGGATTGCCACGTCCCAGGTGCAGGACCCTGCACTTGGCTTGGTTGAACTTCATGCAATTTGCACTAGCCCACCTCTCCAGCCTGTCCAGGTCCCTCTGGATGGCATCCCTTCCCTCCAGCGTGTCGACTGTGCCACCAAGCTTGGTGTAATCAGCAAACTTGCTGAGGGTGCATTCTATCCCCTTGTCCATGTCTCCAACAAAGATGTTAAATATATTTAGCATAGGGAATCCTGACGTGGCTTGGAGTTGAAATCAAGGTGTATCACTGTGTATGTGTATGATAACTCCATACCTACTTGCGTCTGGACAATGCAAATTACACGTGGTTGCTGGGAAGCTGGTGTTAGTATAACATCGAAGTTGCAAGTAAGTATCAAAGTCAGCAAATTCCAAAGGTTAGGATTTCTACATCATTCCCCCTTTCTTTCTTGCACATCCAGAATCTTTTCTAGTATACCACACTTTTGAAAACAAGAAAACCTAACAATTAAAAAGAAACAAAACCAAAGGTAATCCAATAGTGTTAAATTTAAACAAAGAACTAAGACTAGAAAAAGTGCTATATTGCAGTGTGGCAGTGTGAATGTTGTGGCAGAAATTGTAACTTTTGGAATTTCTGAGAGTAGAAAGCTATGGTAAGGACAGGTTTCTTTTTATTTATTTATTTATTTTTTTAGCTAATTGTTCAATTTTGAGTGTTAAAGAAAATGCTGAAAGATGACTAATATAATATCTTAATTTCTAGCATGTTAGTGACTGGCTTTTCTGGGAGAATGCTTGAGAGCCCCCTCAGGAGTACCAAACACCAGAAGAGCCACAGAGTAAACCCGGTTTGAAATGGGTCATTCTGAACTGGAGGGGATCAGGTCTCTTTTTTTGTAAGGAATCTGGCTTTACTGAACTGACACTTAGATGAGATTTTACTTACAAAGGCATCCCCAAGAAATGACTCCTACAGAGTATTAGGATAAAGGCTTTGGGTAAATGCAAATGCAGCAGTGCAAGAGAAAAAATGCTGACTTTAAGACCAATGTTCTTGCAATATCTTCTATTTTTGGGGGAGGAGGCAGGATTGCTGCTACGTCTGATGAAGTATGCATATAATATTGCTGGTGGAGATATGTGGATGTATAAAAATTCATATCTAAAACATTTGAGGGTAGGGTTTAAAAAATCTGTATGTTTTTATAATGGATAGAGAATTCATTTTCTCCGCCTATAGGGTTACATCATATGTAAGGCTGAGTGCCTCAGCAGGAACCAAAACCTTTTCAGTTCAGGGGCATTTACCTTTTAATGATAGAATCATAGCATGGTTAGAGTTGGAAGGGACCTTAAAGATCATGAAATTCCAACCCCCCTGCCCTGGGTAGGGAAACCTTCTACCAGTCCAGGTTGCTCAAAGCCCCATCCAGCCTGACCTTGAACCCTCCAGGGACGGGGCATCCACATGAGAAGTGTATATATATGTCTCTGTTACATATCTGATAGGTGTTATATGTTGTGATATATATCTGATAGACGTTACTATTGATCTCTTGATGAGTGCTACTGGATTATGCAAGTGCAAACGTTCTAACTTGAAACTTAGGTGAAATATACTTTTTAATGCATACTTGCAAAACTGCAGCTTAAC
Source organism: Pedionomus torquatus (assembly GCA_013398155.1). Lineage (NCBI taxonomy): Eukaryota > Metazoa > Chordata > Aves > Charadriiformes > Pedionomidae > Pedionomus > Pedionomus torquatus. The sequence continues at coordinate 93,777 of VZRU01003879.1, read as the reverse complement.
CTTTTTGGCAGGGAGTTGAGTTTTACCCTTTTGGCAGGTAGTAATGTTTGTGTGTGTTTGAAGAGGGAAATTGAAATGGAATGAGGACTTCACCATTTCAGCTTCGTTACTTCATTCACTGCTGCTGAATGCAATGTGTTTTTGCAGTATGTCACAAACTTTCAATATGTTGGAAAATTATTCAACTTATTGACAGTAACAGTTCTGCTGATTTATATTCTCATAATACTGTGTTTGAACTTCTGTGACTAGTGATGTTTGTAGGAAAGGCTCTGTACCAAAAGCTGTTGGTAGATTGTCTGCAGAAATTATCCCAGATGCATAGTGAACACAAAAGCAAATCAAGTATAATGATCCTCTCATACAAGTTTGCTGAAATCAATTTCACCCTAAATATAAAGACAGATTTGCAAATATGAGACTGCTTTGACATTTCCTTATGAGCGTTTTTTCTTAAATATATTTTTCACAGTGGCTTTGCCTCCAGAGAAGACAGATGGAGTTTGCAGTGGAGATGAAAAGAAAGCAGAAAAAGAAAGTGACACACGCGCAGGTTCCAAGAAGCAACTGAAATTTGAAGTAAGTCCTTTATATTTGAAAGTTTCACTGTACTGACATAATTATGGTAGAAAAATAACCTATGGACCAAATAGTGTGCTCTGATGCATGTATATAACTCCTGACAATTGTAATGGGTTCTGGAGGGAGCAGAACTGGCACAAGCCAGTGTCTGACTGTTGGTGTTCCTTATCATAGAATGGTTAGAGTTGGAAGGGACCTTAAAGATTGTCAAGTTCCAGTCCCTCTGCTGTGGGCAGGGACACCTCCCACCCCCACCAGACCATGTTGCTCAAAGCCTCATCCAAGTCTGGCCTTGAACCCCTCCAGGGATGGGGCAGCCACAGCTTCTCTGGGCAACCTGTTCCAGTGCTTCACCACCCTCACAGCAAAGAAGTTCTTCCTAATATCTAAATCTCCCCTCTTCCAATATAAAACCATTACCCTGTCACTCCACTTTCTGACAAAGAGTCCCTCTCCAGCTCTCCTGGAGCTCCCTTCAGATCCTGGAAGGCTGCTCGGACGTCTCCCTGGAGCCTTCTCTTCTCCAGGCTGAACAGCCCCAGTTCTCTCAGCCTGTCTTCATAGGAGAGGTGCTCCAGCCCTCTGAGCATCTTTGTTGGCCCTCTGATGGACCTGTTCCAAGAGGTCCATGTTCTTTCTATGTTGAGGACTCCAGAGCTGGACACAGTCCTCCAGATGGGGTCTCAAGAGCGCAGAGTAGAGGAGGAGAATCCTCTCCCGTGACCTGCTGGTCACGCTTCTTCTGATGCAGCCCAGGATGGGGTTGGCTTTCTGGGCTGCCAGTGCGCACTGCCAGCTCATGTGGAGCTTCTCCTCCATGAGCACTCCCAAGTCCTTCTCCTCAGGGCTGCTCTCCAGCCATTCTCCCCCAACCTGTATGTGTGCCTGGGATTGCCATGTCCCAGGTGCAGGACCCTGCACTTGGCTTGCTTGAACTTCACGAGAGGATCAGATGATGATCATTCCTCTGTAGGACCTGAAACCTCTACACGGACAAGGCATTTGCTTTAACCCTTTATCTAGGATCCTTTTGTTAGTAATTTATTATGCTAGCTATCATATTATCAAATCTTCAGATGGATTTTCATGGACTATTGCACTTGGTTAAATCTACCTAGTGAAAAAGACATTTGTGAAAACTGCTGTAATCATCAGTCTGCTCTCCCCAGGCCTCCAAAGTGAAATAACCCTGACCTGCTACTCGGGAAATCCAGCAGATCACATGGCAGGAGGAGAAGGATCCTGGAGGGCAATGAGTCTGATGGTCTGTTTCCTTCTAGACTTACAAACATCATAAAACTGCCAGACATTGTGTGTTGTCGGCAGGTTTTGTTTATGTAGGGAGTGATTTAATAAATACGAGTATTGAAGCATGCTGTCATCCAGCTCTAGGGTTGTCTGTCATGGTGAGGAGGAAGGTACTCTGGTACCGGCGAGAAACAGCACGAATTTCCATCTCTCTGCATTCCAGCAGATGTGGCAAACTTCTACCTTTCAGTGCTGTCAGCCTGTCACAGTAATGAGCTTTGCGTTCCTCAATTGTTATTTAAAAGACCAGGCAGCCACCTTGCAGCATGGCTTGAGTGTTCGTTTCCTTCTCTAGAGCAGATTTAGTAGTCTAGTATGATTTATTTTTTACTGTTTTGAGGCTGATTTAAAAGGAGGCAGCTTTCCCAGAGCAGCTGAGGTGTTGCTAGGTGCTCGGGTGCCTGCTGCGGGGAGGTGACTTTTTCCTGCCTCCTTTTTTTTTGCTGGGCGATACCTCTTTTTTTTTTTTCTAGGCACATTTTATATTCTACCTTGAGTAGCAGACATTTGCGGACAGGAAAGGGATGATAAATTGCAATTAACGGTGCCTTGGTATTTGAACGTTGGAGGACACCTGTCAACATGGTTGGTGCCAGAGTAGCTGGAACTCTACGGTACAGGCAAAGGCTGTGTTTGTTCCCAAGTAGTTCTTGGCATGCCATAAAGGTTAGCACTTGGTACTAGGCTCCATGACTAATGCAGGGAAGGTTGCCATGGCTCTTAACTAAGCAGAGCACATCCTCGCATAAAGATGTTGTGTTAGGCAGAGGGGACAGGGAGGTATTAATATGTGGCAAGGAACCAAGTATTGATATTTTTTTTCCCTTGTTCTACAAATGAACGTTTTCCAGCCATGTGAGCTCAGAGCTAAGAGATTGGTAAATGTTTCAAAGGTAGGAGAGAATCAGAAATGCGAGCGTCGAGACACGAGGTCTAAATCTGAGGTGGATGTGATTTGGCTTTTAAGGTGCCGGGAATGTTTATGTAATGTGAGACTGTGTTTCCACAGTGGAGTGTGGGGCACTTGGCAGCTCTCCGCCGGGCTTGTTACAACGGGGAGCAGCCTGCCTTTGAACTCAGCAGGGGACAGGGGGACCGGGAACTGCTGTAGGGAATTGGTTTCAAGTCAGAAGATCAACCAGGTATTTTGAGCTCTATCATGCCGAAGCTATTTGGAGCTGTTTATTTGACTTGCATACAGTGGCTTTCATTTTAATTGCACTGTAACTCTCCTGTTCTGCCTTGTTGTGGCTCTGGATAGTTTTGATTGCGCAGGTCTGGAGAGAAAGCAAATGATTTGCACCCAGGTGACTGGAGTCAGTCAGAGTGCATCCTTTGTTCTTGACTGAAGTCTTGGGTTTGGTTAGAGAATGTTTTTTCCCTTTAACAAATTGATTCTTTCAGGCCATGCACAGGTCACACTCACTAACACAAGCACAGTTAAAATAAGGACCAGGCGCTACTCCCGGGTCGTTCTCACCCGCCGGTTCCTAGGCAGGCTCCCTTCCAGGAGCCCTTCCAGTGGCACGATGATGGACTGCACTAGCTCTGACAACCTTTGGGTATCAAATATCTGTGTCAAGGACAGGTCTCACTGGTGGGGATTTGTGCCATATGTCCACTTTGTATCAATGACTGCTCCTGGCACTGCGGTGTCCCGCCTTGGTCTGTGAGTCTATATCTGTTATCTTTCTCTTCCCATTTTTTAGTGGGAAATCTTACTACATTGCAAGAGCTTCAGGGAGCAGTTTCCTTGTACCTTTTTGGGTTTTCTACAACCAAGTAGAAAGCATCTCGCAGATCCCCTGAAGTCTAGCCCAAGGGAGTTAGGATTATCATGTGGTTGTGATGAGACTCCTTCAGTGTGGTGGACAGAGGCCTCCCCGGGACGTATCCTGAAGGCTTCCTCCCGTCAGGGAGGGAGGAAGGAAGGAAGAAAGCAAGCAGCCTCCTTCTACGGAGAGTCTCCTCTGCAAACAGGCCTTTTGCTTTAGGTAATCAGCTGCTCTTTGCATGTTTCTTAGGAATTGCAATGTGATGTGTCTGTAGAGGAAGATAACAGGCAAGAATGGACCTTCACACTGTATGACTTTGATAACAACGGAAGAGTCACACGTGAGGTAAGCAAAGTACAGCTGCCCCTTTGTGTGCAGCAGCGTTTGCTAACAAGAGAAGTGTTTTATAACAGGAACATTTTTTTTCTTCTATGAAATAGAGGTGTCCTGCCAACTTAAACAGCAGTTTCCATGGACCCTTCCCTCCTAGAAACAATCCCACCAGTAGTTTACTGTTTTCAGATGTACTGTACCACTTTTTAAGCTGGTTGTTGTTTAATATCTGGGATTAGCCTTTAAAAAATAGTACTGGCATTTGAGGAGGAAAAATATCTGAAACAACTGAACAACTAAACACATTGTCAAAATAAACCCCTGCAAATGTATATTGTTCTGGCTTCTGTCCTGCTTTTCAGAGTTAAGCTAACCAAATAGCAAGGTTGCTTTCTGACATTCTTTCCAGTAGGACTAACTATACTGTGCTGTTGTTTTCATGGATATTAGACTGATCTCTGCCTTCTCCATCCAAGTATAAAAAATGCTGATAATATTTGCTGGCTGACCATAGCGAGGGGCTGTCAGAACATACCCATGTCCAGTTTTTGTCATCAAGATGTCTTCAAGTCATATGCCCTGTGCAAATAAGAAGCCAAATAAGAGGATGTATAGAATAGAATATGGTCCTTTTTCAGAATTATTTCTATCCAAATTCAATGACACTTCTTTTAGAAGAATGTCTTTTACTGATATTTACTGCAATGTGCTGTCATTGAATTTTTGTGTGTGTGGTGTGTTTACTGGCTCCCATGCTTTCAGATCATCAGCTGAAAATTGATAGGTTCTGACTCTTTTGCTGGTGTCTGAAAAACTACTAAGAATTGATTGAATGGAATTGGGTAAATACTGAAAGTGTAGTGGCCTTAAACACCAAAGGAGGGCAAAAACTGTTCCTAGAAGACTGAAAAAAAATCTCTTTCAAAATCTATGAATTTGTTCAAGGTTTTTAACATGTATATGAACATTCTTCCTAGGCTTTTTTTATTGTCTCTCCTCTGATAGTGGCTTTGAATAGTCAAATGAAATCTGTGCCCCTCGTATAGGAGGAGAAGCAGATAAAAAGTTACAGGCTATTGATATAGTTTCAAATGGGAAAATGAGATATAGGGAGAGAGGGCAAGGAGGATAGGGGGTGAGGAAGTAGTGTTGTATTTGTTAGTGTATGGGGAACAGAGACCAGAAAAATGAAATAACTTGCCTGAAGTCTCACAAGAACCTAGTGGCAGCTTGAACCCAGATCGTTCAAGACCCGGGGCTAAGTCTTCATTACAAGATTATCGTGACTCTTAAAGAATAGGGGAAAAACACACAAAACCCAAACCCACACACATGGATGTCCTTTACATTCAGGCGTGGGATTCCCATTAATGTCAGTGGGAGTTCCATGTGCTGAACATAATGAGAATATGCTTTCAAGTATGTATACAATAATTATTTGTGATTATGTGGTACACCAAAGAGCTTAATTTGACTGTGCTTAGAGAGTATGTTACAGCCAAATTCTACCTCTCCCTGCTACAAGAGCAGACTGCAGCTTAACTGAAACCAAATCTGTGCAGGGATTGAAAATTATACTACTCTGAGGTCTGGAGGTTGCTATATTCAGGCTTGAACCCGTGCCAAAAAAAAATTCTTTTAACCAAGGGACCAAATAGGTTGATAATTTTTAGCTCTTTGCATGTGAACAAAGATAGAAACAAATAGCATGCACCATTGCAGAGGTTCCCAGTTACAATATGCTGTTCTTTTACTGGCTGCTCCAGTGCCATTTGTATGGTCCCTCTTCTGCTGAATCCAGATGCAATTTAAGAGTTGTTTGTGCCAGAATGACTAATGATAGCAGCTCATAGATAATCTTGGCCACAAAAGAGGAATTTCAGTCTCTTCATATGATGCAGAATTTCTTGTTCGATTGGCCCGAGAGACTGACAGGCAACAGAGTGGGCTTGATAGTGTCGTTCGTTAAGCAGCTCTGCTCCTGATTCGGCAAAGGACGTAATGGTGGTGAATGTTAAATGTGTGAATAGCTTCAATTAAAACGAATGGAACACATGCTTTGAGTTAAAAGTATATGAAGCACATTGCTGGATCAGGGACAGAAGGGCCAGTCTGAGGAAGAGGGCTGAGCCGTAGCAGTGCCATTTAGTGAGCTGATGAAAATGCTTTCAGAACTGGTCAGCTTTTCTAAACAAAGCTCCACTGTTCTTGTGAGAAAAGCTTAGTGTGGACCATTTCTCCTTCTTTGAAAATTTCACTTTAATGTCTCCTGGATTTATAGCTGGATTTAACAGACAGATGAAGTTTCTTAAGTCAGATTTCTATCTGTAGACCTTAAGGTGCTTTACGAAAAGAAGCCAGCCTTATCATTCTTGTTTTACATGTTGGAAAAGTGAGACACTGGAAGAGGAAGTGACTTGCCCACCCACATCCATTTCACTTGAGTCAAAGTCCTTGTATTTAAAACATTGGACTTCATGTCCAGAGAATTTCCACAGGATTACACAGTGTTAAATCAAGTTTGTAAGAGAGATGTAGGTGGGGTGCAATTTTACAAGTGGACTAAATGTTTTTCTCATTAAAATGTTTGAAAATTGTAAATAAGATAAAATTTCCCTTGGATTTTACACAATGACAGATCACCGCAAGAGCATTTAAATTCCATCTTAGTGAAATTTTTTCTGGATCCTAACAACATCTTCAGAACTTTAGAGTGCCTTGATTTCCTCCTGGAATCTGTGTGACTTATTTCATAGTCCTTGTAATTAAAAATTCAGATCTAGTCATGCTTCTTGAAGAGATACACCCATTATAAAAGCATAATTACTGGGATGGCAAATTATAAAATTAGCATTGCTGGATGTTATTGAACTACTACTTTTTCTGTCACAGAAGACAAGCATTTTCCTGTCCTTTGGTGTAGCGGCAGATAACTTTTCCTGCTCTAATATGTATATTACAAAACTTGGCTAATAATGTTTCCCTTCATTCCATAAGCCATAAGAGGACAATTCATTATGTACTTCAGGCCTTTTTAGAACTGACAGCTGCACTCTAATTATCTTCACACGGATATTTGTAATCGGACTTGAAACTTGGCTAATTGAACTAATGTGTTTTGATCCATGAGGTTTTATATTGAGCTCTCTGAATGTAATTATACTTCATAAACACTAGCCTTTTTTTTTTTCTTTTTTTTTTTTTTTCCCAATCAGTTTTCTTGGAAAATTGCATTTCTTTGGTGGGCGACTGCACAGGAATAAGCACATAAGAAAGTTGCTTGTCAGGAGCAAAGAAAGGGAATTTCTTCTAGACTAGTTGTTGAGTAGATAGCGGTGAATTTCCTTTCAGGCTCCAAATAAGAATGATTCAAAAACGTATGTGATCAAACAAAGCTGATGTTGCAATAAAAACATCCTGCTGTACGTAAAAATCAGACTACAATCAAAGTACAAATAAGACATTTGTACTTTTCCTTTTCTGAGGGAAAGGTAATGAACTGATATTGATGTTTCTCTTCATGCATTTTTAATGCTCAAAATGTTCTTTGTATCTTACTTTAAATACCCAATAGGTCCTCTTATGTTTCTTTTTTTTTTTTTTCCCCTTTCCTTTTTTAGTTCTTTTTGTTCATTTCTGTATTCAGAATTCAGCACCAGATCTTTGTCTTGGGGAAGGACACTGGCTTTTCTGGGGCTACTCTTTATCAGCCTGATCCTTATCTTGAAGTTTGCTGGTTTTCCCTGTGTCTGTCAACATTGTATTAATGTTGCATGTGATGAATATCAGAAACAGCATGATATAAATACAGAAGCAGCAACGGAACCAACGGTTAGAGGAGTAGTGTCTGTATCAGAGGGGTCATCGTTTCAGCCATTAGATTTGGTGGATTTGTGCCAGAGAGAAATATTAAGAGAAACTACGACTTTCTATTTTGGTTTAGAGGGAAGCCAAAGACAAGTCTCTTGGACAAGTTACGAAGAATCAAAATGAATGTTTTCTTTAGGTGTTATTAAACTTGGTGGAGTGGTTTTGGGTTGGGGTTTTGTTGGTTTTTTTTTGTTATTGTGTTGTTTGGGGTTTTTTTTTGTTTGGCTGGGGTTTTGGGGGATTTCTTTTTTGCTTGGTTTGGTATTTTTTTGTATGTGCATATGTCTCATTTTGTTAAATAAATTCCACTGGAAAAGCCTCTTAGTTTCCTTTACAGAATCTCCAGTTTGCTAACTAGTCCTCAGATTATAAACTATGCTAATCCTGGAAAAATAGGGTCAGCCCTCTACTGCTAATGTTCCTTAAGTAAAAAATTGACACCTGTAATAGGAACTTTCTCGGTCACATGAGCTCTGTAAGGAATGAAGAATACTGCCTTGTCATTTGTTCTTGTTTTTGCAGACCCATTAGTTTCTCTGAATGTTTTAAATTCCTGCTAATCTCCTACTGGAGATCTGTAAAGTATTCTGCGGATCCCCGTGTGAGTGCAGCGTACGTGGGTGGCCTTTACTGTTTGCTTTTCACTATTTCTAACACAAGTCTTTCTGGCAGTCTGTTAAAGTTGCTCTTTTTAATATACTTCGTTGTATTGGCTGCTTGATAAAATAGGATGTGAAAAACACACAGATTAACACTGTCAAATCCTTCAGCCCTGGAAAAACCAACTGTAGCGTTCAATAAGCAAGGCCCAAATAAATCTGGCTGTGGCATGTGCTGGCTGTTTGGATACTCCCCAGCAAGCATTTGTTTTCCTCCTTGAGGAAAAATTTCATAGTTTCAGTTCTCTTGCTTGATGAAACTAGCTATCCCAGCAGAAATTCTGCATGCTAGAAGTCAGGTAGGTTCCTGCACCCTGCTTCTCCTCGAAATATAATCTGTTTGCTACAAAGGAGAGAAATTTAATTTTTTTTTCCCTTTCTTAAGATATTTTTATTTCTCTTTAGCCATTTAATATACTAATTTAAAGATCTACAATGATTTTTAACTAGAAATGGCTTTAAAGTACATTTTTGGTAAAAAAAACCCACCAAGCAAATTGTATTTTTGGAAAAAGGAGAAACACAGAAAAACAGGTTATTCTGTATTTTTCAAGTAAAAAGGGAGGAAATTTGAGAAATAGGGGATGGAACTTTTCATGCAGGAAGAGCCAAGCAGTCTTAAGTAAAGGAGTCACAAAAATTATGCGACTAGTACAAACGGTAATGCATTGTGCAGAAGAGTTGGATTTTTTGGCAGGTGGTCTCTGAGCCACGCTGTGCTGGATGGGGTACCACAGAAGAGGAAAGTGCAACTAGCTTTTATTCTTGGTCTTTGACGCTAAATTTCTTGAGGACTGGGAAACGCATAAGCTGGCGTGTAGAAGGTGAAGCTGTGTCAATGGTTTTAGGCAGTTCTTTAAGGGCTTTAACTGCAGATGATGTTCAGTGGGACGGCTTTCAAGGGGAACATAAAATTGCCTCCGTCTGGCAAGCTGGTGGAAGATGAAAATTCTTTTGGGGGTAAATACAGACATAACTATAAAATACAAATTTTGTAACATATATTTTAATGGTCTGGTGCTACTAGTTTGACAAGAAGCCATTACCATATTAGCTGCCAAAAATGGGCTATGAGAAGGCAGTTTTAGTCACCATTCAAAATTCATTGGTATAGTTGGACACAATGATCTCAGAGGTCCCTTCCAACCATGAAAATTCTGTGATTCTGTGACTGTTCCTACCAGATGAGTGCCTCAGGAATTTGTATGTTATAGTTGTGAAGCAGTAACTGGAAAGTACCGGGAGGCCCAGGCTGCCTTGTATCTGGTACCTACTTGGCCTTGGTAGGTGAGAGAAGAGCAAATGACCCAAGCAGACTTGTTAGACCAAATCAGAACTAGAACGGTTTGCTAGAATTTCCAACCCCAAAATTAAGACCACAAGTGAATGAATCCTATAATAAAACTGTTGTTATCGGTATTTAAAAGATCAGTGTAAGCATTAAGCGGTTGCTTATGGATATCCCTAACCTCGATCTTGGTGTGTATCCAGCCTGACGACCACGTTCATTCAGTGCCAGGAGGCAAAACAGTTCAGATGCTTGTGGAGGAAGCTGGGTATTAAACATGCAATGAAACACCCCAGCAGCAGAACATAAGGCCAGAAGGTGTCCTGAAATCTCTGTGTAGCCTGCTTGGAGCTTGGCTGTTAATTTGGGTTAATTTGGGCCTGTTTGGCTGAGACATGTGAATTGTCCTAATGTGATACGTGAGTGCACATATTTCTGACTTGCCAAGTATGTGTCACACAAAGATTGCATCTGGCCTTCCTTGACGGCATTTCAGAGTATTTTTTAAACTGCTGAGTCAAGCAGCTTGTTGAGAAAGACCCTGAGAGAGCATGAGGCCCAGAGTGTGTGCCAGTCAGACCTCATCGCGGGGAAAGACTCATGTAAAAGGACAGTGGGAGTAAAGACTTTCTGTCTTTGCCAATTGAAGTTAATATAGATTAGATGATCAGCTTGTACAGGCATCTGGCACAGCTGAAAAAAGGAAGGGGGACAGATGATTGTGAATGAAAGAGTCCATAGTAACCTCTTGATAGTCGCCTTGTGTGGAAAGGTGCCAGGATGGCTAAACACCGACTACTCAAGGAACATATGGGAAAGGCTTCCTTCACCAAAGTGCTAAGTCAGTGCAGCCCTATTAAGAATAAATATTGTGCTTAAGTATCCTGCTGAATAGGAAGATTTGGGTCATTGAGGTGTAGGATGATAGCGCAAGGGTGCTAGAACTTAATTTATGGAGGTATATGAAACAACAGATACGTTTTGTCTGTTGGTTTGTTTATGTTATTGCTTGGTTAGGTTTTTCTCATAGATGAAATAAAAATCCAGCCCTTCAAGCTGGCTGTCAGATACATCTGTGTCTATTTGGAGATCTGGATAGGTTTCAAATTAGAGTGGAAGTGTGGGAAGTGAAATGTGCTGAAGGGCTGTGAGGTGTCCACCAGATTGCCACTGAGTAGTCTCTCCCTCCTTCAAGATTTAGACACTGGTTCTTGTCAAAAGGATGGATAGCAGCTTACTGACACAGTAGTAACAGTCCGTACATGTATAGATTCCTTGTGGCAATGGTTGAAAAAGTCTTGAGGAGTTCCACTGAGTGCAGAAAAGTGAGAGAAGGTATATGTTAAGACAAAGTCTAGACCATCTAGGATTTAGTTATTCATTCTGCCTATTGAGCTGGAAAGTCATCTACTGTCCTGGCCATAAGATCAGTATTTCCCCAAATTCAGTTCGAACAGAAATCACTATTTCTGTGTCACCTTTAAAGCTGGTTAGATAATGAGGACTGTGTTGTATATTGGGTACTGAAGTACTGAGACCCATTAAGGCTCACTGAACTTCAGACTGCCGTTGTTAAGGGCAAAGGAAAAATTGTAAAGGTTTTGAATTTTTATAGACCTGACTCTTAACCCTCAGACCCAGTTAGACTTAACAAAGCATAATTTAGATATTTCCTTTGTGCCCGCCTGCATTTGGAAAGAGGGTTTTGGTGAATTTAGATGAAACCACGACATTAGGTTATCTATCGCATCCACGATAGATCAAGGAATAGGAAGACCAGCATGGAAAAATTCTCAGGTCAGTGTTGAATGGGATCTTCATAGCTTGCAAGGAGCCATAGGCTTTGGCCTTAGATTGGTGCCCAAGATAAATTTAGGTGAAATCCCTTTGGGGAAAAGCAGTGAGCGAAGAGATCTCCTTTTCATCCTGGGAATATAAGGCAGTACTGTGTTTGAGCCTGGCTGGATTAGATCAACCTGAGAGACCTTTGGGCATCACCAGCTACTACTTTCTCCTGTTTTAGCATTTCGCTGGTGTCCTTTCAGACAGAGCCAGATGGGCGAGGATTTGTTCCCGTCCCATTGCCTTCAAAGAGTTGTGTGAAGAGTGTTCTGTAATGGACCTGACTGGGTAATCTCTGCTGTTCAAAACTGTAAATTTAAAACTGGTTTTAATTTTGCAAAACAAGTTAGACCCCGATATGCATGTGGTAGAGTGACCTTCGGTCATCATTTCTTTCCAAATGAGGGTTTTACAGCTCTGCCACTCCTCTTACTGGATTTCTTCTATAGAATCAACTATTTAACTATCTCAAGAAAAAAAAAACAACAAACCAAGAAGTAGCAAGACTGTTATGTCCAAGATTTTCTTCAATTACTGTATTTGTTTTGGTCATGTGAACTCAATTTTTAGCGGAACATCGAATGGTTATCCCCGGGGTCTGTTGACACCAAAGAAAGGAAAAGGCAGAACACAACTCTGCTGATGCAGAGTTTGGGCAACCTCAATACCTTGTGCTTTTATTATTTTTTTGATCTGGTTCGCCCCCTTTCATAAATCTTATGCCATTTGATGAGAAGAACATAGATGTAATTGAATCATTTCCTTTCGTGTCTGTGAGTTATATTACAGTCTGCATTAATGAAAATGGGGGTTGACAGAAAAGAAAAGCGAATCCTCTCTTGTAAGGTTCCGTGCAAGTGCCACTTTTTTAAATTCAGTGATTTCTGAGGCTATTTCAGCAATGAGTAGACCCAAGTCTAAAATAGTTACAAGTATCAAAGCTGTAGGTTTCATACCATTTTCACAATAGCACCTCTTTTTGTGTTTCAATCCAACTATAGGATATTACCAGCCTGCTTCATACCATCTATGAGGTAGTTGACGCATCAGTAAACCATTCTCCTAGTTCCAGCAAAACCCTGCGAGTGAAACTTACTGTGGCACCAGATGGCAGCCAGAAGAAGAGGAGTATCCTGTTAAATCACACTGGTAAGGATAGAATCATAGAATAGAATCATAGAATTGGCTCGATTGGAAGGGGTCTTTAAGCCTGTCTAGTCCAACCATCAACCTAACTGATAAAAAGCCATCACTAAACCATGTCACTGAGCACTGTATCAACCCATCTTTTAAATCCCTCCAGGGATGGTGCCTCAACCCCTTCCCTGGGCAGCCCATTCCAAGGCTTAACAACCCCTTCAGTGTAAACAGTTTTTCCTAATATCCAATCTGAACCTCCACGGGCACAACTTGAGGCCATTTCCTCTCGTCCCATCACCTGTTCCTTGGGAGAAGAGACTGACCCCCACCTCTCTACAGCCTCCTTTTAGGAGGTTCCAGTGGGTAATCAGGCATTGGAAAAAATACAACAAACTTCAAGGCAGATTTAAGGCCTTTTTGACTTGTACCACTTCAACTCTGCTGATACCACAGCGCCCAGTTTGGGTGGAAACAGGTGTAGTGGTATAAAATGTTTTTTGCAAGTGCATGTCTATCACTGCTGCTGGATAAGAATAAACAATTTAGCACCTTTATGAATCTATGTGTAAAAATAGCACATTTTTCTGTACTGGCTTATACTCTGATGGCTTATTCACCTTATATTCACTCTAATAATAGTTACATCAGCATAATTACTTAAGTAGATAAAGTAGTACTAAATTAAAATACTACAGAATATTTTTGCAAGGATAGAAGTAATACTTGAGTAGAAAATGTGGGCATCGTATCCAAAAGGAGAGCCTTGTTACCTCAGTTTTATTATATACACCCCCTCAGTCAAATGTAGCCATAGCCAAACCTGTGCTGCTGGGGAGCTGTGTGCTGCATTCGCGCAGCATCGAGCTCCCGACTCCCGAGGGACAAGTATATCAGCACAAATGTGGCTCCATTACGTGCCAGGTGGCTTGCAGCCTAACCCTGCCTGATGTCCTACAGTCAAGGTTATGTCTGCCCAAAACCTGTCGCGCAGACAAAAGCACTTTGGAGAAGGTTTCACAAAATGATACGTTATTCCTTGATCTACCGACAAGGCAAAAATGTATTTGCAATGTAGCATGTTAGTTATGCTGATCAGCTCAGACAGTAATATGAGAATAATGTAGTTTCTCTTGTTGGCAGATTTGCAGAGTGCCAGGCATAGAGCCGAGAGCAAGGCTAATGAAGAAGCAAGAAGCTCTGAGAAGAAGCAGAGGTCTTCTCTCAGGTAAGGGGAAAGAAACCCGGCTCCTGACCTCTGAGGAAACCTTAACCACTGATTTTTGTCTGTTTACTTGCTTTATTTAAAAAAAAAAAAAAAAAAAGTGAAATAGAGGAATTACAGGATTTTTCACTTTTAGCAGATTCTATGGGTGGATACACAAAAATTTGTTAAAAACCAAAAAACCAAAACTGTAGCACACATTACTCAAATTTTCTTCTTTTGTTCACTCTTTGGAGAACATGCAGTGTCCTCTTAGATGCCATCTGCAAACATTGTACCTACTAGTGAAGTTTATAGCACAGCCTTTTGGCTAAAAATGTCCTAAAACCTTCTCATCTTCATAGAGCTTCTGCCTTTCTCTGCCCTCCTTCTAGCCCATCTTTTTCACTGGTGAGCTCAGTTAGCTCCAAACTTTGTCTCATTTACCAGCCAGTCCTGCTTCTCCTTATGGCTTCTGCTCCTAAAGGAAGCATCTTTGAGGTGGCACTGGGTTGAGTACCTAGCAGGAGGAGAGAAGCAGCAGACAGTCAGGTCTGTGTCCCGCAGAGTAAGCGACAAGTGAGATCTTCCAGCACGCTGCCCACCCCGTGCTCCATTCTGCTGAGGTGGCTCTGGCTCATAGCAGCTGTGGGGTGGCTCAACTCCACTTACAAAGCATGTTTTTATATTTGGTAGGAGAAGTAAATTCATCTCTTTCTTACCTCACAGTGACTTAGAAGAAGAGCTGTGTCTGCTGGCTGCCACCTGCCAGAAACCAAGCTTCCCCACTGCCACATCAGCGTTGGGTCAACTTCTCCCTTTCAGAACCAGTTATTTGGTTGTGCCCATGTAGAAATTAGCCTGCTTGCTTGGAACCAATATATTCAATGTCATCTTGCAGGAAAATAGGAACACTTTGACTTATCTTTCTTTTTTTTT
>VZRU01003879.1:0-72435 GCA_013398155.1 Pedionomus torquatus | reverse complement strand
AGGTACATTTTGTTGTGTTTTAGAAATCTGTGGTTTGAATATTAACATTATAATTTTTTTTTCCACAACAGTGACTTTTTACAAATATATGCCATGGCATTTTCTTAGGTGCCTCCAATTTAAATTTTCCCAGCACCTACCAGTTTGTGCTTCTTCCATTTTAGAGACAATTCAACATGTACCAAAAAAAAAATATCATTCAAAATCATTCTGGCCTCTTCTACTCGTTCCGTATCAAAGGGCTTCCATTCCATGAAAGAGAATGAGACCATACTCACAAGACCTTGCTGGCTGATGAGAAATTTGAAGGTCAAAAATAAATTGGAAAAGTGAAAAAACGTTTGAGTTTTACTTTCTGTGGGGCCCAGATTTAGGATACCTTCAGTCGGGTTTTGTACAGATCACCACTTCGCAGGTAGAAAGTGACTGAAAACACATACGTTGCTTTTGGAACTTTAAAGTAGAGAACTCCTCACATAAAAACCTAATTGTTCTATAAACATATTTGCTTTTGGTTTTAATTATTTTAAATGTTGTGGTATTTTGTCTATAGTATATATTGTAAAATGTAACTATCCCACGTTGTTATAAGCCCTTTATGATTAGGGTTGGGTTTTTTGCTGACTAGAGTTTTGATGAGTCCAAAAATGGGGCTCACTGCTGACCAGTCTTAGAGGGACACTCTCCTTTCTAAGAACATGGAGACACCAAGTTTTAAAGGAAAGTGGAAAGCTTTGCCTTCTTGTGGAATTGGAATAGAATCACTTCTTTGTGGTAATTAGGTCCGTCTCTTGTCTCCCTGGATCAGCAGTTGTTTAGACTTATTGTCCTCTTTAAAAAATCTGGTTTATTTTATTTTATTTTTTTTAGCTGTCAGCAGTGTGTTCTGTTAAACCTAACAAAATGTTTTTAAAATGTGTTTGATCTGTGTGACAACTATACTGTTCTGTTTATTTTTGAAAATTCCTAAAGTCCAAAAATATTTATATGCAGAATTTTCTGTATTGAAAATATGAAAAGGCCACAAATTTGGTTAGCTACCACTGAGTTGTTCTAGTCTAAGCCTTTTTTGCTGCTTGTGTATCATTCTTTTTCAATGTATATATAATTATGGACTGCAAAAAAAAAAAAAAAAGGCATTTATATGTCTAGTAGAAGGAATAAGCTTATTTATATTATAGTGTTAACAAAGTCTGATGTATTCAAGTGACTTACGTTATACCGCATGCAAACACACAAGTGTACATTCCATCTAAGAAGGGATGCCATGCTATTTGTTTTGAAGATGTGATTAAAGCTGTTGTCTTTTCAGTAGAGCGTATGCCAGCAAGGCTGGGAGGTGGGGATTGTTTCTTAGTCAGGTGGGTTTTTTAATGCAGATTGTTGCTGAAAACCTGAAAATGTTCTGGAAAACTAGAGCATTTTCAGAAAGGTGGGCTTTTGTAAGAAAAGGCAGTGAAGGGGCATAAACGCTCTTTCACCCAAAGATATTTTGCTGGAAAAGATAACAGCACCAATAAGAAAATCCCATCGGATTGAAAAGTGTGCAGTACTAGTTGTGCCAAGTGAACTCTGGAAATGTAACACAACTGACCGTTGGTTACAGCCCTGCATTGATCTGCTGTGGTTTATTGCATTTGGAGATTCAAAAGACAAATTCTGCCGTGCTGAGATTCTGTGGAATACAAATCTGGTCTAATAACGTGGCATCCCCGTGCTAAAACTTTACACCAGCCATGTATCAACGTACAGTACCTAAATACTGTATTGCAGTTGTGTTACGTGTACTAAGTGTGAATAACATGTAGCACAGTTTCTTTTCACAGAACCTTAAATTTCCGTATCTTTTAAAAATGTTTGCTTTTCAGTATTTTGTATAGTAAATATAGATGGTTTTGACTAAATGCTTTATTTATTTAACAGCAAAAACTGTGCCAAGAGACCCCCCTGTTAATTAAAGTTTTACTAGTTCAGAAAGTATATTTCCTTCTTCTTGTTGTGGATTTCAGGGGCTTATTGCAATTGCTGTCAGAGCTTGCAGATCCCACTGAGGAAAGAGCTTGCAGTAGCATTTTTGGGAACAGGATCAGGCCGTAAGGTATGGACTGGGTATGCTTTGTCTTACATTTAAACTATTGAGTTTCAAAATTAATTCTTTTTTTTTTTGTCCCCTGCTGTTAGACCCGGTTGAATAACTGATTTTTCAGCTTGTTATTCATTGTAAATGCCTTTTTTTTAAAGAACAAAACAAAACAAAAGTATATTGTTTGAAGGTGCTTGAAACTGTGGCTGAATCAAAATTTAAAATAGATTCGTTTCTGGTCAAACAAAACACTTAAATGTCCAAGTAAAAAAAAAAAAAAAAGACAGAGTTGAGTATATTATTCCTATTTAAAAAGCAAAATGGAGTGGCGTGAGGTCATTCTGAATGAAAACTCCAGCCTTTTCACTTACGTTTTCTGTTTTTACACAAAGCAATTCAGCAAAACTAAGCTGATCCGCAAATTTACACCATTTGCTGAAAATATTTCAACTGAAACATTTTGCTCAGCTCTACCATCTGCAATTTTTGGGAAGCCAGGATTGCCAAGCCCTTCTCCCAACTTCATGACCGCCCAATGCAAAGTAAACTAAGCTAAAGATAGCGAAGGAAAATCTCTCTCCCAGAGAAATCTCTGGCGAGACTGCCAGATTCCCACTGGCTTCAGGGTGCCTCTAATTTCATTCTAGGAATGTGGGTTTGAAGTCTACATAATGTGCAGACAGTGATTTCGGTATTTATTTTTTAATGCATCTTACTGCTGGTGGTTTTGTAGTAGCCAACTTCATTAAATGGAAGTTTTACTCTAAGAGATTGAGCTGGTAAATTCAGATCAGCAGCAAATCCTGTGCTTTATACTCATGTCATTGTAGGACCTCCAGGTGCTTCCAGATGTCTTTGAAACATCTCCACATCATTTTGTCACTGCTAGAAATTAAGACACGGTTCTGCCTTTGGAAGTACAGGTTCTCCTGGCGTATTGGCAGCCCAGCCCTCTAAGGCCACACCAAACTAAAAAGCCACATATGTGACCTCTGTAACTGCCTTCCTACTGGAGTCATCCTGAGCACAGAACAGCAAAGTTTAGCTGGAGAAGTACCTTAAAGGTGTATGTTTGTGTATATCTATCTATCTGGATGTGTATATGTGTCCTCTGGCAGAAGTTAGAGAATGGCACCGCATGGATTCTGCCAGTGATCTTTTATAAAGGGATAAGTACAGTGTATGCTCGGCAGTCTACAAGTTGCCACATAAATATACAGATGTGATGAATGCTTACTGTTCTCCAGGTGTCATTGTGTGCCTCAATTACTGAATGGCAGATTTCATTTGTATTCCAATTAACAGGAAATTTAGGCCCCTTGGGCCTAAATTATACTTGAGAAAAATTCATCGTGCTAGAAAATTTGCAAAAACATTCCCCATAATTTTTGCCTGGAGTACAGGCAAGAATGTTCATGTTTGGAAATGTGTCAGCTAATCAAGTCTCACCTTTAATTATCTTGATGCAATTCATCAAGATCTGAAAATACTTTTTCAAACATGACTTATTCATGGTTTTGCTGGGAACCAAGTCATATTCAGCATCCTGCGAGTTGTCAGACTTCTTTTCTTCTTTTTTTTTTTTTTTAATGTACCAAGCAGAAACATGTTTTAAAATCCATGAAATAAAAATTGAACTTAATGTGTTTTCTAAATAGCTTCTGGAAGAAGATTGCCCTTCTTTTCTAATGCACTTAGCAGCAAAACCAGCCTCAATTTAGCACATAATGATTTATTTTCTTTGCATATTTGACAGCTGTTCAGTTGATTTGACTTGGAAGGAGCTGTTTTGGGATTTTTTTGCCTTATGTACATTTAAAATGTGCTCAAAATGGGCTAAAAGAAACAGATGTAGAAAAGCGAATAACTTTATATTGAAATTATTCACTAGACATTGAGCTGCATCTTATTTGAAGTTTGGATTATAGTTATTAAATAATGAGGCTTTCAATGATGCTTTAATTTACTGTTATATTTCTATATAATTCTAGATAATTCGATCCTACTGAGCTAAAATGATAAAAATCATATGGATGAAGTCTTCTAATTTTATTTTTTATTATTTTTTTTTAATAGCGGAACTTAAGGACTATTCAGATGGATTACTGTGAGGGTTAGAGCCGTGAAGAAAGACTGGCAAGGGAAGGATGGAAAGATTTGAGAAGTGTAGGGATAGCACAGAACTGTCCAACAGAAGGGCGGCAGGAGAGAGACCAGAGGTAGGAAAATACTGTATGGAGAAGCTGTATTCATATTGCGTTTTTGAATCTCTTACGGTACTTTTATTGCTCATAAAACAGCAACAGTAGTTCACAAAATGTTTTTTACTGGGAAAGCTTGCGAGACTTTCTAGAGGAGGTCTGTCTCCAGTTTGCGGTGGGAGGCGCAAAGAAGGAGAGCTGTAGATGATCACCATGAGGGCTGTGGCAGAATAAGAAATGATGCCCTGGCTTCCTGACTCACCATCCAAGCTGAGGGAAATTATTCAGAAGCAGAAGGTGTTTCTACAGAAGTTTTCAATATTCTTTAGAGCGTGTTTTGAATAGTAGCATCAGTTCTTCTTCTGTTAGATTACGAACAAACATAAGTTGGTCAAATGTTGCCCAGACCTTTAATATCTCTCCTAATTTTTCTAAAGGCTAAGTACTAACTATGCCTTCGAAATCTACTGTCACAAAGTATAGCCTTTAAATCACAAGAAATGGCAGACTGGACCTATTGGTTGTCTCATCAGTCTAGTTTTTCAGGGTCTGAGAATAGGAAGTTCCAGAAATCTTCTAAGAACGTTGAAGGCATAATGTTGAGGGGCTTTATAAGTTTGGCAATGGGAAAGATTTAACAATATCAACCATACTGGTAATTACGTGCACTGTGTTTTCTGGGTTTTGTGACATGCTTATGAAGTGGGGTTTGTGTCTTAGTTTGAGTGCCTGGTCCATATAGACAAAGTGGCTTGTCATTGCTACCAACTAAGAGGTGTATTCTTTTGGTGAGCCTGGACTTTGTGGATGAAGATATGGGGTTCAGATCCTTCTGGTGCTGAGTGCTTATTCCTGCACTTCATCCCTCCCATCCTCTTCTAGTCACGAAGTATAGCATGGTGAGGCTTTGTGAATTTTCTAATAAAACACCTAACAAACTGGGCCAAATTTGTCTTCAGCTTCACAAATGGAAGCCAGAAGAGCCCCTTGTATGTCTTGGAATTTGGACCTTCAAATGCAGTTTGCTATATGAGTCATCAATTTTTCTTGTACTAATTTCAGATATTTGATAAGCTCTTTTTATGGTTTACAAGTTTAAAAAGACAAATAAAACTTTGTAGATTAAAACCTTGGTTTGGAGGTTGTATTTTGTCTGTTCTCACTGGAGTTCTATGAATGGTCTTTTTCTGTGTGCTTTAGCTTAAACCTACAAAGTGACTTTGGAGTGGGTGTTTATAGTTCTTCGCTTGCTTGTTCACAGGATAAGACTGTTGATAGATGAATAAAGTGCCACTTGAGGTTGTTAACAACCAGGACTGGTAACGCTAGTTCAACTAAGATAAACAGTGAAATGCTATGGCAATTAGCATTAAGGTCTCACTTGGCCAGTGCTGATTTTTAAAGTCGCAGATGCAGTGCTTTATAGATACCCATGGCCATGGGGTCTGGAGCGATTTATTCCATCCCTGCTCTGAGTGCTGTATAGACTCCTTTGCAGTGTGGGCCCAGGGCATCCTTGCATACTCAACGTGCCATTAGGAAGCAGGAGTACGAAAATTGTAATGTTTCAGTCCAAAGCAATTAACCCTCTCACCCTGCAAGGAGTGGAGGGGAGGAAAAGCTCAATTAAAAGAGACTCGGAGTTTCCAGTAAGTGCAAAAGTATGAAGGGAAGCAAAAAGCAGCACTGTGGGCCTCACATTCCTCCTGTCTCTTTACAGCCTTCTCAGGGAATATTTTTTACTTTTGATGTCTATAATCACAACTTCTGGCCGTTTGAGTATGCCATCTGTTAAGGCTATAGCCCTCAGTGGCTCTGCACATGTGACTTCCATGGGTTTCAATGGAAACTTTGTGCTGCTTAACTGGATCGGCAGATGTAAACAGAGGTACTTCAATTTACACTCGCTTGGAATCGGGGCCCTGAGGCACTCGTGACTTAAACTGATCAGGAACAGGTTTTTATAAGAATTTTCCTGGTCTAATAAATGGATGCTAAAATCAATTAATTTGAAGATTACAATCTTGACTGCTTAGGAGTCTGAAATACAGAGTCATGATAGCTAGTGCCTACAAATTAAAGGAAAAGTCAGCGTTTTCAGGAGCAGAACAAGGTTTTCATACCTTACTCTGCTAAAATCATCACCCCTGCAACCCCTTGCCTTATAATTGAATCACAGATTTAGCATTCACAGGCTGCTGTGTGTCCGCTGATATTTTTTAACAATACTTAAGGAAGTTTATTTTACTTAGAGCCTCTGTTCATATAGATACTGCTTTTATTGCCCACAAATGTAAAGGGAATCCTCTGAAAAGCAGACCCCACCATGGACATCCTGCATGTAGTGTTACTCCCCTTCCCAAGGATCTGCAGGATGGAGTCACGCCACAACAATTTTCTAAAATTTCTGCTTCCAGGCGCTCAAGATTTACCTTCACTATGTAACCTCAACAGAGAAAAATAAGAAGCCAAAGTGATTCTGAGGCACGTAACTGTTCTTTTCCTCCAGAGGGACATCAACGTCTCGTACTGCCTAATTGCTCCCCTCAGTGCCAGTACCCTGGGTTTCTGCGGATGCTTTGGGACACAGGACAAGCAGACGCTCCTACTCAGTAAGGCCTTAAATTCCAAAATGTTCTTCCATCCCTTTAGTCAGTGATAGGAAATGTTTGGAAAGATGTCACTGTGAAAAGAACTTGAACAAGACAATTTTTTGCTGTTCACTCTCTGCTGTGCCCTTTCATGGGTTTAAAATCCACTTATCTGAAAGTGTGCAGTTACATTTTGTCCTTTTTCATCATTTAAATGCATCTTCTTGATCTGAAGAAATAAAAGCAATTTAAAAAATTAGAGATTTTGTTTTCATATGTGCTGCCAAGTCTGATACTGCAAAGTAACTGCTGAATTGGCACAAGCAGTTTGAGAGAGCCAGCAGATTTAGGAAGGGAGAAGATAAACCTTATTATGTTTCTTTGCCAAAGGAGAAAAGAAACGATATTGACTTAAATGTGGGAAATTTAAAAGGGGCCATATGTTCTCACTTTGTGCTTTGTTTCTAATAGATAGACAGAAATCTTTGAAGTGTGGATTGGCACAGTAGGGTGCATGCTTCTGTAGAGAAAAGATGCTAAATGGGGAGGATGTGAGGGGGCACATGAAACTCTATTAGCCATGCAACAGCAAAGAGAGAAAGGCAAATCCAATGATAATGTACATCTGTTTCAGGGAATTTATAAGCTTTGAACATTTTTTATGTGCAGATAAGTGGATCCTTTTCTTACCATAACTTAGAACTTCAAAGCAGATTGTGTGGATAATGCAAATTGCTGAAATATGAGATTTTCCTACAAAGAGGTTTCCAAAAAAGAAAAAAAAAAAAGAATTAAGGCTAATTGATGCCACAGTCTTTTATGTACAGTGTAAAAACTCTACAAAAATTGATTTTTATGAACTAAGAAATTGATGAAAAAATATTGAAGTCTGCTGTTTGCATGCAGGGACTGTAGTCTGAAGCTGAGGTTCTGTGAATTAAACATTTGTCTCCGATATCACTACAGCAATATTGTAACATAAATTAAGATATGTGGCTGAGCTGTAATTGTATCAAAGTCTGCGATGTCTTAGGAATGTAAAACTCATGAGTGTGGCATGATATGTAGCACCTGACGTTAACATCCCTGGCAAGGTAGTGAAGCAGGAATTTCTAGGATATGAGAAAAAAATTATTACAGGAGACAAAAACTAATGGGGAGGAGGTGGGAGGTGGAGGATACTGATACGGCAAACCTTGGGAGTTGATGAATGTGTAACTTCTTAACCGCTAAGAAAAATTAGTTGCTGTCTGAGCTGGGGGGACTGGGGGTTGCGGCTGGGCTTGGGGATGAGGGCTGTGTTCCAGCGGGGAGATGTGAATAACCCGTTGAAAATGGAAGGCTGTGATATCATATGCGAGAAATGACCTAAACGAAGGTATTCTGAAGACTCTCATCTACTGCAGAGGTGCATTCCTGTCCTCCCTCCAGCCTCAGAATATAAAGCCGGCTTTGTATTTCTCCCCGGGCTGTGGCTGCTGGACACGGGGGTGCCAGGGCTCCTCTTGGTGCTAAACATGTAGGCAACCAGAAGTGGGAGCTCCCGCCTCGTTGCTGAGTCTTTCCTCAAGCTTGGCTTCTACACCCAGCTTGGCATCAACGCCCAGCTTGGCATCTGCCCTAGATGTTCCCTCACCACAACCTCCCTCCTGGGTTTATGGTTTTTTCTTCACTTAAATCTTTGCACAATTCTTGGTTGCTGTCCCTCATGGCGACAAGATCTTCTGAGGAAAGTGCCAGGCCTCCATGAGCTAAATCCTTTCATATTTTCGCGATGTGTTTTAGCGCCCAGGGCTTGTTCTTCTGCTCCAAATCCTGCCTCAGCTGAGGTGGGACGTGGCAGCAGCTGCCAGGGGGCAACACCAGCTCAGCCCCATCACCTCACCCTGGCGGTGGCCTGAAGCGCCTCCCCCTGCAGCTGCCAGGTACAGTCACCCCAAAATAGTTGATTTAAAAAAATAAATTCCCAGCATTTTTGCTTGGGAGGGTGGCCTTGAACTGGGATGAGTGTTGTGAGGCTGAGGGATCCGTCCCCCACGTGGTGGTGTCTAACTCCGATTAAATGAAAACCCTTACGAGGTAAAGAAGTAATTTAGCTCGTGATTTGGGCCAAAACTTGCTGGTTTAGGGCAATCGGGTGCAGTCATTCTTGAAATGGTGGATTTTAATTAATTTATTTTTTTCCCAAAGCTTTTTTTTTTTCAGAGGGCGGCCTTGCCGTGGGGTGGGTGTTGTGAGGCTGAGGATCCGTCCCGTGTGGCGGTGCCTTCCCAGCCACAAGGAAATGAATCTTCTCTGAGGTAATGAAACAGTTTACCTCACAATTCGGGCCAAAACTTACTGGTTTAGGGTAATCGGGTACGATCAACCTCAAAATGGTAGATTTTAAATTTTTTTTTCCCCAAATTTTTTTTTTTTTTGGAGAGTGGCCTCGCAATGGGGTGGGTGTTGTGAGGCTGAGGGATCCGTCCCGTGTGGCGGCGCCTTCCCAACCACAAGGAAATGAATCTTCTCTGAGGTAATGACATTATTTACCTCACGATTTGGGCCAAAACTTACTGGTTTAAGCAACCAGCAAGGGCCCTGCCTTTTAGATGTTATTACCAGGTGCTGTTTGGGTTAATTAATCGGGCCAGAGGCTGACCTAGGGCAGCAAGGGCGGCTCCCTGGGGCCGTGCAGGTCTCTCTCAGCACAGCGCCATCTCTCTGGGTTTGCAGCTCGTTGGTAAGTCAAGGCTGCGCTGGCAGAGGGTTAAACTTGAGGCAAACTCACCTCGTAAGTCTATTTACAACCGTACCCTGACAGCAGGGAAAGGGCAGTAGGCAGTGATGTTGAAAAGAACAGCTGTATGCCATCAGACTAAAGATAGAAGCATGAAGCACGCGGGCTAATTAAGTTCCCAAGTGGCAGCGTACAGAGTGTACAGACCAAACAGAACAGTGCCTTCTGCTTGTTTTGATCAACTCTGTTTCTATCACTTTGATGAAAATAACTGCTTGAACACTCCCTGTGGCTGCCGGGGGGATCCCTCAGACGGCCTTGCTCGTGGCGAGCGGCGCAGGCTGGACACGGGGCCATTTCATAGCCAGGGAGGGACTGCGGCCTCTCTTGTCTGTGAGTGCTGCTGACCAGCCCCACTGAGTGTCAAGAAAAAGGAAAAAAAAGAGCGGGGAAAAAGTGTTCAGAACTTCTGAATTTACTTTCCTGCATTTTTCCAGCCAGGTATAATATTAGATGCTTCACCCTAAAAATAGGGTGTAGTGGGCATGCTCTGACTAGCTTAGCACAACAGTACGGACTTCAGTTTTTATTTTTTCTGCTCTGATGTCTCTTTCAGTCATTTCTTTTTTCCTTCAGGGCACCCCAGCTGACTCCTGGTTAGGTCAGTTAGCTTGCTTTCTAACTGGTTTGTAGCTCTGGTAGTTTTTGATGTAGATTGTGTATAAGCCAGTGCACACACTTTTATTAGGGTTCTGAGTATTCAATTACCTTAAGGATAAAATGAAGAAAAATATTTTTCTGAAAATCATCTTCCATGTGGAAAATGTATTTTATGATGTTTCAAAGTCTTTTATGCTCCAACAGGAGGCAGAAGGGACTCTTTGGGACAGAAATGCCATGAACCGCTCCAGCAAGTTCAGGAGGGAAAGGCTTGGCTCAACTGTAGTTCTGCAGCACGTTACAAACTGAAGCTGAAGGGCTGTGGCAGGTTTGAATTCTTTGCTTGTAATGATGCTCAGATAGAGACCGAAAGATGAAAATGCTCAGTGTGAAGACATGCGCTTTCTTCTAAGTGTAATAGTCAGCTCTAAGTTTGCATTGCTAACCTGCTTCAATTAGAGGCATAGGGCCGACTTCAAATTTTCTTTTATTCCAGTACAGCTTCCAGTAAACTCTGGAATTTAAATTTAACTCTATTTTAATTCCAGACATAATGTCTCAGCTGAAACCTTGAGATTTCGGAAGATAGTATAATTGATGGCTATTTAATTCCTGATCACCAGTAATTAAATTATAATGAGACATACACGCACATACATTTTTGTTTTATTGTGACCTTTCTTTCTGAAGCATTCCTGGTTTAATCTTGTAACAGTCCCATTTTTCTTTGAGATCTAAGTACTCAGTCTGCACTTAACACTGCAGTCCACAATAATGGACTCCTTGAGGGAATTATGAATCAACAAAGCTACATCTTCATGGACAGGAGACCTGACGGCCAGTAAGCTGTCAGGCCTTGCTTTAACATACAGAATGTATTGTCAAGGCTGCAGTGCTACTGATGAATCAAATAAAATGAGTGGTATTCTTTACAGTAAGAGCCTAAATTGCTTGTGTATTTTATCATGATTGAGTTTCATATCTCTACTGATAGAGGGTTAGACCCAGTTAAGTCCTTAATCATTTTGTTTGATACAGTAGTACTTCAATTAGGAGTAAGAGTGTCAGCTCTCATTTGCTGTATTTGCCACTTGCAGTAGATAGATTTTTAATTTTTCCCCCCTCTTCCTTTTTGCTTTCTGTTGAAGGAGTTTAAACATCTAGTCCTAACTCTGAGCTCCTCAGGTAAGGAAACTAGCATGTAGGTACCACTTTTAGATGAGGGTGTAGTAGTTCAAAGCATGATAGCACTTCTTAGGTCTTTAAAGATAAATGAACTGCTTTTCTCCCTGAACTGCAACAAAAAGTGCAATTGGGGAAAGATAAATGAGTCTGACATGACAGTGCTACTATGTACTACAGCTGTAGTGCCAAACAAAAAATACAACATACCCCTTGTTTTCTGGAAGGTTTCAGAGATGTTGGAAAGATTTGACAGAAATGTTTGGGTCACTGATGTGTAATGTTTGTTGTCTGACACTGTGGTGGAAACAGACCGGTTTCCTTAATGAGAGCTTCCAGCTACAGAAGACCAGTTAATTGGGCTAGTAACAAACTGGTTTATTTATGAAATTTCAAGCGATCATGATGCCTCACCAAGATGCCAAATCTGCACTGAATAAATATTGCCAAATTAGGTAATGCTAACAGGTACTCTGGCTTAGCATTACAGTTCCGACAGCAGCTGGTGTTAAGGGGATTGGACAAAAACCTGAGCACTGAGAAGTTACTTTCTGAGGCTTCTCAGCAGTCAGAGTTTGTCTTAAGACCTGCAGCGAACAGGAGATCCTGTCCTCTCCAAAACTCCCAGTTCCTTGTGCTGGGTGAAGGTTGCATGATGGCTTTCACTATTACAATTCTGATGCAGCCCTTATTGGCTGCACAGTATTTAGTCTTTTACTTTTGTTCGTGGTTGCATTTTAGTCTTCTAGAAGGAGGTGGGATTTCAGAGAGGGAGGAGGGGATCGTTCATTCTCTTGGGGAGCTACTGAGTGTGCTCAAGCAATATGTTGGTGTGTCAGAGGGTCCTGGCAGGGCTGCAAAGAGGCCACAAGGAGTGCAGGAACAGCAGAAGCTGCAGACCCTGTTGGCTGTGACTTAGAAAGTCCTGGGGCTGGCTGAAACCATGCCTGGATATAAGGCCTGTTTGCACTGGAAGGTTCCTGAAGGCATTGGTGCTGGTAGAGAAGCATAATGCTGCTGCAGACAAAGCTGTAGTTCATGTCAGGATTGCAGGAAAAAACGAATAAACTGGAATAACCGCTGCTTGAGAATTAAATCGGCTTCCTTTACCTTTGCAGCTCTAGTCTGCCGCTACACAGCTTTTACAAAACAAAATGGGGCTGCTTTGCAGCTGAGGTGGTACTGACAACTGTTTCTTTAAGAGCAGGCTGATGCTTAATGAGAATATTTATGGTGATTTGTGACCTGACCAGGCCTTATTTCAGGCTCAAGAAAAAAGGAGGATAAATATGACTTATAGATGGTATGCTTTTCAGTGCTTGGCCTGGGGAACAAAGGGAGCACGCAGGATTTCACCTGGCTAATCCTTATGTTTTCAACAACATCTTAGAGGTAGCCTGCAAAGGGTGCTGTAGTGCGGTACATAGGTGCTAGCAGCAAAGGGGGGTGAAATGAAGTGAATGTAATGCTGCTAAACAATTCTCAATAATGTTCAACCTTCAAGCCCAGCAGAGTGCTAAATTGGTGGGATAATTCTATACCTGTAAGTAGTAGAAATAATAAACAGTTTAATCCTGGCGCTCTTGGCCAGCTAATAAGAGTAGCAAAATCAGACAGACTCACATGTGTCTCAGAGATCAACAGACAGTCCTCTAAGGTAGACCGAGTCAGTGCTTTGACAAGGAGGGAATCTCACTGGAATAATGTTGAAAGCAGAGAGCAGAATAACAATGAGTGTCAGGAGCACTGAGTCTACAGAGGAGTTGAATGCAGAGGGCAACAGTGACAGAGACTGAACTCCAAAAGGCAGAAATAAAAAGGTTAAGTCACACACACAACTTCATACAGTCAGAAGGTGCTGCAGAAATCTGCCAAATCTGTCAAAACTCCTCCTGTACTAACAATGGTATTTTTAGGCAATATCATTCTCCTCAAAATCCGCATTAATTCACAAGTTTTTTTTTTTTTTCCCCGAGACTCAAAATATCTGCTGGAAAACCTCTTCCATTCTTCAGCAAGTGCCTGTCAGCCAAGGGGAAAGAACTGATGCTCTGAGGCTTCCACTTTCAAACCTGGCATATTTCAAGAGCCACCTCTGAAAACTCAGTGCTCTTTGATTGGAGGCATCCCTTTTATTTGGTTTATTTGGCTCTAGCAGCCCAGATAATTGTTCAGATAATTTGTCCTATTTGGCTATTATAAGGTCTTTATTACACAACAGAAGAAGCATTTTAAGCACAGTGTGTTTCTCTGTTGCTTGGTTTTTGTTGGTTGTTTTTTTTATATAATCTAATGGGCCTTTTGTTTCTATACGCAGAAGAAACTCAATGTAACCCATATGCTGAACCATCTTTTAGCTTTCGTACCTACAATCTTGCTTGTTCTGCGGCTCAGTAGCAGCAGCAAAGACAGAAACTGTAGCATAAAACAGGGTTTTGTTTTGTTTTCATCACTTGAGAGATTTCTTCAGTGTTATAAGGTCCATTAACAGTCTAGAGGTTTGAATTTTTGCGAGAACGGGTTATTTGGATTGACCTGTGTGAGTAATTTGTTCTTTAAGCTAGGTCCATTTTTAGCTTGGTTTCTGCATCTTTCAAAGTAAGCTGCAAACCATCCATTAGTAGTGAAGAGCTTTTTCAAAATCTAGGCTTAATAAAAGGTTTATTTGGTGCAAGTTTAACTGGATAATGGTTACTTGCTATTTAATGAAGGTAGGCTAACAGGGATTTTCTCTTGGCTCCTTGTAAACTTTGAGCCAGATGAGGTGGTACGCTGTGAGCTAAGCTACTCAGGATTCATCCACACGCAATCACACCTATGAGTTTTTGCAGAGGTATCTTCACAACCCCTCTCACTCACCGCTTTCAGAGATGAGCATCAGCATGGTTTATGCCAAACTTGATTTTCTAGGTCAGTCAGAACTTCACAGGCTTGAATGAAACAAAAGCAATGTAGACAAGGTTTAGCTATTAAACCCCTATGTACCAGTGCTTAGTTGTCCGACAGAATTAGGATCACCTGGGCTCCGCTGGGTAAAGAGAGCAGGCTAACAGCTATGTAGGTGCCACCTGGGCAGCAGAATAATAGAAGGCCTTGGGACAGGTTCTGTGGTAGTGAAAGGGCAGTTACAAGGTTGGACACGCAAAACCCCATCCAAACTCCCGGTAAAATCCAATGGCATCTTTCCTTCAACTGTGGCGGAAGCTGGATCAGGCCTCCCATGAAATGTAATGAATAGTTATATTAATCCACTGCTATGTAGCGATGAAAATCCTGCATCCCCTTCACTGGGGTGACGGTGCAAGGCTAAATCACCATGGATATTCGATTGCATTTTGGCTCATGTAGCAGTAAGAGCATTACCAGGCAGCATTTTATCTAAGACGAGTGCTCTCTACAGTACTCACAACAAATCTCAAGTTATTGAAACTCCAGTGATTAAATGTTTTACAGACCCCTGCAACATCAGAAGATTCAGTGAAATAGGCATGGCTGCTTTCAATATGATCTCATAGGGATCTGATTACCATTTTGGCTCTCTTCTCACAGTCATTCAAGTGGGCCTTCAAGGAAGTGTAACCCTTTCACTTTCAGACTTCCTTGGTATGCAAAACACTTGCTCAAGGGTAAAAGCCTGGAGTGCAAAACCTACAGCACTGGAGCTAAATAGTCAAATGTATCATAGCTGTGCTGGTCTCCAAGTAGAATGAAGCAAGAAATGAAGTAGCTATACATGTAGTTTGAGAAAATTTCAGGCCCTAAACAGAAAATGAAAGGTCTCTCTACAGAAGAAACTCTGGGCTAAAACACGATCCTGCTGAATCTATTGTGGTAAATGTTTGACATAGGTTCTTGTGTTGGCACCAATTATTGATAAAAAAATTCATTGGAAGGAGCAGCCAACACTACAGTATGTGCAGAGCCTACTCGCAACCGTCGCTCAAAATACAGTTCATGCAGATTAACAGTGTGACCAAAGTTTTCATTCCCCTCCTTTTGGAGCAGGCACATTACAAATGCACATCAAAGAAAATGAGCTCTATTCTGACTTAGAGTCTAGGCATGTTCCTGACAAACCACATCTGATGAAGAGTCTTAAAGAAATAGCACGAGCAACACTGCCGGCAGCAAAACAACAAAAGGGCTGGCCCCTTCCACCAGTGACGGGAGGCTGGTTAATCAAAGGATTTTGTACCAGGGAGAGGAACCGTGTGCTTTATATTGAGGCAGTGCAGTCGAATAATACATATGCAATGACCTAGCTAGGCAGCATTCTAACAAATCCCTTTTAATTACGTATCTTTTCCTCTCATGATATTCTTTTCGGTTCCACTGCAGTCTGGGAAATCAATAACAAATGTTCATTTTGAATGTCTCTATTCTCTAGCCTTGGACTAATTATGCACATTCCTACTGTCCTTATAAGGACAGGGTAGCTCTTCACCTCAAACAATGAAAGAAAACGTGCAAAGAAAATCTCCCGTGGTAGTATCCAAAATGATAGGCACATAAACTGTGAACCAAATCAAGTGCAGCACCTTCTGCTAAGGTACAACTGGCCTCCTCCCAGGGTTATTGGCACTTTTTGTGTCTGTTATGCTGCTGAGCACCATTGTCTTTTATATTCGTGACCGGAGTGAGCTGCCGAGTTGAGCATCAGCGTAGGAATTGGGACTGCTCAGTTTTAGTGCTGGCTGTTTGCTATCGTGGCCAAACCAAATAACATTTCTTACTGTGTGATTTCTTCATCTACAGCATAGGAGGGACTCTGCTTTTCTAAATCCCTCTCAGTGACCTGTGAACGAAAAACACAGCACATGCACTATTATTGCCAGTATTAGTGAGGTGACGCTGGGGGTCATGACACCTGGAGTGTGTCAAAGTCACAAGTGCTAAACAAATAGGCTCTTCAAATAAAGAGTGTGTGTTCCTTCAAGCCACTGTAGTTTAGGCACCAGGGCCTGTATTTAATGGACTGCAATGAGGTGTGGCTTGTTTTTTTTACTGGGAACAAAATGTTTGTACAAGTTTGGTGAAAATGGCAAAGATTTTCACATTCATGGGGAAAGCAGCAGTATTTCTTTAAGGGAAAAAAGAGCAAACTACAAGTTCCCCTGGTCTTGGCAAATCATGAGGCGTTTTTCATTTTGTAACATCAAAGTCGGCTCCTCTTCTTTGATGTCTTCGCATGCTGTTTAAGGTAAAGCATGAATGAAGAAATGTCAATCTGCAAGGTGTCCATGTAGTTTATGCTGAACACTGAAGAGGACTTGTAGATAAAAGGCAAACACAAGGTTTGATAATGAATGTCCAACAAGGAGGTGTGCATATCTAAAAGGAAACACTCAGCTGGAGAACAGCTCTGCAAACCTTAAAACTCTGCTTAGCCCAAGTTTAAGAGATTAAGAAAAAGTGGATTTTTTTTTTAAAGTATGGAACCAAGACAGGAATTTTGTGAAAATCCGTGTTGATTTATAAGAAATGAATGCTCTTTCAATGGTTTGACTTAACAATCATAAATGCGCCACCCACTGTGCTTAATTTGATAATGTGTAATTTTGAGAAGATACTGGGAAAAGCATCAGAGAAGAAAGTATAAGCCACCACAGTATATTTTGGAAATTTATAGCAGTTCCTTTGTGGTGTCCAGTGTCCAACACTGGCAAAAGCTGTATGCTGAATTAAACAAAGGAAAGTGTCAATTATTTAACTCAGTTTGTACCTATGATTTACAGGCTGTAATGGAGTGATAGTCACTCAGGGAGGCTAAGCATTTTTCGGATGAAGGGAAAAGTACTTTCTGGACCCAATCCCCCCGCATTTTTCAGTCACAGAACATTTTAGCGATGTCACTAGAAACCTAGCTGTAGAAGAGGGTGTTACTACTGTATCATCCTGCTGCTTCCACTGAATTTATGTTTCCTATTCATTATTCCTGAAGCTGGTGAAAAAGTTGGTTTGATGAACCGTGTGTGCTTTGCTTGATTTACTCACAGAGCAAGTGCACCAGGTGTGCTGCCCTGGAAAAGGGAGCACCCACGGGGGCTGTGATGGGGGTGCGGGCTCTGCGCCAGTCAGTCTTTTTCTTTGCTGAGACAGCTCAGCAGCGTTCAAGTCTGAAATGTATCAATGTCCTAATATTACTAGTAACGGGACTGAGACTGCAATGTAGTTTTGATTAATTAACAGGGCATAAAAGCTCTGCAATGGGTGGCTGTTGCAGTGGGGTATATCTGAATAAGTAATGCATAAAGGGGACTTTTCAGACGTTGCTAGGCTCCCTTTGTATGTATCAACCTGTATGACACTCAAATGATCCTTGTCCATTAGGATCAAAAATACTTGTCAGAAAATAGAGATGACTGGGTATTTGATGTGTAGTAGTTGAGAAATGGATATCCACAGAAATCCAGAGAAAAAGAAAGTAAAAGTCCATGGCTTTGGTCAAGGCACTTACATTCTTCTCAGTCTTCTCTTCTTTTAGTTGGGAATAACTATGAGGAAATCATATTTATTAGCACTTTGAAGGTGGGGAAGAGACAATCATAAATATGAAGTGACTTTTTCTGTTTAAGAAAACAAATCATTCAGAGCTGCCCAAAAGTCCCTGAAAATTTGCAGCTTTGGGATGCTAACTCATAAAAACATGGGTTTTAATACATGGGAACATTGGTACCATATCTGTTTTCATTTTTACATGTGGGACATCTTGTGAGAACATAACAATATTAGGAGAGACAATGCCTGTATTTTTTCTGGAAAGCTATCTATGACTCCCAAGAATGATGGCTTCTATTTCTTGAATTCTTCTCCCTCTCTGTTCCACTTTAACAAAATAATGTGCAGATACAAAAAATAAAATCTGGGTAAAAGATGACCTTTTCTTTCATCTAGCTCTTCCTGCCAGAATCCAACTATTTTGGCTGAAGAGGATTAGGTGTGGAAGACTCAGAGAAAGTCCAAAGTCAACAGCCAGAAATACTTTTTCTCAGTTAAGATGGGACAAAAGTGAACAGAGATTATCTGACTGTGAGTAGTGTGAGCTGGCTATAAGACATGCTAATTTTCAGATTCCTGGATATATGAAGTTTAGATCTGGAACCATTTTAACATTCAGCTGTTAAATAATTTCTCTAGACTTGGATTTATGCCATCAACCTGTGAATTTCATGTCCATTAAAGAAACACCTTGGAAAGTTCAAGAATGGGGAAGCTTCCCTGGGGATGGTGTGCATCTGCACTACCCTTTGGAGACCTCTTGGAAAAATTGCTACTGAATGCCGTTGTGCACAGGTAGAGCTTCAGGGAGATCTCTCCTTCCAAAGCTTCAAGATCTTGTTTTGGCGTTTGAACAGGTCATGGGAGCAAGAAACAGCAGGTACAGGAGCAGGAACAAAACTGACTGTTGTATAGGAACAAAAGGATTGATGGCTTTTTTATTCTTGCATCAAGCAAGTTCAGTAATCAAATTGTGCTTTCAGGTTTACTTACAGCTGCACAATGGAAGAAATGCTTTTGTGATAAGCTGGCTCATTAGACCAGACTACCCATGGCAATAGGGGCAGCTGAAATAGGAGCTAAGCTGGTGTGCAACATCTGAGGTCTTTCTCTTTAAGATCTAAACGAAGTGGCTGAGGTCTGCTGTTGCCATTCAAAATTTAGGCTTAAATTGAAGTGCAATTGGATTGGACAGTTCTGAAAAAAGAATAATAATGTATTAGCTAGGAGATGACAAAAATATTCCCAAGACATTTTCAAGGACTTCAGACTGGTTTCTTGTGCGATGAGGGGATTCCACATACCCTCCAGTTCACTTTGGCTACCTCTGGTGCAGGCAGCAGAGAAGCTATTGCAGAGTGGAATTTATTCCAGCCTCCAGCCTGTAAAACCCATCTGAGCCCATGAGCATACTTAAGCCTATGTTGTCATAAAAGCACTCAGCCGTAGCCAGGGCGGGTTAAGGACGATTTGGTAGTCTGAATGTAGCCATCACACCTCTTGTGAGATTGGAGATATTTTCTTCACCGTGAGCCACGCTAAATTGCTGGCGGAATTGATCCTCTATTCATAGAAACTCTGGTTGCAGCAGACAGTAGCACCAACCTTGATATTGCATTTACAGAAGTAATTTTTTAATTCAGATTTTTTTGTTTAAAGAATTGCAGTTGCAGATAACTGGGCTTATACTGACACTATTTTGTCTCAAATATCTTTTTAGTCAAATTAAGTCCATCTTACATAGTCTTTACTTTTGTGGTCAAACAGTTACAAAGATGTGCTTTGTTTTTCTGATAGATACCCAAATATTTGCTGGGAAATATAACTTTTGAGAAGAGAGATTAGCTTTCAAGCTCTGAGTCTTTTAAATGTCATCTCTGTGAAAACTACTGACAGTCAGTAGGTGGAGAGTTAGTATTGTCTGACAAGGATATTCGCAGGGAGCAACTTCAAAATGCAACACAGAAGAAAAGAATTCCAGGACTCGCAAAAGACTTTGGAAGCAAGAAAGTTTTACCCCTCAGCACTTGTGTGTAAGGAACTGTATTTGTTCTAGGAGGCTTAATCACCTCGTTTTGTTATTATCCTTTCTCAGTTCAGTTTCTTCAGACACAGGAAACTGAAACAGGATTAGCAGGTAAAGGGTGATTTTGGCATTTGAATCTTGAAAAGATGGAAGAACCCATGGATTAATTTGTTCTAAGTATCTGCTCTCTCTCAGGCTGTTGAAGTGCTGTATTCCTCAACCACGTACCACACTGCTTCAGCTTACAGTGGTGATGATGATTTTTGTATTGTGTGTACTGTAGTTGGGCCTAAAAGCTTCTCTTGTGTGAGGCACTTCCTACAAATCTTCTGCAAAGATAATCCCTGCTTAGTAGAACAGATCTGTTACAGAATCACTTTTCTGTCCTACTGTAGCTCTGAAACTCTGGGCCATTGTCATAGGAAGGCAGATACCTCTGTGCCATAGAGAGAAAGTTGGGGTGTTAAATGCGTCCTCCTTATATTTTGTGACATACATGAGATGCTAGAAGGTATGTGACAAACAAAGCTACCCCCTCCCTCCCTTTTGATACTTTTCGTGCTTTTAATCTCTTTTATATAAATTTTAAATGTTTAGCGTTAAGAGCTTTAATCTGTTTGTCCCTCCCTAGAGAATAGCTGTGAATTTGTTCTGTCCTTCTTTCGGTCTCTGTATCTCCTTCCTCGGTCAGCACAGTGTCATGTGTTGTGCTTCCTGAGCCTGCAGCTTGCCTCCGTGCTGGAAAGCATACTTGTTAACTGAGTGTACACTGTCCTCCTTGCCAGTTCCCTGAAAACCTGCTGCAACTGCAGTGCAGTCAGCTCCTGGGGAACACTTTGAACAGGAACCAGCTCCTGGCTCACCCATCGCACTTTGTCTCCAAATGGTTTGCTGCCCTGCTCAGACTGTAAGGCTCCTTGGATCCACCTTTCTCATATGGTGCAGAAAACTCTGACAGCACTTAACAAGCAATGACTGGTAACAATAAGAAGAGTCTTCAAAGAGTTATATTTACATGTAAAAAGACACAGGGACATTTATGTATACCAGATGGCCCAAAGCAGGTGGATGATATAACATAGGTATAGCTTGCTGCAATGCCAGAAGAGGAGAGTGCATGTTGTTACTAAAGCAGCACCTCAGGGTCCTAACCTGGACTGTGCTATGACTCCTGTGTATCATGTCAATCACTGGCATGAAGAGATCACAATCTAAACAGACAAGATAATTACAGAGTGCAGTGGATACAGGAAGACTTTCAAGGGCCCTGAAGCCTGTCGGAGGCAGAGCTGGGACTCCACCTCAAAGGCATCTTAGTACAAACTGAGCCTTTTAGTTCATTAGTCCTTGCTGCTATTGACTAAACTGGCTGTTTTGTTTATTTGCTATGGATCCCCTAACCTGCAAGTCCCAGGCCCTTCTGTAAGCAAAGGGACCATTAGGAACTAAACACCTTAATCTTTTAAAGCCTCTGTATATCAGTTCTGGAGATCCTTGTCACAGTTGTCAAGAGACTGATTTTGAGCAGCAGTGAAGGTACAAGACTTTGGGTTTATGTCATGCAGCCAGGTAGAGCTGGAAGCTTTTTGACACCCTTTGCCTCACTAAATGGCCTGAGCCCACTGGATGCTGTAGATTGTGCTCAGAGATCGTTTGAGCACTCACTGTGGCATTCAGTGAGTATACTAAGCCTGAAGCACATCAGAAATTTCAGACTTCATCTGGCTGCTTCTGCCTGGCTTACTCAATTAGTTTCATTCAATAAGTGAAACACAAAATGAGCTCCAGAGGGGTCACTGACAAGAACAAGACAGTGAGGGCAGTGTCTGTCATATGGAAAATGATCTTTGAGTCCATAAAGGAATGTGGTGCATTGGGTAAGAGCTTCTGGAAAGGGAAATCCTGCCCCTAACCTGCTGTAGTTCAGTGAGGTTCCAGTAAGGTATGTATGTTATACCGAACTAGAAAGAGTCAGCTTTGGTCCATCTTTGTTAGCTTAGAATCAGAGAGTTACAGAATCATAGAATACCAGGGTTGGAAGGGACCTCGGGGACCATCTGGTCCAACTTTTCTTGACAAAAGCACAGTCTAGATAAAATGGCCCGGCACCCTGGCCAGCCAAATCTTAAAAGTGTCCAGTGTTGGGGAATGTTCCCTGGTGAGAGTACTCCAATGGCTGACTAATTCACTCTGAAGTATTTCCTTTTCTGTCCAATCTGGCTCTCTCCAGAAGTAACCTGTACCCATTACTCCTCCTCTTTTCCCTGTGAGTCCTTGTAAAAAGGGAGCCTCCATCTTCTTTGTAGCCACCCTTTAAATTCTGGGACATGGTGATAAACTGTCCCCTAAGCCTTCTTTTCTCAAGACTGCGTAAACCCGGTTCCCTCAGCATGTCTTCATATGGCCTTTGATCATCTTTGTGGCCCTTCTCTGGATCCTCTCCAGCTTGTCCACATCTTTTTTGCATAGCAGGGACCAAAACCGAGTACAGTATTCCAGGTGTGGCCTGACAAGTGTTGCATAGAGTGGGATAATGATTTCTTTATCTCTGCTGGTGCTGCCCTTGTTGATGCAACCCAGTGTCCTGTTGCCTTTCTTTGCTGTAGCAGCACGCTGTTCACTCATATTGAGCTCATGAATGGAGAGCCTAACTTAGAAACTTCTGAAGTAAACTGTAAGTTCCAGCCCTGTTGGATCTGGATGTTGCTGTCTTGATCTTGTAGCACCTGGCAGCTAATTTACTTGTGGAGAGACAGTTCATTTTTGCTGTTTCTGAATTTTGGTTTAAAACTGCATTAGACTGTGTATCTTTTTAGCACTGCATTCATTGTGTGCCTTACTGAAGAAATAATGGGGAAATGAGCCGTTGGAGACCCAAAAGGGATGATTGTAATTTTAAGTTTATTATGAAGAGAAAATACATCTGGAGTGATCAAAGGTAAAAGCTTTGCCCTCCGGAGTAAAAGCAGTGCCTATGATGAGCAGGTATATTGTGGCACACCTGGAGGTGACCATGGGTCGGATGCCTATGTTTTATTTTTTTAAATTTCCATTTAGAGGAGGAGAGTAAAAATGAGAGTGGAGCCAAAGGAGGGGCAGGAGCTGAAAGGAAATAGAGTGGTGATTAAAACAGACCAAAAGGCTCCATCCCCAGCCGGCGCAGCTTTGCTGCTGGGTCTCACATGCTGCCACAAGTTTTCAAAACCAACAACCACTGTGTCTCTCTACAGAAGGAATGAAACAAAGTTTAGCTCCTGCTCAGTCTCTCTCTTGGAACAAGAAATTTCAGTGCCGGTCAAGCTGGGGTTTTTGACAGAAGGAAGATTTTTCCAACATGTGATGGAGGAGAGGGAGAGCAATGCAGAATCAGCTTCCTTGTGATATGAGGCACCTGGGAGACAAGCAGAACAGGAGCACATGGTTCTGTGATAGAGAGGCAGCTAGAACTGTAAATAAAAACTAGTACCTTAAGGAACATTCAGCCCAAAATGATCATTCACTACCACACCATATCATGAATAAAGAGAAGAATGGCCTAAATAACCTCAACAGAAGAATAGGACATCCAGAGCTGTGACCAGAAGTCTCTGAAATTATAGGAGACAATTGAATTAAAGAATTGAAGCTACAGAAAGTATTTGCTATCATAGAATATAGATATATCTATATAGAGAGAGATGATGTCATAGAATGCCAGT
This sequence comes from Pedionomus torquatus, assembly GCA_013398155.1. Taxonomy (NCBI): domain Eukaryota; kingdom Metazoa; phylum Chordata; class Aves; order Charadriiformes; family Pedionomidae; genus Pedionomus; species Pedionomus torquatus. Next base: position 48,774 of record VZRU01003879.1, on the reverse strand, counting down.
GAAAACAAAGACAAGGAGAAGACAGCTTTATTTATGAGATCTTTGTGCTCCTGAGGTATCTAATGGTTATTAGGTAAATTCAAGCAGAGGGTGGCATTCTGTGAGCCCATAGTACAAAACCAGAATGCTACTACATTCCTCGTAAAAGATGCACGTGAATGTCATTTAAGCTCCTCCAGGTCCAGCAGAGGAAAATCTGCAAGAGTGGAGAAGTGTGATGGAATTAGAAAATACCTGCTCAAGATGATGAACCTTTAAGAGAATTGTCTTTTCCAATGGTTTCATTCCTTAAGGCATATACAAACCAGGCGCCTGAGGTATTTTCTGGGCTGTGGTGGGGTAAGAGTCCAGACTGTGGACAGCTTTCTACGGGCCTCAGCTCTAATCAAAAGTACTGTCAAGGAAGTTTGGGTTAGCAGGATGGACTGCAATGCTGCATGGTCTGTGATGTATTGGAGTCCACGTCACTCCAGTTTACCGTGCTTTGTTCTGTGGAGGCTCTGGATGGAGAGAGCCCTAGAGCAATCCGGTTTTAAGGGCTTAAGCACATCTTGACTGGAGTGCCTGACCACCCACTCCAGGTATTTCTGCAAGAAGGAGATGTGCTGAGAAGTAAATATCTGGCAAAGATAATAACTGGATTATTAAATACTGGACATACCACCCCCCACAAAGCTGATACTTGTGTCTCATCAGTGCTAACAGCAGTTCTGGCTCCCTGCACTCTTTCTGACTTCCACTGACTGAAAGCAGGCTGACGAGAACTAGTGCTTTAAACACTCTGATTCTTTCTCTTTTTACTCTGCAAATGTCACGTCAAAGAAAAGGAAAGATCCATCCAACTTCAGGCTTGGAAACTAGGGGAGACATTCAATGAAGGTATCATAATTTAAGTTCCAGTTTAAGTCACAGAATAAGGCTAAAATGAGGCCAGAGTGTTCAGAAAAAGCTTTGGAGATGTGTTCTTTCTTTAGATGTGTTGTAACTTCATATTAAAGATGCTCCTAATTCTTCAAATACAGTGGATACAGACTTCCAAATCATTTGGCTCTATTCATGCTGAATTACTGCCACATGGAGTGGAAGCCAGTGAATAACTCTCTTCCCTTACTCTCCTCTTGTTAAGCCCCCCTCGTCCCCTGCTTTGGTGTAAGGAATACAGCACTAAAGTTTCATCAGGGCTAATAAAGTCTTGCCCTTTACAGATCCAAATTCACCTCTTTTTTCCGCCGTCTCTCTGAAGCACTCCTTGGTAAAACAACTAAGCCGAATTAGGTTCTATTTTAAAATGGTCTGCCGCTGACAGCTTCAGTTCTACAAGCAGTCGAAAATGGCTGGCAAACCTTTATACAAACAGCATGCAAAACATCACACAAAGCCTAGGGAAGGAATGGCTTTAGATGTAGGGATTATAAAAGAGTGAATACAATTTTAAGATAAAATACAAGTGATTAAGTTAATGATGGATAATTTCACCAGTTTGAAAACTATAATTAATAGGAATTAATTGTATATTTAGAAGTTTAGCATAGCTCCACTAAAAACGCAACATCAAACATAATGATATTGGAAGCCTATATAATGAAGAAATGATCCAGATGTTCATAAAAGCTTATAAAGCTTTAGAAAAAAAGGGGCTGCATGAAGAAGCTCTAATGATAAAAAGATGCCACTTGCTGTTCTGCTCTTCTTTTAAATACATCCTTTCTGAAATAATGATTATCATTTGCACTTTCATCTTAAGTTAAATAGCATATGGCTTTGGCTGATTAAAGCCCCCTCCTGGTATTAATCAGCATCTTAGTATCATGTTTCTAATGGAGGCAGCAGTTGCCCTGCTGATATTGTAAGCTTTTTAACAACATCTAAGTCTGTGGATCACTGCTGCTGGCAAGAAATAGCTTTGAGCCTCCTATGTACAAGAGTATTGCAAAGATGTCACTTACAGGTGCAGTTTATATGAGCTTCCACAACATACTGTATTTTAAACGTTTGCTGAAACTTAAAGTTTAGTAATAACCTTTAATAAGTAGTTGCCTGTTTTTAAAAGAAAACCAGAGAACTTTGGGGCATGGTAGGTAACATTTAAAATGTGTGGGCATCACGTAACCAGAGATTATGTGCTGCAGGGAAGTGTTTGTGTGTTTTTGAATGTCTAAATCATGACATCTGTCCACATGGCCACCGTTCTAGCCTGAGCCCAGGCCAGCAGCCAATGCGCACAAGCTCACCTGACAGCTGCGGCACGGCTTCTTGCAGAAATGGCCTCTGATGGTGGCTAAGGTCATTTTAAGAATGTTGTAGGTTTGTCACATCATCACTACAGTGCGAAGGGAGGACTGAAGCCAGGGCTGTGGTTGACAGCGTGGCTGCTCGCAGAAACACCTGGGGTGTGGTTGCTGGTTGTTGAAAGCGCCCTGCTCCTCCACCATCAGGCTGAACAGAGCTCAGGGACACTACACTCTGATTTAATGGAGATTGTACTGTTCTCCATTGCAGAAATGTATAGAGATAGGGGCGGGCTGCTCAAGTTTGGCATTCCCCACAGGGACTCTGCCCATCCCAGCTCTGCTATAGGGCAGAAGTGGAGCCCTAGTGCAAACCACTGGGTGCAGAATGGTCTACCGTGCTTCCTGCATCTGCTTGGTTTGGGTTTTTTTTTTCCTCTCTCTCAGCTTGCGCTCACAATTGAGATTTAACAATGGCCCCCAACTCAGTTACCAAACTTGTTTTGTTCAGGCTGAAGTGTAAAACAAACAAACAAAAGCACAAAATAGCTAGAAAAGGTTAATAAATCATATTATTTCTGACATTTTTGAAGGGAAGAATATCCTGTTAAGGCAGACAGGGCAGGCAGTTCTTCAGCACCTCCTTTTCTGTGCATGAAGTGTTTCTGAAGACTTGTTATTTTGTGTATTGTCGTGATAATAGAGTTCCCATATGTGGATTCTTTCCCAGATCTGGTATTTCTGTCATAGCACCTAGGAATCCTGTTGGACACTGCCTCCATTGGCTGTTTGGTGTAGCATTGTGGATACACAAAATCCTACAGCCCTCCACTCCTTTTCTGTTGGGATTGCTGTATTTAAGAACTGTAGCATGCCATGCTTAATTCTCTCTTACAAATGAATTTCAACAGAGCAATACTATCATCACCCCATTACCACCTTCTCCTTCATTAGCTCCCATCTTTCTTTTCTCCCTTGTTAAAGTAATGTGTTCATCTAACAACTTCCTGTGTGCCAACTGCTCTTTTGTAAATGGCTGTTATCAAGCTAATGTTCTGTCCTTGTCTTTCGGAGATTCTGGACTCACTGGATATCACAGTCCACCACATTCATGCTAATTATCTATCGTGGCTCACAAAAGGCTTGGATACTTTAGCTGTTTTGTTTTATTTATCTTGCACATTTTTCCTGTATCATACATATCCTAACGACCGTGCCTGTCTGCTGGTGCTGTCTCACAGGTTAACTTAAATTTTGACTCTTTTGCAGGTATGTTGGAGCCTGAAATTTTCAGTTCTAAAAATACCTACAGTTCTTTTACCTACTTGCATTCTTGATTTTAAAAGTAATCAAAGACTGTGATTTCTAATCTACCATTTTCTGACTCTCCATTTTATTTCAGAATCAGCTTCTACTAGAAGCTCATCTGTAGGATTTATTTCTTTTTCTGTCTTGTTGACTATGTTTTCTTGAATGAAAACATCTTTGCATCTTTATAAATAATATCTGTCTTATGGATAACCATTGACCATCTAAATACTTTATTTGTCTTTTGAATGCTAAAGCATATGAACCATACTCATTCACTGAACACATAGAGTAAATTATGCAAACAATTTAATTTCTTTCCGTTAGTCAGAATTGGTGGTATTCAGGCCACTTTACTCCCCAGAAGAGTTCCTCTTGGCAGCTTAATGTCTTTTTATTTCGTTATTTGCCATCTGTAACTTGTTTCTGTTCTATTTCTTTATTGGGTATTGATGAGGTCAAGATGGTGACTTGGCAGTTGCTGCCGACCACCTGTTTTTCAGCTCATCAGCCCACGTGGTTGCCACAATGTCACATCGATAACACAGAACCTGCCTCTGTCCAGAGGTTTACTCATAATTGATTTCCTTACAAGCCACAATGAAGTCCTTTCTGCCACTGCTCCTTCTCACTGCCAGCAGTGTGCCTGAGATCCCTCAAAGAGGATGTTCCAAAACAACCGTCCTCAAAGGCCACGCAAATTTCCATCAGCCTTTCCATAAGTAACAGGAGAATCTGCTTCCTGTTTAAAAAGAACCACTGACATTGTGTTTCAGTTAGCAACCAACCACACATGCCTTTTTGCAAAAAATCCTCTTTGATCATTACAGTGCCTTCATTTTTCTTCCCCACTAATTTGCCATTACTTAGTTAAAAGAGGAGAACAGGGAGTTACCACTGGCCATGCATGTCGGGAAGTGAGCAGCAGCTATTGCACCGTGGAGTGGGATCTATTGAGAAATGGAAAATGGGGGCCACATTTCTCCCAGGGTAGAGATTCTCCCAGAGAAGAGAATTTTAACAGTGGTACCACCACTGAGTTTCTAGCAGCTGTGTGCATCTTGTAGTGGTGGGAATTCTAGTTTGGGCACAGAAAACAGAATTGTCTTGCAATTTCTTTTCCCTCTCCCCTCTTAATCAGAAAGTACTATTTGTAATGATTTTATAGTGACATCTACAAACTTACTCATGAAGCATTACCATACTCTGCTAAATGCTGAAAATGAGCAAGGTGTGTTTCTTTCAGTGTCATGTCACAAGCGTGCTATTCAGCTGCTGAATTTCACATACGGCTGCTTCTACAGAGGAAGCAGAGCTGAAACTCAAGCAGCATGCAAGTTGTTGTTTAGGTAGGAATTAGCTCCTTTCATTCCGAATGCTTCAAGATCCAGTTCTTATATTTTGGTCTGATACCAGGAATTAACTTGAGGAAGTAAATGTGCCTAATGGTAGAAGAATATGCGTTTGGAGATGTTTCAACTTTTGCTGGTCTTTATTTACTCTGGGGTTGCTTACCACCTGAACGCCTCAGCTGAAGCCTTCTGCTTGGAGCTCAAATGGCAGATAGACCGCATGTTTTCTGTAGTGCAGTGGAGTGAGTTTACTTTAAACTTCATGGGGCACATAGTTGTAAGAATCTGTTCTTTACATTTCTTTTGGATTCCTTGTAATTTCTTCACATCCACAAATGTTTCACTCATAACATACACAATGGTCCTGTCAGTCTTAATGCAGTCTGCATAGCTATAAATTGTATGACACGACAATTATCATGCAATTTGGGGGTTGTGGGAGCTGTAAACATTATAATAATCTGATTTAAATAGTCAGTGCTCCAACAAATTAGTCATGATTATAGTGAGTTGAGTTCTGCCTTGAATGTAAATGCAGTCTCATCCAACTCCACTAGCAATTCCATAAAAGTACACAGAGAGAGCATGTGGCTCATAAAGTATTTTTTAAAAGGAAAATGTTGTATATATTAATGAACGCAAAATAAAACCTAGGGGGAAATATAAATATACTTTGTGATGCTTATCTCAGGGATAATTGTTTAGATTTTTATGTCTGGAACAGCTAGCATTTCAAAAGCTAAATATTTGATTCATACAGTTTATTTTATTTATATTAGACATTCTCCACGTGTCTGAAATTTATTCATTTGCTCTGGACCTGCATTGCTTGCACCCTTTTCTTGTAAAATGAAGCTGTGGTGCTACACAGGCCTTGCATGAGCCCTCTGCACCACCGCAGATGCCACACACCAGTAATAGGCAGGCATTCAGTGTGTCTTCTTGTCTCTGCTTCTCTGGGCTGCTGCTTGTCACCTGGAGTAGCGTAGGAGCTCTAATTGTGGGCTGGTAACCCCAGATCTAGTTCAAAGAAAGAACAAAAAGTCGTTTCATTTGCCAAAAGCTGCCATATTTAAGATAAAAAAAAGCAGATGGATGTGGACAGGCAGGGAATAAAGAGAAGCAATGATGGTATTGATCTGTACGACTGTGCACTCCACTGCATGTTGTGTTTAGCTGTCTCCTTCACAGTGAGTGAGGGCTGTGGAGAGGGCATCTTCATGCAGACTGGCTTAGTTTTGCACTGGGGTGGCTGGCTTAAAGCTGAGGGCATATGAAGGCAAAATTTTCCACTTGGGTTTAAGAGATAAAAGTGCCTGTGGGTGGCCAGCAGTGCCTGTCTAGAGATGAGGGAGAATCACAGATGAACTGTTTTTAAACATCCACATTCTACCTACTCAGCTTTCTTAATTGTTGTGTGTTGGAATCCTACAGACAGAGAGCCCATCCTGAAGCAGAGCGATGCACCACAGGTTGCTTGTGAAACACCAGGAAGAGATCTGTTCTGTGGCTGACAGCTGAACCCCTGGAGGCACAAGACAGTGCACCTTGTCATCCTGATAGAGAAAGGACTTTGCAGTGAGTGCTATAAAGGTAAGACTGAAACAGGGGAAAGCCCAGGGTACTACCATAGACTGAACAGAGCTGTCAAAAAATTCCAAGTATTACCTAAGATACCCATTTCCTTCCCACACTGTATGCGTACACACACTTGCAACTTTCTGTCCCTTTCCCCATCTCCTTTAAAGTATGCTAGCTGTGATGGACAAACCTGGAAGTGCAGCTGTGTATGTCTTCTTACCATCAGCAGCTGAAACAGTGGGATGAGTAGCTCACCATGCACTTTGGAGGTGATACCAATGGCATGTGTTAGATGGTCCAGCAGGGCATGTTTCAGAACTCTCACTGCTGAGACTATCATAGAATCATAGAATTATTTAGGTTGGAAGGGACCTTTAAGATCATCTAGTCCAACCATCAACCTAACTGATTAAAAAAACATCACTAAACCATGTCACTGAGCATTATGTCAACCCATCTTTTGAATACCTCCAGGGATGGTGTCTCAGCCCCTTCTCTGGGCAGCCCATTCCAAGGCTTAACAACCCTTTCGGTGTAAACATTTTTCCTAATATCCAATCTGAACCTCCACTGGCACAACTTGAGGCCTTTTCCTCACGATGCCTCACTTGTGCTGTGGCCTGAGCTGGGTCATTGTACACCATTGTAGCTGTCATGCTAAAAAACTAGCAGCAACAGAAGCTAAAATGAATTAAGTATCAGCCCATTGCATATCTGCTGTAAGCAGAAACATTTGCAGTGATCAGTCAGCAGTTTATTGGCTAAGATCAACAACTGAGATAACTACAAATAAGTGGCTTTGCAGCCTTTTCTTCTAGCATGTCTTTTGCAATCAGTATGAATTATTACAGTGGGCTTCAAGAGATACAAAGAAAGTTGAGCTAACAAGCAAATAGATATAAAAGAAAAGGATAAAGGGAAAGCCAATGTTAATGGCTTTTCCTTACCAAAGACAGCTGGAGTTCATAACTGTATCGCTATTAGTCTGCACAGTGTCATTGTCAGTCCAAAGACAAAAAAAATATCAATGTGCTGTTTTCTTTTTTCTTTGAGAACAGAAGAATGCAAGAACTAGATTAGGATAGATTAGTTCAAATATCTGGTCTGATGGCAAATAACATTGGGATCAGAGAAATGAAAATGCTGTATGAACTCTGGCCAGAAATTCCACATTTACTAGAAATCCAGTAGTGCTGTTGTTCTCTGCTGGGATGCTGTGATTCTTGGTGCTGTCCTAACTGCTCATTCTCTTACGACATGGACGAGGTTTCAAAAGTGGAATCTCCCAGAAAGATGACCCCCATGTTAGTCAGAATATTTTGTGCCATGACCACAGCTGCCTTCATTATTTAGAGTCAGTGCTCAAAGAGTCTCTAAGAAAGAACCTAGTTCTAAGTTAATGCTTGCTCACATCTAACATCTCAATTTGAACTGAGGAGGAACTCAACTGGTGGCAGTGCAGTGTGCTTTTGAATGATGGAAAAACAAATTCTCTGTGACGTCTTTTTAAAATTCTCTTAGTATTCTTCTATGAGTAAGGAATTCTTGACCAGATTTCAATATGTATAATGTCATTGTTAAATCCCCTTTGCTGACCCAGCCATTACTTTCTTGTCTTGCTGCCCAAAAGGGTTAGAGAAGATTGCTGTGTCCCAGTGAACAGCTGATGTACTTGGTCTCAGAAAGCACTGCTCCAGCAGTTCCTCGAATGCAGCACTGCCAGCTCTGTCAAGTTAGGTGCAAACCTTGCAACATTTATTTAAAGCTTTGGTTCCTTGACTCAATTGTTAGGTGACAATCTTTTTCATAAAACAGTAAGCACCTCATTTTATAAAGATGTGTATCTAGAAAAACTTCATCACATATATTTTTATAGGATTAGGAAATATCAGGCACAGAAGCAACTGAAATGTGTTATGTTTAGAACAGTCCTGAGTTTTTAGACCTGACCTGCATGGTTTTAATTCTTGGTTTTGCATACTGAAAGTACAGAAATGTAAAATTATTTCTTTGTGCACTATTTCATGAGATAGTGCTGTTTGAATCAATTTTATTTAATATTTAAAGAATTTGGTGGTCTGAAATTCCAAAAAGATACATTTTTTGTTTATTACTTGTTAGATAAATAGTGTGATGGGAATATAACATACTCTGTTTTTGATAGTTAATTAAGAAATATCTGATTGCATGCAATGTAGAAAGCAGACCTTTAAATTCAGCATTAATGCACATATTTCTTCTTGTGCAAACCTATTTCCAAAGGAGGAGAGGAAAAAAAAAAGGTGAAATTTCAGTATTTTTCCCACATGCGAGAAAAAAGCCCATAATCTGTTGATAATGTGGTAACTGGCCCTAGAAGGGAAATAAATTACATGTCCAGTTCTGGGAATCGCTTAGAAGAAATCTTCTCATGACAGGCTGTATAACTGCATAGTAGGTTTCTGTTGTCCTTCCCAGAGGTTTCTTAACAAGATTTTGGGCCATCACTCTTTTTGGGTGCATCTGTCATGGTTCTCAAGCTGTATGTTGCTGTCTGGTATTGAGTCTCTGGAAATTTCCCCACCTCATCAACTGGCAGTGGAATCACCCCTGACTTTATGATGTATGCTTTCCCACTTCTATTTATGGATCAAAATTAAAAAAGAAAGAAAAAAAAAAAAGCTTGTAAAACAACTACTGCCACCTAGTGTCATACCAAACTCAGAAAGCCCCACACAGGCAGCGTAGCCTCTTCCCACTGCAAAAATCCTCAATAGCAAATCCAATTTCCATTGATTTTGATTGGCATTGACTTCCTCAACATTAACATTACAGATTGTAGAGCAAAACTTACATAATTCCCATCACTATGTCTAGGGAAAGAGTTTTATGTAGGATACCAGAGAATCCATGTGTGTGCACTGACACGATGACAAAATTTCAATCCATTCTGTAGCTTTACGCTAATGCTGAGATGGATGTTACTTGGCAGCGTGTGGCAGGGTGGCAGTCTGTGACACTGGTCTTTCAGGTGAAACTAGAAAGCTGGTTCTCAGCATCATAAAGCTTTTTTAAAGGTATTTGCCACACTGAGATAAATAGCACCACTTATTTTAGCATATTTTACTGCACTGTAATGAGTATTTTATAGCTGATTTTCTTGTGGTGGAAAACCCTTAAACTAGAGCCTAACATGAGGAATTTTTGATGCAGAGTTCTCTTCAGAATGCTACAACTCCTAATGATCTTTTGCGTTGAATAAAAACTTGTACGAGACAAGGTGCAGTAGAAGATATTAATTACGCTTCTTGGAGCTTGTGGCAGTAATTCTGATTTAAATGAATTGCATCATTTATTAATGTGAGGCTTGATATGTCATGTACTGTTAAATATCCCTTCTACAAGATGAATGCTCAGTCAGAACAGTGTTATCACCACTCACCTCTAATGGCTCTATGCTGAAAGCCAAGTAAGATTATCTCCATCTGGTCTGAGGTTTTACCAGCAATAGAATCCGCTGAGATTCCTGCAAATACTTTGGGCTCAACTAGTTCTCTGAGGTCCTCAGTGGTCTTAGAAATTAAGTAATCCTCCAAATATTTCTGCATTAAAATGGTGCGTATTATTGAATACATTTTAAGGCTGTGAAAGCAAGGTAGAAAAACTGACACTGACAGCACATATGTGTATGTTAAGGGAAACTGTAGTTTGAAGTATGTACTATGTATGTACAGTGTTAGTTGTAGAGCTAGGCCCAGAGTCCAGAAGTTTCATCTGTTTCCTGTTCTTGGATCAGCACACTTCTCAAATTACTGTAGCAGGTTTTAGAAAATGAAAGTAAATGGGCCACTAATAGTCAAGACTGGGAAAAGAGTAGGAATTGTCAGGAACCCTGAATGAATGCTCCTTAGAGGTCTTGGGAAGTTACAGCGAACATGACATGGACACATTTTAAAGTGGCTTATGACCTCTTTATTTATGAAAAGCTAAAGTAACTGAAGTTACAAAGGAATGTTTGATGATCATCTTCTTGTGTATCTTAGTGATCATCAACAGATCTGGGAAAGTTCAGAACTGCAACCTGAGAACAGTCTGTGAACTGCAAAGGGCATAAAACCTGGCAGAACTCCTGATGCAGGAAAATGTTAAGCAGCCGCTTAATTTTCAGCACATGAATATTCTCTGAAGTTTAGTGTGTGCTCAGTCTCTGCTGGATTGGCGCATTAGCACTGAGAGGCTATAGGACTATTTTCCACAAACCCTCAGTTCCAGTGCTTTGAAAAAGTGAGATACAGTTTCTCTACACAGCATCTTAGTCTGTGCTGCACAAAATGTGCTGTTATTTTGGTGGTATTGCTCACAAGAATGTCATAACCTGACCCTATGTATTAGTCTTAGACAGACTAATACAGACAAAGCTTTTGCAGGTGCAGCTGAGGTTAATGCTGAATTTATTACCTCATCATCTTTCCATGCCTATCAGTAAAGAAAGAGCAGTGAATATATATCTATTCTGGTTGTCTCAACTGAAACAATTCTCAGTTTTTAACTTTTTCTCTTTTTAATCTTGAGGACGAGAGTTTGAGACAGTCTGGAAGCATTTTTCAACTTACTGAACAAATATCTCCTTACTCTGCCATGCAAAACATCCACAAAAGTTTTAACCCCCTGCTGTTATATCTTGACATATCTTAGTCACATACAGAAACAGGAGATTTAACAAATGATCTTCATGTTTTCTGTGAAGTACATTATAAATAATGTAATTACAATATAGGTCCTTCAGATCATCCTGATCCATGGATACACCCAGCATCATATTAGACTTGAAAAGAGAATGCCTCTGAGATTTTTGGACCAGTATCTGCAAATCTGTATGGACAGTTTCAAGTATTTCAGCTGCAGGTGTTACTAAACTTTAAAAAAATATAAATCTCTGTACATGTGTAGAGCTAATCATAATATCTGCAAGGTATTTCCTGGCAGCCTGCCAAACAAAAATAAAATTACAGCATCAGTGTTCTCTGCTCAGATGCAAACTTACAACCAGCCTGAAAACTTGGTTATAACCTTGTTTGAATGTCTGTCTCGCCTATTGTATGAAATAAAGTAAATTAATAAAATATGTCATTTGCATCACTATTAGTATACTGCACACGATGCTTTAACAGCTGTCATACACTCAGCCATCAGTCAGAACACCTAATTACATCTTGCTCTTATTACTAAAACTCTCTGAGTGAATTTAAAGCTTCAGTAAGCCTGAGCAGTCAAAAATGAGTAGGCCATAAAAATCATAAGGTTTTCAGTTAGGAGATCTAGAAGAATCATTACTTTATTCTATACTTTATGTTCCGCCTTGCGAGCAGGAGGAATGTAAGTGAACCCTTTTCATTTTCTTCTGTTTTTCTCATTGAAAGCTGAGACAGATAAGCAATAGACTAAAATCTTAAATAACTAAAATATTACAGTACAAGTAATGAACTATCTGGATATGGCAACACTAAGTCCAAGAAACTTGCTATTGTTCTGTACAGACATCTCTCGTAGTTTTTGGAATGCCTTTAAAAATCAGGGCCAGATTGTGTTTTGCACATCCAAACAGTATTGAATAGTGGGGAAAGATCCGTCAAATCCTTTCCATTCTTTTCTGTGGTCAGTGATACAAAGGGAAACCAAATGATGTTATATGAGTTGCAAGTTTTCGCTTGTTGTATTGTAGTGATTGTCAGTCCACTGTTGAAGAGTGGTACTGTGTAGCCCTTAGGGTACCTGTTGTGTTTCAGTCTCTTTCCCTGCTTTCAGAGTTTGTTTTTACTTTAATATGAGAAGAATTTAAAAGCTTCGAAACAGATGAGAGATTTTTGGAGAGCAGTCCTAAGCATCTAACTTCTAGCTTGGACAGTAGTGTGTTCAGTGCAGGCTGTGCCCTGGTGAACATGTCTTTAGAAGAAAGAAGGAAGCATGCAAGCACTTGGGAAAGCCCTACTTTGATAAGGTCTGAGGGTAGTGATTTCCCATTATGATTTTTCTACAGTACTGAGTTTTGAAGGAAGTTATTCCATCAGTTTCAGTGATGGTTTGGATGATACAGCTTTCCACAGGACCATTCTTCAAAAAAACATCCTCTTTTTACTCTCTGTGTCCTCATATTTTGACCTGACAAAAAGGAAAGGCTAAATAAACCATGTTTCTACTTCTTTTAAGCAGGTACCCTCAGACTTTTGGCTTAAATTGTACTCACAAACTTCAGCTGCACTACATCTATTTTGTTAGTACGAGCAGAAGCCTCAGAGTTCTTAGAGCTCTAGACAGACTGTTAAAAATAAAGTGTCTCTTTGAAAGAACTTTTAATCTATATAGATTAACATGGAGCAAAGGAAAAATGTCTCACAAATAACCATTTTAACATTTACTTTGTGATTTTAAACTACGGAGAGGTAAGAGCAGAAGTCATAAATTTTGATATCTCACTCTTCCATGTAGTGTGACAGTGAAGAGAGCTAATGCTTCCTGGCTGGGTGGTTCAAATGAGATGCCTCAGAAATGCATTTCTCAAAAGGCTTGTGAAAGAAACATGGTTCTCCATGGCCATGGATTTTTGTATACAAAGGAACTGGGCCCTTCACAGTACATGACACATTTGTAATCTTGAGTTGGACATGTATACGATTATTGAAACTTGGTAGGGGGTCTTCCGATACGGTCCCTCTCTGAGTGGTTTCCTGTGTTTATTCTGCCTCCCTGTCCCCTGTGTTTGCCTTCATTCTGGTTTATTTTTCTGATGCCTGTTCAGGCCTGTTCAACTCTGGTTTTCTTTTTTTCTTTTATTTTATTTTCTGTTTCTTTTTTCTGTCTTATTGTAGCAATTGAATGATAAATTGTCACACAAAGGTTGCTTCTCTCATTATGTCTATTGATTTCTATTTCTATTAATTTATAGTAGAAGCTGTTCATGGCAACCTTATTCTGGATTGATTCAGCAGAGAGCTATCAAATACACTCTAATGAAAAAGCTATACAGAAAGCATGAACTTGACGTTTCATCACTTAAACTTACATTTAACTTTTAAACGTGAGTAGTCCCATAGGCTTCCCGTTGGAAGTGCCTGCGTTACCTGAGCTACAAGTACTGGAGGATAAAATACTGTACAATTTAAACAACATATTAAAGACAGAATTAAGTACCAAAGGAGCCTTGTTCCAGAGACGTTCACAATTGTCATACATTTGTTAATTAGTAGAAAGCTATTGTGTTCCAAGCATTTTTTTAGCCTGGAACAAAATGAAGGGGTTTGATTCAAACATTCACAGGGAGAAATCCAGGCCCCGTGGAAGTCAATGGGAATTTTGCCATTGATTAAGAGGGCCAGGATTTCACACATAATCTAAATACAGATGCCTGGAAGAAGATGGGAAGCAGACATAAATTCAGCAGTGACACTGAGGCCAGACACAAATGATCCCCATAATGTCGCCTTCCAGCAAGATGCCTACCAGTAGTGAAATCCTAATGAAAAACATCTTTCAAAAGTGCTTTTGGTAACATTTTTTCTCCACTAGTGCATAAGTCAATATGCTGGTAAGAAAGGAAGGTTATACAAACGTGCCTTGGTCTTGCTCTTACAGTAATAGTGATTCGTGACAATGTAACAGAGTTTAAAACTAAAGTACTTGAACTTAGCTGGAAAATAATGGGCTCTGCAGAGCCTCTTGTGCATTTCATAATCGGTGCCGACAAGCTGTAGAACAAGACATGTTGGCTAAATCATCATTCATGTTAAAGCTGTATGCTCTGATTAGTTACTTCTGCCTTTCTAAATTAGATGAAGTAAGGACAGGAGGACTAATGTAATTAGCAAAGGAGAGGAAAAATGGTTTCATATCTTGGAATTCTTCTTCAAGTCAGATAGACATTTGGGTGAAAATTGCTATCTCTGAAGGCAAATTTTTCGGAGCTCAAAAACCAACATCACATTTCTGTTCATAGATGAACTGCTTGAAACACACGGATCAGAACTGTATTTTCTATTATTTTGTTACACACAAATATCTTCTAATACCTTGCAGTTGTTCTCAAGAGTTTAGAAAGGGAGGAATAATAATGTCGGTGAAAGCAGATATCTGATTCTAAAGGACTGTTCTTGAAGGTTTCAGATTTTATAGGTTTGTATTGATCTTTCTTCCTCTCAGTTATAAAATATTGTGCTTTTTAAATTAAACTATTAATTGATGGTTTGGGGCAAGTGACAGTTGTTCTAGTGGCTCACCTGAATCTGATCAAAAGGTTCTCTTACTCAATCAAAGAGCTGCAAACAATTTAATCGGTGGCTCTGTCAATGTGTGGCAGCTGAGCAACTGGTCTGAGAGCAGGTGAATGTCCTTCTTTTCTCTTTTGCTGTATTTAGCCTTGGGAAGATCTGCTATTTGGAAAGCTTCTGCTGTAAAGAGACTTTGTCAGCAAAGGAAACTGGTGAGTGCTCTTTGTTTTTTTCTAACATAAAGATTATTTTGGCTTCGTGCTTACTTTGTTGTACAACCTATGTATGTATTCATTTGGGACCTGTGTAAAGAGCAGTTCAATTAAGAAACTCAAATGCATTTCAGATCTTTTCTCTTTGCTTTCAAAAGATAAGGTTCTTGTATGAATTTTCAGTATCAGCCTTATTCATTTTCCTTCTCCTTTTTGATGGTATTTTGCTAATATATTTTGTTCCTGAACTGCTTTTCTATCCTGCCATAAGGTACCGAGTGGTGCTGGCTTTGGAAACTGCCACGTGTACTTCCTGGTACACAACTATGACAATAAATAGGTTTACTGGGTCAGCTACAACCTCGAATGCTGCTGGAAATGTGAGAGTCCTGCTTCTCTGTGGAATGCAGAAGGCTCACTTACAAGAGCACATTTTAAAGCCCACGGGTCTGAGTGGGTTTGAAATGCATGCAGCCGAGCTCTCTTGGTCCTAATGAAAGTATGCATCTGGCAGTACTGAAATTCCTGCTTTAAAATAATCCAATTCTGTGGGGCTTGTTGACTTAATAATACTGTAGGCTTGTTTTCTCTCTCCTAGGATGTATGGTTTTCTCTTTTCTTTCTGTCACCAGAACAACTGGTGACAGATATTGTGTTCTGCCTCTGGTTTATTTCTTGTTTCCTTTTTAGACCATTTTGAATGGTTAAGTTTAAGGTATTTCATAGAGCTCCATGATCAACTTAATTTTAATGAATTGGTCTAGCATGCCCTTCCTTACTAACAGCCAGTCCAATCATTCAGCATTGCATATATCATAATATTTCTGTTTTCCACAGCCTTATATTTAGTACAAGTTATTTTTACAAGATTTCAAATGAGTGAAGATGTCCTTCTACCATCTAGAAAAAAATCAGCCTCACCTGTAACCTATTAACTTTCTTACTTAGCTTCTGGTGTGTTCATTTTTCATGGTTCAAAAGACCTGTAGTTTTGCCTGTAAACTTGAAGCGTTATCCCATTATCACTAGGGATCAATATGTAATTTTACCTCTAAAAATAATTTTCAAAGGCCTGTTTTTCCCGTGGCTACTTCTGTGTATGCTCTTAGTTATAGTCACGACTAATTTTAAGTAGTTGGACAACATCAAATCCATATTGCTATGAAATATCTCTCCTAGCCAATTTAGAAAATTGGGGTGTTTTAACAATAGTTGTTCAGCTTTTTATTATTTGATTTACTCTGTTAATTTTCTGCTTATATTGTACAGTGAAATAACAAAGGCAGCTTTTTCTAATTTTAAAACCTTTAGGAAGAAAGTATGAAGATATGATTGTTACAATAGATATTTTGGGCTTCTTTCTAATGTGTATGAGACAAATTCTTTGTGGTGGCAGATGTAGGGATGTGGAAAAAGACAGGGAAAGGGATAAATAATGAAGAGATTGATATCTACTTATTGAAAAAGGGGAAAAAATGGTATTGGGAATTTGAGAGAGAAGCCATGTTCTGGGTAAACCTCTAAAGCAGAAAACCTAAAGGAATCCTGCATTTGGTTTTATATTTGTGGCTTAGGCTAAATGCACCATTTTATATTTTCTCCTCTCCATATATAGCAAACTGAAGCTAAGGCATTCCTTCTTATACCTTTAAACAGTACAGGCTTCCCTCTGAGGGGAATATAGTAGATGTGCAAATGATCCCTCTGCTTGCCATAGAAATGTTCTCCAGAGTGTTGTTAGGCGACATGACTGCAGTGCGTAGGACACTGCCCACCAAAATAAATTTCAAGTAGGATCTGCTGTGGCCCACGCTCTGTTCCTACACTGTGGGCATGGGAGACCCCAGCCCTCCCTGGGCTGGCCACAAAGTAGGACACCCAGGCAGCTTGTTCACACACAGCTGGGATGCATATAGGCATATCAGGGCTCCTGTGCATGCAATTGTGTCTGTCTTCTCTGTGTAGCATTTGATACCTTTCATCAGTTACATCCATTGCACTCTTGAGATTTTTATCAAGTTTTCATGTCTGCCTTTTCTTTTCTTCTGCCCTCTCTGCTCCATGCCCCATTTTTCATGAGAGCAAATTCCTCCCCTCCCTCTCCTGATCTTTCTTTTTTTTTTTTCATTTCATTTTTATATCATTTGCTTCTTGTATTTTCTTTGCAGTACCTGCGGCAGCTGCTTTGCAGGTCCCCTGCTGTGCAAATCGCCCTTCACAGAGGAAGATCTTCCTGTCAGTGACTGACAAGAGGTGCCAGGAGCAGGCAAGGAGGCTTTTAAAACCCGTGAGTTGGCAAATCAGCAGGTACCTGTGTGCAGTTCTGTATACGCCCCTAGCATTAGTTCCTATCTTGTATCAAAGGCTTTTTGGGATGATATGGCCCACAGGCAGAGTTTCAGGTTAAAAGGAACACTCTCATAGTGTTTGGCTGCATCTATCATCTAGAATTTTTTTTGTTTTAAATACAATGACATCAGTGGTTTGTTCTTGGGGATGTTTTTGTTTGTGTTTTTTTTTGGTTTTTGTTTGGGTTCTTTTGTTTTTTTACAGGAACTGTGTTTACAACCGTCTAAACAAGTAGAAAATGTTCTGGGTATTAAACAGCTCCTGTTTTTCTTCTCCAAAGAAATAAAGATGCCTGTCATATTTTCATAGGCTGACAATGTTGAAGAGGCTAAGACAGATCAAAGACTGAAGGGAAAGAGGAAGGGACTTGCTGTAACTACCAGTTTCTTTAGGGAAAGGTGTGGAGTTTTAGGTGAGAGTAGGAATGCCCTGGACAGTCTTCTCTCCTTGATGTATAGGAGAAGGCAACAGGTCTGGAGGAATTTGGAAACTTGGTTTACCTGCTGAACCATATTAAAGAGGCTTTAAAATCAGTCCTAAGTGAAAGCACTTTGCACAAGAAAGTGTAGCTTTCAGGCAAAATACCACTTGAATCAGATGCAGAATAAATAGCCTGAATAAAGGGCACAGAATTTGGTCCACTGTGATCATTTGATCTGAGGGGCTTAAGGCTTTGCATGCTTCATACTTGCAAACCAGCTGTAAAATGCAGGAAATACAAGTAGCCATGTCTGACATTTCCCCATCTGTTCCCAATATCTAATAATTTGCTCTCTTCTCTGAGCATATTACATTTATTTATAAATTTAAAAAATATGCTTTATTTTGTATAATGAGCTTAAAGCTATAATGGTCTTCTTTTGCTCCAAATTGCTCAAAGCACCCTCCTTTGCCAGATGCAGGTTATTAATTTTTCTGGAGGAGTTTGTGTGGAAGGTACAGATGGAGAAGATACACTTTTTAGCACACCAGGCTTTTGCATTGCTGTTCTGCTTGTGTCTCTGTTCTCCAGAGCTTCTGTACAGAAAGTGAGTGTTTTGAAAAGCCTAAGTTCTGTTTTGCTTTGCTCTAAGGATGATGGAGAGTGAGAAGTAAACTCTGGATTTTTTTGAGACTAGGGTTTTACTAACTGGGAAAAAAGCCTTCCCTTTGAAAAGCTTGCTAAGAATCATCCTCAGCATGTTGGAATCGGTAAGAATTTTGCTGTTGAACTGAATAGCACTGAACACGATTGAATGGCAATTCAGTTAACAACTTCTTTTAAAAGGTTTTAGGGAAGGTATGTCTTTGGATGTGAAATAAAGAATGCTATGGATAGGAAAAACATACTGGATCTAAATGTCAATGTACCTAGGAAGTGGCAGAGTACAATCTCCTGGATTTCTGCTGATAGTACCCCATTTTAGCTAATGCCGTGTCCGAGCTTATTCTCTGGATGGGAGGTGATTGTAGCTTCAGACTGCACACCCCAGAATGCTACACTGAGAAGAAATGCTGACCTAAATACCTTTCTGGCCTCTGCTTCATAACTTTGGTTTAAACAGCGCAGTGTCAAGTCTTTTTATTCTGTAGCGATTATAATTTTGAAGATATTTTTAATCAAATAGAAATTTAAATCTGTGAAGTAAAAATATACCACAGGCTGCCTTCTACACCTGCTTGTCTTTATGTAGCAGTCCTGTGGAGTGAATGAAAATATGCCTATTTACATAAAGATTGAATCTGGTCAAAAGTGGGTTCTTTTTCACTTAAAGATACAATTCAGTAAAGGCAAGTGGGTTCTTCATTTGATAATACTTTGTGTGGTTACTTCATTATAATGCATGGATTGATTGATGATACTTTTGTCTCTCGGCAAACCGAAGACAGAAAAGGGAGCTGGTTAGGCGGGTTGGAATAGATTGTGTAAAGAAAAGAATCCCTTCTGGATTTTGTTTCAGAGTCAGTTGCTGTCTGTCAAGACAATTTTATTTATAAATCAATGAGAACTTCAGGTCATCATAAATTAACCTCACTTTTACTAATATTCTCAACTTTTCTAAGAAGTGACCAGATTCCCACCTGAACTGAAAATCAGTAATTTGAGTAATTCTGTTGTTCTTGGTAATTGGGGTATGTTGCTAAAATTGACATTGTAGCATAGTCCCCATAGAAAGACTGTGCCTGGAACTGTGCCTGGTGACTAAGAGTAGTATTGTAAAAGTAATACTGTGAAATGTGTTTGAGTACCGTAGTGAAGAAGCAACTGAATGTGTGAGGTGAGTCATGCAATGGGAAACAATGTTGAGAGGGTGTCCACCTCTACACACAGCGCTTCTCAGGTGGTACAGGTAAGAAATATATTATATAGCATGCCACTCTAGCATCCGATTTCTAAAATTATACTAAAAATTGGCAAGATGTAGGGGCTGAACAACAGAGGAGATGATATATAGGTTCAGTGAATCTACAACAACGGAATCTCTGACAGGCCTTATAGATCCTGTGTCTGTGGTGGTACATGTGTCTGTCCATACAGCTGTAAAGCAGTTTTCTCTGGTCTTGGCAAGAGCCTTAAGGGACTATGATTCCATCTTCCAGGTTTTGCATTGTTGATTTTTATCATAATGGAGTCTTACTTCTCATTTCCATGCAGCACTAAGCAAAACTAATGTTCTACCTCATTACCTTGGGTCTCTCAAGATAAAATCTGAGCAAAACTTAAGAGAAACTGAAGTGTTGAAGATGCTAAAAGCAGTATGAGTCTTCCACTTTGAACCGTGCTGTTAAAAAATAATTACTACGGAAGTTGTGGCATCTCCCAGCTATATCCTGAACATCCCTACTCTGTTCTGCACTGCAGCCTGTTAAGGACTTAAGCACGTGTCTGTGTGAAGGCACTTGGGAATGTTAATTCACAGCTGTACAGTTCATTCTAATGATTTTTCCTAAGGTTTCCTGTTTAGGAAAGTCTAAATTTATTACAAGAGGTCTGCCTCCCCAAAATGGAACTTATCACAAGAATCATCATTTCCATGGCATTCCTGTTACAGGCCCTCACCACTAATATTTTTTTTCTTGAACTCTGTCCCTCTGTGTCCTGAAAATAACACAGGTAACTCCCTAGTCTTTTACACATACTGAAAAACCAACTAAGTGAAAGAAATACCATAATAAATGATCAAATATAAAAAAGTTATTAGGCTTAGATGTTTCCCAGAAGTGATACAACAAAATTAAAATCAGTGGTTACCCCTGGAAAAAAACTAATATGTGTCACTGCAGCAATTCCTAAACATGTTTCTGTAAGTTTAATACAGTTTCTGAAATAGCTTTTTAGAATGGTTTTCACAGAAATTACTGAAGGAAGGAGACATTACCTGAATGAATAATAACAAGAATGCGCTAGGCAGACAGTGCAGAGATCTAGGATCTAATTTCTGCCAGACTTCAAATGTGGCCGTTCAGCTGCCTTTATGTTTTCTGTGAGGATAACAAAACCAGCTTTGGAAAACTCCCAGCTCTCCCTATATGCTTTAAGCAATTTCTAAGCAAACCTCTGAGATTTCTTCTGTTTTCCTTTGACAAAGGAAACTTAGTGGTGTTCTTACAGTTGTCTAAAATAGTTTGAGGTGGAGCTGCAGTACAATTTTCACTGGAAAAAATTCATTTTCAAGTAGAAAATCATGCAGCTTGTATGAGACCCAGAAGTTTCCAGTCAGATATATATATGTGTATATATATATATATATATATTTAATGAAATCTAACATGAAGAGAGCAATTATTTCCTTACTGAAAATGAGTTTAAAGATTGCAATTTAATTTTTGATTCATGGTGCAGCTTTGAGAGCGCTGTTCTGGATTGCTATCTAGCATACTACAATCACTGAGACATACATCTTGTGTTAGTAGTCTCCTTTATTTTCTTTTTTCCCCCACTTTTTTATCATTTCTATAACTGCCCTCTTATTTTTCGTTTTTCCTCTGTGTACTTTATTTGTTAAATTTTAATTCTATGTCAGCATTTCATTATTCTTTTAAATCCTTCCTTTCCTTGTAATTTTAAACCTCTTAAGATTTGACTACGTTCTTTTTTTCTTGTCTTTATCCTCTTTTTTTTTTTTCTTTCATCTTTCATCTATTTTTTGCATAAGCTCCCTTTCTAAAAATTCTGCGATTTCTCGTGTGCTTTTATTTCTCAGTGGAAGACGGACAGTCAAGGCAGGCAGGAGACTGCTGCTCTCTTGGTACTTGTGCAGGGAAACTACTGCCTTGGGAGAGAGGATGCTGATGGGTGGGAAGTAGAGTATCGAAATGCAGGTTGCGCTTGAGCCTGCACAGAGCAAAGCATCTGTGTTAGCTAACAGATACTGAAGGCTTGGTTCTTTCTTTTTGCAGAAATGATTACTTTTTTATTTAAGTTGTAAATACTACTGCAACCTGTAGCTAGTAGAATTGGAAAATGTGGAGGGGGTGGAAATCAGGGGACAAATCAACTTATGGACATCAAAAAAGCACTTAGATGTCCGAGTGCTGGACAGGGTTAACGTGTAGAGCAAGACATTTCAGTAGCCGCCTCTCTTCAATCTCCAAAGAACAGTATTCGTATTGCCATTTCTTCTCTTAATTTAGAGATTCTGTTTCCTCCCTGAAGCCTCTCTGACCGTCAGTTTTGCTGTATAGGTATGGAAATTACTTTCATCAAACAATGTCAGGGCTCTCTTGATATGCCCTGGAAAGTTTTGGTAGATAAAATAGAGCTAAATACAAGTTGAAAACCTGTGTCTCTCTGTGGTGGCCCTAAAATAGAATCAGTATTTTAGCCAGTTATAAACATTGAAGAGCAGCTGCTTTTTTGGAAGAGTTTAGAGTTTCCAGTTTCAATCTTCTGAGGCTGCAAATCTTAAAGTCATGACTAACTCATATATGGGCAGTCACCTGTGGAATCTCTGAGAAATGGCTCTGCTTTGGAGCAGGACTGGATGTTATAACCTGGTTGTGTTGCCAAAATTCTTCTGTGTTTCAAGTTCTGCAAGCAAGATGCTGCTAAGTGCCCTATCCAATACTTAATTTTGAAATTTCTAAATACAGACCAAAAATGTGTCCTGTTATTCTGGAGACCATACTGTTTTTTTTTTTTAGTAAAATGCATGAAATGGACAGTTCATTAGAAGAAAAAAAAAAAAAAAAAAAAAAAAAAAAAAACCAACACAAGATCTATTGTTTTGAATTCAAGAGGCACTGTGTAACTGTTTTGTACCAGAGAAGCTGCAAGGATAGTATTTGTGAGCTTTAAGTAATGAGTGCAGAACTGTATCTTTCCCAACCAATGATTCTTCCAGTGAATATGTTCATGAAGGAAATTGAATGAAAACATCAGCTTATTCCCATGCTAATTCCTGCGTTCTCTTACTCTCCCACAAGATAACAGTAATACAGATAGAATCCAAATCAAGAGCAACGTCTGTTGGGTTTTGGTGGTTAACCTTCTAATTGTACTTAGGTTATTACAAGTAGTGCTATTTTAGAAGAAGAACACAGCCCTGAGAGTATGTGTGACTGATTTTTGAGGTATGGACCAAATTCAGGGCTAGCGTTAATTGGTGGTTCAGTCCAGGGAAGCTAATGACGATAGATGCTGCCTCAGGGTGCCTGTCTGTTAATGTAGCTTCACTCTCCCCTAGGCTACTTCCCTATCCAGCCTAGAAACACTTCCCCCCCCCCTTATTTAAGATTCCATAGACCCTTCATATTTAATATTAGTATAAAGGGGAAATGGAGCCCCAGGAGAAAGATCAGAGTTTCTGTTCTGTTGAGGCATTGGAGTCATTCTTCCTTTAATGAAGAGGAACAGCAGGATGGATAAAAATCAATGACTTAAAAGTAAATTGGATTTTTAATTTAAGTTTAAAAAAGAAAACCCTTTCTTGAGTAAAACTACTTAAAATTAAGGTTTAAACCTTTATTAAGTCCAATTTTTTCTGATGTATTAAATCATTCAAAGTTTAAAGAAAAAAATCCAAAACCATGTATTACTGGCAAGGTTTTCACATTGGGCCAGTGAGTCATTACTCATTAATAATGAAAGGAAAATAGTTCTCTAGGTTCCATTTACTTGCCTAATTTCATTCAGTGACTAAAGTCATCAGACAAAAAACGGAGAGATTTGTTTTCACTGTGTACTGTTCAGTTATTTCCCTAAAAAGATAGCAATATTACATTATTTTCTTGGAATTTTTTTTGCCATGTCTATATTTACCACTGATTTTCTGGTAAAGTGGTATGTCTTTCTTCCTCTTTAAATGAAATATAGGATGAGGCCTACTAGTTTCAAAATCTTGAGTGACAGAATAGTGAGAAACAACCATTACAAGTTACTTCCTTTGTTGATGAACATAATTAGTTCAAAAAGCAAAACATAGTTTGATAACTTCACATTTTCCCCTTGACAACCCTTGCATTAATTTCTATTTATATTATTAATTTGGATTTTTTTAGTCTACATTTTTGTAGCTCATTACCTTTTATACCTGCTTTATAATAAACATATAGATAGAAAATTAGGTATGCAGACACAATAAAATGTCTACATTTGGTAATAAATCAACATGTTTTAAAATTTATGAGCTTGAAATAATCAGCCTCTCTTTAGGAAAAAAACAGTCACCTTAGAAGTATCAATGGAAAACAAGACAAAAATAAAGCAAAGTTTTCTGCTTGCTGACTTAAAGGTTATGATTCTCAATTGGGTCATTCTGTTCTAAGCCTTCAAATAACTTGCTAAAAAAGCCCACAGGTCTGGCTAATCGGGGTTTAACATGCAATTGGCCAAGCGTGTGTGATAACACAGGTTATTCTCAGGAAAAATCACAGTGCTACCACCTTTTGGCATGTCTGTGCCAGTCCCGAAAAGCAAGAGCATGTTCTCTAGACATCTGCTGTGAAGAAGGTGTTGAAGGGGGTGTGCGCTGCTGCAAGGAGGGGACTGTGCAGGAAATGAGCCTGCTGTTTGATTTGTGTGCACCTTTGGTTTTGCCGTTTAATTCAAAGAACTAAGACTTCCTGCCCTACCTTATCAAGGTACTATTCGCATTTGACCATTATCTGGGTTAGAGAAAACATATACGGAGCAGCTGCTGCGGATGAGAGAGTGGCCAGCAAATCTGCAGGAGCAAATTAGAAACAGGAATTGGAAGAGGAATTTTCTCAGAAAGCTGAGAGGCTTTTCACAGCACAAATTAAAATCTTGCCACTTGTTTGGGACTGGTCTCAATGCACATGCGCTTCATTTGATCCATGGGGTTTATTCCAGTCATTTTCAGTGTGAGTAAATGGAAACATACCCAGGATTTTAGGGCCTGAGGATGTGCTAACTGCCTTCAGTCCTCACTGGAATGAGGGCCTTTGCACTCCCAGGCAAAATTCACTTTGAAGCTGAAAAGGGTTTTGTTCTGGCAGATCCTAGAAAAAGTAGTGTATGCTGTCATTCAGCACTGAAGGGTAAAGACCTAATCTGGATTTGGGTTCTGATTTCTAACACCGCTCTATCCTGGGACAGGAGGAAGCTGTATGTTAGCTTTTTAGCGTGTGCAAGGCTGGGGAGGGAAGCAAATACTATTGCACAAAAAAATGAAGCTCCACATTTGCACATGCAGTGGTTTCAGGATTTACCCCAATACAAGGGTTTCTTGATGGGAGTGATATTTCTACTTGCTCATCAATATCCTGTTTTGTTTCTTGTACAGAAGCTTCTCCACCCCCCCTCCCTGGCTCCCATCCCCCTGTTGTCTTTGTGCCTTGTATTTTTCCACACTTTATTTCCTAAAAGACTAGCAGGTTTGACGATGCATTGTGATTTCTTTTCTACAGGGCTTTATGAGGGAAGCTGGAGGCAGTTCTCATTAGTCTCACTGACATCTTTTATCACTTATCAGAGGAACAAGCAAACGGAGAGCAATTCCTTTGATCATGGCAAAAGTAGAAAGAGTATTAAAAACCCTATGAAGATTCACTAAGTAGAAAGTGGAAAAGACAGTCTGTGGCATGTTTCAAAGAAGTAACATGATTTAAAGTTGCCAGATTTGCTTGTATATATTAAAGAATTGTTAATGATGCTACATTTTACATGCATCCTTAGGTTTTTGTTTTTAAAAAAGAAACAGTCAAAGGAGTTCTTGGGTGGAATGAATGTATTTGATCAATTGGAAAATATCTATAGAAGGTGAGCTGTGTCAGAGGAATTCTGTGATTCAATGAAAATTCTTGAAAATAAAAATAAGGTTGTAACAATGGCACAATGGATTGAAAAAACTCACTCTCATGGGAGAATGTTAAGAAATCTTAAGAATTCCATTTTTTTTGGAGGCATTCTGTGGGGAATCAATGTATGTTTGTGAAGACTGCATATAGGAACTGCAATACTTGCAATTACCCACATATACCTGACTACCTAACTCTGAGGTCACGGTGCCACTGCTTCTTCGTTCTATGGAAAAAATAAGATTTTTCTCAGTGGTTCTGAGTAACGATTTGCCTAGTGTGGTGTGCTCGTCACGTGCCTTTCATTGTTACCAGCAGGGCAGGGAGAAATGAGTAGTGAATATACCCTCCTACCCACAGCTATTGAGCATTGTGTAATCTAGATCCACTAGTGCTTTCCTGTACATCTGCAGCTTGATTATGCTCTGCTTATAAAGCCCTTCTTGATTTCTGCATGTTATCAGTTCGTATCTCAAAGCATAAGACTCAAATTGCCCTTGAAGGCCCAGTAACCTGTGAAAAATACAGGGACCGCAACTATTTAGGCATTTTCTTCCAGCCTAGACTCTGTGCCAGCCTTGTCCCTGCAGTGCTTTTTACTACCATAGCTAATTTTTAACTATGTTGAATTTGATTTGGATATGATGTAATGTATTACATTTCTATAGCACCTTTTATGCAAGCATCCCCAGAGCACTTTCTGATCAAGCTAAAATTAGCTCTGAACTACATACAAATTCCTAAAAGATCCATTTAAAAAAAAAAAAAAAAAAAAAAAAACACAAAACCAACCAAAAAAAACCCCAAAACTGGTAAAGAGAAGGAAGAAATGCAAGCACTTGGTTCAAAGTTAAAACAGGCAGAGAGGTGTACCAGGTGTACCAGGGTAACAGAGGAGGAACTAATGCAGTACATTGCTTTAGGATAGGCTTGGAGTGTGATTCTCCAAGTAGTCCAACACACTGCTCTTGCAATACTGACCAGAATGAATTGCCTGCATGCTCTAAGTGACCTGAAGGTGGCAGGTGAGGCAATACATAGGAGGTTATCAGATCTCTCTTTATGTACACATTGTTCTAACATTTGCTGCTTCTGATAAGAAACAGGAAAGCCATGCAATTCTTTGTGATACACGGCCTTAGTCAACCACAAGGACGACAGTGGGAGGGATAAAAAAATAGCTTTGAGGGATGTGAAACTTGGATCCAAAATGATAGAAATCTTTTTGGCAGAGCAAGGGATGTGGAGATAAAGCAAACTCCAGTTGGTTTCGGAGGATTAAAAAAAAGAAGATTGTTGTCAGGCAGGATAGGTTGACACATAGTGATGTGCTGAGGAAGGAGGCTAAGAGTGAGATCTTTGCCTAGACCTAGCGATCTTAGTGAAAATCAGACGAGCATGTGATCTATTTCATTGTTGAAAGACTTTGTTTTGATACTTTTCTTTTAAATAAATAAAATGTTTCTTTAAGGCATTAGTTTGATCACCACCATTGCTCCTTCATGGAAGAAAAGTGTGGGGCTTAAAGATACATCAGTCCTGCTGAGAAAATTGGGAGGATCGCTGTATGAGATGGGTGATGGTGGTCTGAACTACACAGAAGAGAACTGAACGTAGTTCAGTCACCTATGTTTATTAGCAGCTCTGATTGTACCGCAGCTGGTAGGCAGGTTGGTGGAAGTCTACCTCTAAGGCTTGTCCTTCTCCTTCCAAAGCAGCAAAACAAAGGTTATCAGTATATTATGATGTGGCAATCTCAAATCATGGCAACTGTGTGACCAGTGCAGATGCGTGAGGGTCATCTGCAACAGGCAGGAAAGCCTTAAATGGCAGCAAACAAAATGAAGGTAAGTTTTTTTATAGCCACATTGTTAGGAAAGACGGTATCTGAAGTCTGGCATTTGTTACAAAGAACAATGAAAAAAAAATCTGAGAAAAGTCAGATTTTTAAATACAACTGTACAAGGATACATAAGCTCTTGTAACCATAGCTAATAGATTAATTAAGCATGTGAGCTGCATTTTCTGTGGAGATGTGCCTTCTAACACTTGGTGGCCCTGGAGCGTAGCTGAAAACTCACTTGTGGGATGCAGCTGAGCTGTGCTGCTGTATGGCAGGAAAGACAGGGACTGTGCATGTCTGAAAACTTTATCTTAGGCTGAGCTCTTTAGATCTCTAAGGATATATGTGCTTTTGTGAAATTAAAATCTTTACCAAAATAGACAAAATGCGGAGAGGGTGTATATTATTTTGTGAATAAATGCCATCTGGGCCTGGGGAAAGACCTACAGTATTGGTTGATTGGGAAGTTAAGGGCACCTCTGCAGCCAGTCCTTTACGCTGTGGTGAATCGATTGCCAAATGTGACAACAGTGAGGTGAGAGATGGTCTTTCCAGTACATTGTTTCCAACTTAGAGACCTTTCCATAGCTCTAATAAATAGATGTATTTTTCTCCAAATACAATTGCAGTGTCTGAGGCAGAGAGAATGTCTCTGGAGCCACGTGGTGACAGTGTGAAACAGATGTAAAGCAGTGGCTATAAAGACATCCAGTGGAAAGACTGAACCTCTGGACTTGCACACAAACAATCTGCCTGACTCTACCATGCGCTTCCTCTGACTGTCTGATTGTTCTTTGTCTGGGCATTCCACTTGTTTGTTTGTTTGTTTATTGTTTACTGTGCCTCATCCTCTCTATTGGGAGCATCAGTGGCGTGCTACCAGGTGGCAGAAACAGGGAAAATATACTGAGATCAGATAGTGTCTCCCTCAGGCTGCTTTAATGCTCTGCCTCTTAACTTGGGTATTGAAGGGTTTTGGGGTGGCAGCAGCAGACAAAGGCTGTTTCAGAGTGTTCTGCCTTCCCAAAGGGAAATGAATTCCTTTCCTATACAAGAGACTTATATGGCGAATTAGGTCAGTTACCATTAAGCTACTGCACAGCAGGACAAATCATAATTTTAAATACATTTAAAATGTAAGTACGGTTAAAATACATTCTGATGCAGTACAAATCAAGCCTCTCACAGTTGCTATGCGGACCTGTCAGATGAACATGGAGCATAATAATCAAGGAACAAGTTAGCTGGGTTTACTGCTGCTTGTGAAGGCTATATAATTTATACCGTTGTTTATGTTTACTTACAATCAAGTAAGTTGCTATCTCCTCGGGATAAAGAATATATAAGTGCATAAACAAAAACCAGTTCTCTGAGATATTGTTTTTACCTTAAAAATCTGCGTGACTCTTTCATCTCCAGAGGAGATGAAATGAATAGAAACTTGGGCCCTTCCTTTCCTGAAGTTTCCCAGCATCATCCCTGAAAACACAGCCATCTGTTATGCAAGTGACCATTTGTTGGCCTCTTCTCAGATTTCTTTTTTCTCTTCATGATTCCCAAAAAACAAACTTTCCTTCCTGGCTGTCCTTTTTTTTGAGTCTCCTTTATCGATCCTCACAAGTTAGTTTCACGGCAGACCTCATAATCTCATGGGCACCAGAGCCTTCTGCCAAGGTTTATGCAGATTTAAAGCCTGGTTTAATCTGACCCAGTATTTATAAAATGTTGTGAATGTGTGAAGCACTATAAAATACTGTATATTATTACTGAGTCCATGGAAGTCCCCCTTCTTAACCCAGCACACATGTAAGCTGTTGTTCCTGGAGGAGACGTGCAATGACAGAAACAATCAAATGCATGTCTTGTCTTCTGAAATTGTATGTCTCTCTCTTTTTGTTCTTTCTGTCTCTCTCTGTTTCTTTTCCTTCCAGGATTTTTGGAATAAACTGAATAGGAAGGAGGGAGACCCCCTTCAAAGATTTCACCTCCTGAGGGTATTCTTTCAAAGGCCTTGGCATAATCTTCCTGCTTTTTGCTGCTGCTGGACGGCCCAGTTCCCTCATGCTGTTTCCCAAGCACATATAAAAGCTGGCAGCCTCTGCAGAAAGCTTTCAGGGGGAAAAAGAAAAAAATCTTGATGCAGGGGGAGGCTGCTTGCAAGCTCTGGTCTGCAGCTGGCACTCAGTGGGGGGAGAAGCCAGTCTCCGAATCCAGGCCATCCCAGCAACTTGATGGAAATCACTAACACAGCTCAGGGAAACGTAGGGCTATGCAGTCCACATCTGCCATGTTTTCAGGGGCTGCTTCCAAAAAGCACTTCCATGTTTTGTTCAAGCACAGATGAAGGGGATGATTGGCAACCCCAGCCCAGGTTTAGTCATCATGTCATCTTCCATGTTATGACTATGGGGGCAACACTCAAAATGTAATGTATGTACATATAGTGTTTGGGGTATATTTATGCCTTTACATACTTACATTAATGGAGCTTTAAAATATTTGATAGCAGTTGGACTCAAAACAGGATCAGCTCTCATTTTCACACTTGGGAGTGCGGCTATCTAAAATGGAGTCAATAACTTTCCCCGGCACCTTTCAGAAGGCATTATGGGTCCATTTATTTTTACTTCCCTCCCCCCATTATTTGATAGTTCTTTTAAGAGTTGTGAGTTTTACTTGGTTCCTTTTGATCAGAAGGAAAAGGTACTGTAGGAACTGAGACGCTGCAGTGGCTCTGGCTTTGAACTCACCAGGTCTAAAAGCCTGCAAGAACATTTTCTCTTTCAGCTTTCTAGCCTGCTTGTAGAGCTGGCTGATAAAGGGCTATGTTAAATTGTCCTGAAGGACAGCTAGAAAGCTAGGCGCTAAGTCTGAAGTCACAATGCAATTTTTATATATATATGTATGTATATTTAGTTTAATCGTATTAAAATTTAAATATTCGACTTTAGAGTAGATTTAAAAAAAAATAAATTTCAAGTCATTAAATCCTTTTTGTTAAAAACCCAGAAAGTTTATTTTCCGTTCCCTTCAGCTTGGGGGGGTCCTGTGCTCCTGCAAATGCGGCAGCTCCATCTAGTGGCACTGCGATGGGTGTCAGGGCAGAAGCAAATTTTTGGACTTGTCAAGAAAGTAAATGTTAGGATTCTGTATTTTCAGTAAAATTCTTTAAGATTTCCTTTCGGTTATCAGAGTTAAAGTCTCCTGTAGTGCTGTCTGAAATGAAGCAATATTTAAACTACACTAATTTAGAGAGATTAGCATACGATAGTCCATCCAGTCTATTTCTCTACTTCTATTTCTCTATTATCTGACTAATCAAAGATCTGCAGATTAATTCCTATTTTTAGTAAAAGTAGTATGTTTAAAACAATGCATGTGTATAAAATCATGTGGCACTTGTAAAAGTAGCTTTGATCTCAATTTCTTAGAACACTTGACAAATACTTATCAAGCATCAAAACGTTCAAATTTGTTTGCTCTATCCACCAGTCCCTCTGTCCATCCACCCATCCATCGTGAATAGAGATTGTGCACGTATATAGAGACTATAGACCTTATTCTCCTCACAATTGTGATATAACTGAATTTATTTTGGTGCAGTTACTCTTAACTCTCACGGGTCTGATGTGAAAATTAGCATCTTGTATATCTGTATATAGAGCAAATACATACTCACAAAGTGTGATGAACACATGTTGTAATGTGATCTTAATGTAAATAGGTTGGTTCTTTGGGGTTCTCACCTCATCCAGATGGGAACTGACATTCAGTATTTTACACCATTACAGCCGTGTTTAGTTTTTCAACATATCTTGCTCCTGCCTTTGATCTAATCAGAAAATAAACATTCTTGATTTGATTTGCTCAGCTGCTGTCTGAGCCACAAAACCTAGATTTCATCTTGTGTCCTGAACTCGACTCCCATGCTGCTTGTACAAATCTGTTGAATTCAATAAATGTATTTAGCCTTATTAAGATTCAGGAAAGCAAATATTATCCTCCAGTGATGCAGCAGATAGCAGGAGTTAATAACAAGTATGTGATAAAGATCACAGGATTCCCTGTAAACAAGATGCTGCATTGCACAGAGAGTATCTTGTCTGCATATGTTTCATAAGTAACTAGGCATCCTCATGGGCTTCTTTAGTTATTTTAGAAAGTTGTGTAAACAGTATTATCTACTTAATGCCCCAAATGATATAATAATTGATATGGAAATGGGACAAAGCTCAATAGATCATAATACAACTCTCCATGGACTCTTGGAGATGATCTGCCCAGATTTTATTTAAATTTTCTTCTAGCTTGTATGTATGCAGCCTGTGGTTTGTTAGGCATGCTAGGCAGATATTGCTTGGACAGTATTTTCTTTTATGACCTTTTTTTTCCTGGAAAAAATTGTAAATGTGATTTTTATACTTGGATTGTTATCTGTTGTAACAACACTTCAGATTTGTCAATGACAATGCAAAGAGTAAGATCATACTGAAAAGCTCTGATGCATTGTGTGCTGTTGTTGAGAAAAGTGGATAATAACAGATTGCTTGCATATATGGTACTCTCTAGTGGTTGTGTCATTCTTCTTGTTTAGATTACAAGACCAATGAAAATACCAGAGTTCTAAGAAATGCTTAAAACTGGAAAAATGCATTTGAAAATATTTTTCTGTTCCTTCTTGTGAAAAATGATACTGAAGCCTTGAGAATTTTTTTTATATATTCTAAAAATTTATTAAGCAAGACTTTCTGCTTTGTTATTTTTATAAAGTAGTAGTTAAAATATTTTCCCTATTCAACCACTTATGAATTCTTCAAATATATTAATTAGTCAGACTTACTCAATTGTTTTCTCTTCCACAGGCATCACGTGTAATTGTCTCAGGTATATGCTGTCAGGCAAAAATTAAGCTGTGTTGTTGGTTGTCTGTGCAAGATGAACTTAAGCAAATGCAACCGTAACATGTCTGTTTTGCAGAGCTGTGATGCCAGTTGTGGGCAGCTACATCTCCAGACAGTCAGTGTGGGCTCCAGACCACTGCGTTAGGCTTTGGGAAAAAATCACTTCTCTTACTTGTACCACAATTCCCCCAGCTGTAAAATGGGGAAAATGATACATTGGAATGTTCTGATAAAATATAAGTAGAACATAGCTTTATAGAGGAGAGCAAAGCCATACTGGTATTCAAAAGAAATCTGAGATTTGATTAGACTTGATGAAGGTCACGCAGTGGGCTTGTGACGTTGCCAAGAGCAGAGCTTGGGTCTCCAGACATTCTGTCTGTTGACTCCAGCTGCCTTCCAGGTATGGAGAGTGGCTGATGAATGTTAATAATGCAAACAGGATAAATGCCAGCAACTGCTCATTTCCATTTGCTAAACCAAAGACATTTTTTGTTGAAAGCACACATTGTTTTGGGAGGCAGGAAATGGATTTATTTATAAAACAGGCTTTTATCAATCAAATATTGTACAGCAACGAAGAGTGAAAGTAAAATGGCTGTCTGGAAGCAGGAACCACCTGCTCACGTAATTTATGTTCCATTCTTGCATATGTGGTAGTGCCAGAGTTTTCTTCTTCCAAAACAGCTTTGCTGATGCAGCGGCGCTCACTTTTACTGGCCCTGGAAAGGTGGGATGTGTACTCTGGGGACAGCGCGCAAACCCCATGAAGAGCGCACAAGCATTTTAGTCATCGTTTCTCCAATGGCTTCTTGACAAGAGTTAGGGCAGGGCAATAGATAAGACAAGAAGGTGTGGATGAAAATGTTCACTATTTCCTTTTTAAGCCATTAAAAAAACATTATTCAGAGAAAAACCAAGATGGGGTGGAGAGCACCTGTTTAATTTTTATACTTGTTATGAAGAAGCCCAGACTGATTCAATCCATGAATGGGGGCTCTGCAGCCCCTACTGTATCCCTGCACCGGCAATGTTAGTGGAGAAAGAGGCTAATCTTCTCTGACTCCCTGCAGGAAATCAGCCCTATCTGGCTGCACATTTTAATTATGAAAGATCAAGTCACATGTGCAGGCAGAGGGAACCCGGTCCTTGCAGGTTGCCATTCCAAGTGGAACACAGTAGGGTCACTATGGGAGCAGAAAGGCCATTACCTCTTAGTTTAGTAGCGTGTAACTGCCGAATGCTCATTTTGCTGTAAAAATGAAGTGAAAAAGAATATACAGAAGTTGGCTTTTGAAACATGAGTAAATGGAAGCAGAATTCTTTTGGCAGGTCCAACCAGTCTCTGAGAGTACACAGCTAAGAAATCAGGACTGGCCAGTTTCCTATGGAGCTGATGAGCCAGCACAGTCTCACTACAGTCCAGCACAATAAATAGATAATGTTGT
This sequence comes from Pedionomus torquatus, assembly GCA_013398155.1. Classification (NCBI taxonomy): domain Eukaryota; kingdom Metazoa; phylum Chordata; class Aves; order Charadriiformes; family Pedionomidae; genus Pedionomus; species Pedionomus torquatus. The sequence continues at coordinate 15,071 of VZRU01003879.1, read as the reverse complement.
CATTTCTCTAGTGTATAAGGAAAGTAACACTGGATTCTAAAATAAGACAGCATTAGTAAGAAACTATGCAATCAACAATGAGCATGCAGGTTTGGCAACTTAGAGACAGTAAGTTCCCTTCCATTTCAAGAAATGAAATAGGCTTGTACAAATCAAAAGTGCCTCCATCCCAGTGCATGGATCTAAGCTAACTGTTTGAGTTAAGGTGTTTGGTGAAGCTTCACAGCTTTTCTGTTCAGTAAGGACTGAAAACGTGAATGAGGAAACTTTACTGGGGAAGTACTGGGTGAGGAAACAGGGGCACAGAGCTTAAGTTACTTGTGCAAATCTCAGACCAAATGGCTGGCAGAGCTCCAGGTGAAATCCAGGCCATGTGGGTTCCCATTTACTGCCATACTAGTTTTCTCCTTCAAGGGATTTTCCATGTTGTCTCTGAAGAGAATAATAAACCTGAAGGTCACGGGCTCTGCACTTGTAGGAAGGGAACATGTACATGATTTTCTTGGGGGAAGTTGAATGGGAGATTTTAATTGTGTTGCATTTTAATAGTAATGAAATCGCAAGCTGATTTTATGATGCTACACAAGACCCTTTGACGACACATCCTGTAGGCTCTGCGGATTCACACGTGAAGTGAAGTCTCAATGCAGCAGAAATAGAAATCAGCCCTTAGAGTGAGGGAGATGATACGTTCTCCCCAGGTAGCTCTGAAGATGTTGTGGCTGACTAGATGCCAGAGATGCCCCGCTGAAAAGGCTCTCCATTAAAGAATTTCAGTGTAGGGAGAATTAGCTGAGACATTGGTCTTGCTTCACACCATTCCTGTATTTACTTAGTTCATTTCCCCTTGTAATGCAAGGAGACTGACTTCTGCCTTCTGGTGCGTAGGGACAAAGTTACCTATTCTAGGACCGTTTTTGCTGACAGAATTCAGCTACTACATTATATGGAAAAGCATTCTCAGAAGAAATTTGGCTTATATCAACAAAACGGTGGGGGGGTTATTCTGTTTATTTTAGTGCCTTTTGAATTATGTACATTTATCTCTTAGCCAAATAGCACCTCCTCATGTTCCTAATGTGCACTGTCATGCCAACAAAAATTGGTTAGCTTTGGATCAGTTAATCCTTCAGAGATGGAAAGTTATAGTGCTACCATCAGTAAAGGTTAAGTAGGATCTCTCTGATGTGCTGCTTTCCTGGTACTTACCCTTTCTAGACAGCACCTACTTACGGACTCTCTAATCTTGTAGTCAGCTGTAGGTGAGGGTCTGTGGACACTATCAGCTGCTTGTGTACAGTCCCATAGGAACCTGAGGAGAATCCGAGGCAGCTGAACCTTGGATGCTGCACACAACAAGGGGAGGGAGCAAAAGGGGACAAATTATTTTTCCTTATTCCGTTGGTCTTTCACCACAAACTGCTGAGGAGATCGAGCAGCACGATGGCCATGCTTCCTTTCTGCCTTGAGTCCAAGCTGCCCGCGTGCAGTGCAGACCTTAGATGTGCTTTTTTCTTCACCTTTTTGTTACTAATTGAGGCATGATTCTCTAAGTAGCCGTTACTTTTGATCCATTTTAACTATCCTTCAGTATGGTATGTTGTGGGAAGATTAGTCGTTAAGTCTCTTAATTAATTACTCTTAATTCTCTTACTTCTAGTATAACTGGAAAAAATAGTAATTATCAAATAACAAATAATCCACATATTTTGAGTTTAATTCCTAACTGTTAATAGCTACTTAAAATATTAACTTTTCACCCTAGATACTCCTATTATTCTGTATTTTTTCCAAGCCATCCTGCTAACAATGCACAGCAACATTTTTCAGGTTCAGTGCGCTTTCAATTACGCAATTCTTTTATGTGTCTAGGAGGTAAGTTAATACAGTTATTCCTAATTTATAGGCGGTGTCATTGTGACACATGTAGTATCCGTGCCTGTAGTACAGGCCTGAAAGTACTGGGTGGACTATGCTCAGCAGAGAATCATGAACCATGTTAGCATGACATGTTAATTACAAAATTTATGAGAATTAATTTACCAGAGGGCAGTTACAGAAGCAGGTAAATAGAGAGTTTTTCAGCTTGTAGGGAGTTTTCATAGGAGTGTTAGGGCCAAGACAAGCTTTGTTTTGGTGTTTGTGGGCTGGATCCCTGCAAAAATTAGCTGTAACATCTCAGTGCCACCAGGATGATATCTGCATGGTGTACCCGGCTGTAAAATTAAGGCAACGCCCAATTGACATAAACTTCTGAAAGGCAACAGGGAAGCACATGCTTAACAGCAACTGTCTGTTAACCATGTGTCTCACAGCTTGATAATCAGAATTAAATGCTAGCATTATATTAGCCAGATGTTCTCCTCAGCAGCACTCTTCTGTGGTTCCTTTCCATCATGTATATAGTGCATGTGGTATGAATTTTCTAGCCTGGTCAGAGCTGTACTTAAAGATCATCCCAAACAAGAATGTGCCTTCGATGCAAGTCATAAAACTGTATCAGCTATAAAAGGGAAATGAAACATATTCCCTCATCTCTGGTGGAATGATCATCGCTTGTATTTTTTGCTCCTAACAAAGTTGATTGTAAACCCCCCCAGGTCCTCCCACCCGCAGCAGTTGACTTCAGTGGGAACAGGACCAATCTCATCGTTCTCAAAAATGGCAAGTGTTGTTTGACCAGGCTTGAGCCAGAGGAGTGAAAAATGACATTCAGTGTCTGAAGATGCATCCTTTAGATTGCATTGACAGGAGATATTTCTCTTCTTGAAAGGAAGTAATTTCCATATGAGCAAGCAATGGCTTTGTTTCTGCAGGTTCATAACTGCTTTATCAATTGTATTTTCCTATTCTGACTTTTCACACAAAATAGGTTATTTTCAAAGTGAGCAAATTATAAATGAATTTTTGTTGCAAATTTAATAAGCTAAAGTGCTCTCTATACTCTCTGTTGAGTAAATATAGTATTTTCCAACATAAATGTTAACATCTGTTTTGAACATGAAAGATATTTATTTCTTTTCCATTAATATAAAGCCATGTTAGCCAAACAGGTAATTTCCAGTTGTTATGCTTTCAAGAGTTTGTGTTCAGGAAAAGGAGTTGACAGCTTTGCTCTTTAATGAAATTGTTTCTTGTATTTATTGTACATACTCCCGAACTGCAAGCTCTTTCAGGGTAAAAACCCGAATGGGATCTTTTTTTGCCTTCCATTCTTCCAGTTTTTCTTGCAAGGACAGAAAATCCTTACCAAGTTCATATGCCAAAGTGATCATTGTTTCTAGCAGTGGAATATAATACCTGTGGCTGGTATGCACATGAAGGCGTGACAGAGCTTCTTCTCCGTATTCAAAGGCCCTTGCTGGGTTTTCCAGGTCCTTGTGGCACACCACGATGGCACAGAGAGTAGGGACAATTGCGACAGGGTTGCCCCTCATCAGCCTTTCCTGCAGACCAATGACTTCTAAAAGGATTTCCAAAGCTTTGGTGTAGTGACCACCCCGCAGGCAACCATATGCTTCTTGAAGCTCCCGTCTTGTTAAAAAGTCAATAAACTTTTTTGATTTTCGAATATATTTCATAGAATATAGAAGTCTCAGGTAGTCCTTGAAGGCTAATTTTCTCTCATTGATTATTTCTTCTGTGAAGTTCCCTGTTAGACATTTTTTGGGAAAGGTCACATCTTCCATTTCTTCCCTAAACTCCTCTAGCAAATTCCTGTGGAGTTTCTCAAAATCTGAGTAACGCCGTTCAATCACAGACTTCTTGCTGTCAAAACTCCCTGTTTGCAAAATGATGATTTTATACATCTAAACAGAATAAAACAGAAAAATAACCATGAGAAGGACCGTTAGATCCCCAGTGCAGTCAGATTTTGTCTGTTATTTCTTTGAAAGTACTTCATCCTTATATATTCCACCTTCCTGCACTGATTTTATGTGTGTAATCTTCTATACTCCTGTGGTTTATAGCAGCACTGCTGAATTGGTTGTTGCTGCCTGAGATTATGGTGCATGGTCAGAGTAGGCCTGATCTTTGAAATCTGCAGCCATCAAATTAATAATTCCCACTGTTTCAGGACTTTTGTCCCCAGACTTAAGCCTTAGCATGTAAATAAGTTGTAGATAAACAATATACTAAGATATCCCATCCTGTCAGGTGCTGGGAACGGTGAACTAGCAGCAGGCTGAAGCACATAGTATCACTTAGCAAGCATTTCTGTAGCCATACTTTGTTTACAACAGCCATGGCTGCTGCAATCAATCATCTTCAGTGAACTGAATGGATTTCCCAGACTTAATATCGAATGTAATCTATTTTACATTGGTTGTAATGCTCAGAAATGTTTGTATCAGACATTTCTAGGGATTTGGGGGTGTTATTAATGCTGTGAAACAAGAGGGAATACTTGGCAGTAATACTTGGTGTGTGCAAAAATAAGATGGAGAAACTCCAAATCCTTCTTTCCCCTCTAAATCATTGTCTTGTTATTCAAACTTACTTGGCATATAAATAATGCAAAAAATGTGACATTTCTACAAAAGTCTGTTTGTTATCCAAAATCCCTCACTAACAGCAACAGCATTCCACATTAACAGTGCTCAAGAGTATGTCTTCCTCAGCTCTTCACTAGCCTCAAAATGACTATAATAAACACAATATTAGAAAAATAGCTGCAAAATTAAATGCATATTATGTGTTGTAGAAATAGGTTCTCTTATGGTCCTGATCCAAGCAAAATGATGTTGAGGAAGGGCTGAAACCCTAATGTGCATAAACTGGTGGAGCTCCACTGAGGCTGGCTTAACTGTGTCACCATACACCAGCTAAGGACACGGACTGGTGACCTTGCTGACTTTTGGATGATGACCAGGTTCACGTTCAACTTCACCCTGATCCCCCTGAACAGGAAACAGCGCAGTTCTACTAATGCCAGTTGTTTTCTTTGCTACTATTGAAGGGTGCAAACCTGTACTAGCACTAGTGTCTGTCTGATTATATTTCCTGTTTTTCCTTAAAAAGAAACTCTTTCTTTTAATCTTCATAAATGATCTTTACAGGCACTCCTTGAAAGGTTTCTAAATTTAAGCTGACTTCTCTGATCTCTTATCATTTGTAAACACGGTGACATTTTCCCATACTTCGTCCTGCTCCCTGCTGAAAAGTGTATATATGCCTGATGCATATCCAAAACAATCACAAAAGCAATTTTTAAAGCTATCATTTTATCAAGGCAGCTAAGTGAATAATTTACAAGTACTTGGTTTTTTATTTGTGGAGTATGCACATGAAAAAGGCAAAAAATACCATTTAATTACACTATCATTCAAATTGGCTAAATTTAGTTGTAATGTAAATCTTTTCGCCTAGGTGTGTAACTTCTGACTAGGTTTAACACTGAATGGTACTCATGTTCTCATACAGTGATACTCAATTTTTAACCATTCAACAAGCTGGATACAACTGAGTATATGCGAGAAGGGCAGCACCTAAGCAGGTGGGCAGGGCATGCAACAAGGCCTTAGGATGGTCTCAGAACATTTAACTGCTTCAAATTCTGCTGCATCACCCAATATCAGCAATATTAGTATGACTGTTAGCATTTTTCACCCACAGGTCTCAGGGGCTGTGGCAAACAAGGAATCTGAATTTCACAGGAATACTGAAAGAGACTTGCTCTAGATCGGTCCTCCTGAAGGCCAGGAGCAGAATCAGAAATAAAAACCAAATGTCAGTGAGTAAAGATACAAAAATCCAACCCATTCTGTTGTTCCTGTCCCTCATACTTAGGTTTCACCTTAAAAATATGACAGAAATGTGCCATCTAATGGAGCTGTAGGTACGGAAGGGGATTCCAAGTGATCTAGTAGGAGGATGTCTTAGTGTCAACATCAAAGAATTTTGCACTTGTGCTAACATAAATCTCTGATATGGAAGTTATACAAATGCAATGCAGCTGCTACAGCAGGCTAGCTCAGTGGAAGTGTAACTAGATTTTTATACTTGTGTGAATTTCCTTAATTTCGACAAGCCTCTGGGTATTAAGGATACTCAAGGATATCATTTACTTGCTATCACTTTTCTACTGCTGCAGGCTTTGCAATTTCATTGTCAGAGGGATTTTTTTAGGGGCAGATTCCACCATCTATGCCCATGTGATCAGTGACAACAGGTTCTACTCTGCGTGACCACGGGTTGCAAAGCTTGGCCCTCGGTCAGGCTTTCATGTAGTGAGGCATGCTGTGTGCTGTGCAGACCCCTGTAGAGTGAATAAAAATTAATGATCTTCTTACATATTCATTTCTTAGCTTACCACATATTTAGATAAGTGGTGCTCTACAATTCTGGTTGATGGGATTTCAAAAAGGAGTTTCACTTGTCTGCGCTGGCGTTTTTCATTCCTCCAATATTCCTGAAGCTCCTTAGTGGTCATTGAAGAGTTGGGACTTAGAGATGCACTGAAATCTAAAAACACAATATATTTACTATTTCAGATTGTAATCTTTACACTTGGAAAGGAAACACTATGCATTTATTGTGAAAGGAGACCCTCAAATTTCTGTTGCTGTAACAGGAAGACCTAAAGACTGATGAAATAAGCAATTGCACTGTTAATAAAGACAGCTACAGATTCTTTGAGAAGAGCTTTTGTCGTCTGAAAGTTTTAAAGACACCAAATGGGCCACAGAATATAGAAGACTCAGTCTTCTGAATCAAGCTGCTTTGTTGCTAAAATGAGGACATAGTACAACACACCTCCAAATTCAGACCTATATTCAAATACTGACCCTATTCAAATATTGGATTTGTGCAGTAACAGGTGAAAACAGAAATATACTAACCTTAAAGGAGAAATTCAGATAACCATCTCAGCTGAAGGAGGAATTCTCACATCCTCTTTTTCTTTTGTAGCTGAACTGATGCCACAGTTCGGCTACAAATATTTGATATACCTCCCTCCCTTCCTCTCTCTCTTCCCCCACACCAACATATATACGTATGCATATATAAAAATGTAGGACAGCTGGTTGAAGAGTTTGCTTACAGGGGAATTTGATGTAGTTTTTCAAAAGGGTGATTTTTCTGTCTTTGAAATCTACTGACAAGTTTTCATCAAGTGGCATGTAGGCTAGCAAAGTGAATAAAAAAAATAGAAGATTTGTATTTCAGTGGGCACGCCAGTTTCCAATCAATAGTGTCAATGCAGTCAGCCAAAATCAGTCCGCAATGTATCTAACGTTCAGACAACGGAGGTGAATGACCACAAATGAATAGGAAGATAACAGCTTGGTGCAGAAATAGAATTGTAAAGGCACCATAGTACTCCTTCTGTGGCCCCACTTTTACATGTTCTTAATCATTCGGCCATACAGTTCCAATTATCAAGGCTTGTGGGGTTTGGCTCAATCTCTACAAAGCATATATTTTCTAAGAGGGGTGGTGTTTATGACATCTTTGCAGGCTGAAAATCTTGATGAGATTATGTATATTTTGGATTATATGTAACATTTTATTTAATAACAGATGACAGCAATCTTAGGCATAGTAAAAGTTCAATTCTGCCTCTTCATAAGGCATGTGAGAGACTGCTGCTGGAGATTAGCTCCAGTCTCACTGTCCTTGGTGATACCGCCAAGAAGTTCAGATTTTGTGATGTACAGAAAAAGTTTTCCTGAGACAGGCCATCTGATGATCACTGTTTTGGTCCCTGGCATGCCTAAAATGTATTCCAGATTTAATTTACAGAAGGGCTTTAAAAGGAAAACTCTGTGTGTGTAAATACATACAAAGATGTGCATCTGTTTCACTATTGCTATGTTATTACTATAAGTTTAATCAGGGCTTATTTTTAGTGGTGTACAGCAGTGTACACCTAGACTGTTGCTGCAATATATAAAGCAAAGTTTGTTACATAAAAGACATAAATAGCAACATGAAAAATAAAATTAAAGGACGGCATCTACCTTGCAGGTCACCATTTTCTGGGCTTTCTTTCCTGACTTGACATGCGATTTCAGCTTTGGGTTGATTTTGTCCTTCATCAGAAGGACTTGTAGAAAATGTAGTAATCCTGCTTCCAGCTTCCAGCAGCTCCATTTCTGCTGTGCAGTGTGCACCTTGGTCCATTGCAAGCTATCACTGAAAGGTTACAAAAAAGATGACATTTCTTAGTTGCATGCCTCTAAAGCATCCAGTCTGGTAATCTTTTTTTATTGACTTACTCGTTGTTCTCTGTGAACTTGTATGAGGGCAACTGTAGTTTTATAAAAACTAAAGTAATATACAGAAATATCTACATAGTTGTTAGTGAAGAACCATTACCACTGAAAGTGTCTGGAGATCTTTTTGGCAGATTAAAATCAAACATGAAAACCATAAGAAGTTATGTTGTATAAGATTAGATGGGGAACTCCATTCTCCGTTCTTATCTATGAGAATTTTGCCTTAAACTTCATCAGGGGCAGATTTTTTTCTCCTTGTGTTTCGCTCTCATGCAAGTTCAGATAAATTAAAATCTTGGAGATAATTAGTGCAACTAACAGCCTGGCTCTCTCATACTGCTAGAACTTAACTGTTCTTAGGACTCCAAAACTTGCTCTCTGTTCTGAATCACAACCTGTAGGGCAAAATAGGTCAACGTCTAAACTAGTGTAAGACTTTTGGCTTATTTCCAGTTTGAAATTCTCCCCGGAGATTTGTTTCTGTACTGTGAGAACAAAACAGCTGAATCTGACAATGTCTAGGTGGAAGGAGAACTTTGTTCTCTAATTATTATAGAGGAGCATTCTCCTTTTACTTGTCTTTTTAACCTATATGCTGTGCTTGTATTAGATCTGTTCTGCTAGGACTACTAACTTCACCACATACTGATAAAATGCCCAGCACAAGATACTCTGGCTCCATAGACCAGATTGGCCATTCTGCTGCATAAATGTCTCCCCAGCATGTTGTGGTTTTGTTTTTGTGTTTTTGTAAAAAATACCCTACCTGTTAAACCATTATGCTATACTAGCAGTTGCAAAAGTTCTAAGAGCTCCCTAACAACTTTGTCAGGGCGCTGTATTCTGTTAGTTATCATGAGAGAAGTGTTGCTTACAATTCAGCCAGCAGGTGAAAATCACATAACGGAACAACCTACTTTAAAAAAAATAAGCTTCCCTGCTACAAAAGTAAAAATAATGCCCAAGCAGTGGTTATTAAGTAATGAGAGGGTTTAGAAACAGGGATGTTACTACATATCATTTTGCCTCTGCTTGTCTACCAGGCAGTTATGCAACACAGAGGTGAGGAAACTTCTTCGGCAGACCTGGTAATTTCTGGCAAATGGCACAGCTATAAAAAAGAAAAGCAATTACTGTCCCCCCTGGAAATAATGGAAGTGCAAACCAGTTTCCTCTAACAGAAACCGCTCCTTTGCCCAGCTAGGTTAAGGAAGTTCACACGTGTTGTCATCCTCCTTTGTAAGAGCATCATGGAAGCCTTTGTTTTTGGACTTTGGACCAGGAGGTGAAAGTTATGTATGTTATATATGTATATATGTGAGTGTATATATATATATATAAATACTTCTTTAAAGTGAGATTTACCAGAGAAACACAACACCCCTGTAAACAGAAGAATGCAGAAGCAAACATTATGAGATACAAGTCTTCTGCCTTGAAAGTTATCTGTTCTTCATTTAAAGTCTCATTTTCACAGCTAAAAATAATTTTAAGCCCTTTTAACCAAGCTAGTATTTTTTTTTACATATTAAAAAAAGTTTCAAACCAATACAAAAATGCAGCAAACAAATGACACAATTTTACTTCGATCAGACACTCATCCTGTTCTGTTTCAGGGTAAATGCTGCTCCAACTGCTTCACTGAGCTGTAGGCGACACTAGAAGCCAAAGTGCACAGAGTACTCACCTGCAAACTCCTGAAGAGCTTTCAGTTGTGGTGCACGTGTAGTCTGGACAAAGTCATGAAAAGCCTCCTTCGCATTTTCAAAACGCAGAAAAAGATGTCTGTGTTTTCTCCCAACAGGCACATTCTGTGTTTTACAAAAAGGAAGGAAGAAGCCTCGATTAAATCAGACTTCCTCGTCCAATTGGCTCACTGCTCAGTGCTGACTGATTACGCGTGAAGTTTCCTATCTGCCTCCACCAGCCCTCACGCTCTCTGCGGGCCAGGCACGGCCTGTGTCCACAGAGCAGCTCTGGCAGCAAGGGCAGCTCTGCAAACCCCAGTGTTGGGATTACACGTGCAAACACAAAGTCTGGCAGAGAAAAGAGTTTGACAGTAAATACAATTACAAAATCAATGTAAACTTCTCTGTGTGGATTTCTGAAACCAACCCCCCCCCCATGCTTAGCCAAAGAGAGATTAGGAAGAAAAGAGCCAAATATGTAAATGTGCTTATGTGAAAAAATATGCCCTTTGGGACGACTTACCATCCAGTTCAGGAAAGAAAATGCAGATGGTACCGCAATAAATAACCTCACTCTGTGTAAACTTGCACTTCTGACAGAAATCCCGATTCCACACAGTGCTTAAACATATGATTAATTCCAAATATCTGCTTAATTAAAGTTCAAAAAGGAGCATTATCATATCTGACATGACTACTAAACTTGAAATGGGCTTATGTGTGTGCCTAAAATTAATCCTGTGCTTAAATTCTTTGTTGAACTGAGGACAAAGTGAAGAAGAATGAAGCATTAATCCACATGTCCTTTGGCCCATATGCTTCCCTTTTTGGTTCACTTCTCTTTGGAATTTTGCTTTAAAGCATCAGGATAGCTGTTTCTGGGGTGAATAATATGGATGCTATCTTTTTTTAGTAATGTAAGTTTCCCCATTGCCAAAGCTCACTCACTGAAAAACCAAGCGATTTTAATGCAGCACAAATGTGGGAGGCAAACATCCAAAGGACCACATGGATCCTGCCCCACACATTCCTTTAGAACAAACAATTTAAAATAATGTAAAACCAGGGCCGTAAACTGGCAATGCTTCTCTTCTGCTTGCTTTGCAACATAAAACAATGCCAACTTTAACTTGGACTCAGTCTAAATGTGGAGATGTTGCCAAAATAGCTGTCAGAATGATGAAAAATCACCCCCATGCAGCTACAGCCATACTGGCAAAAGCCCTAGTGTAAATGCCATTATATTGGCAGAGTCCGTTAGCCAGTTTAGCGTGTTCCATGCGGAAAGCGATTTAAGTTACACCAGAAAAGAAATCCGTGCTTGCCAATACAGCTCTAAGGTGTAGCTACACCAGCCAACCCTTTTAAGTGTAGACAAGGCATGGGTTTCTGGCTCAAGTCTCGTTCCTTTAAAGTTAGATTTATGGGTTTGGTTACAATTGTGAGTAAAAACCAAGGGGGATTGCAGTGCTTTTCACTCATGCTGACAGTTCACAGATGTATCTAAGCTTTGAATTCTGAATCTGTGAATTTATGTGTTGCCAAAAAGCAATGTATTAGTTTGTGATGCCTAGTGCTATTGTCCTGCTCTTGATAAAGCTAAAAGATGAGGGGAAAGTATATTGTTCAGTATGTTAAGTATGACCTCTACTTTCAGCTATTTCTGAATAAGTCAGTCCCAGTCAAATTAACCTGGATGATAAAAAAAAAATAAAAAAAATATCTGAATTCTGTTATTATGAGCATGCTGGACTGATACAAAATAATTTATAAATCAAGGGTGTTGTGCAAGAATTCTGCCTGCCTCGGTAGAGCCAGCTATTATGGTCACACAGGGTTCCTCAATGCGTTCCCCGTGCCCAGGGGCTGTGACACCCACAGCAGGTTTAGCAGGCTCCCAGAAGCTCGGGTTTGGTCTAGACAGCCCCTGGCCCTTCACCGTGACCTAGTGTTGTTAGTCTGGCAGCGTTTTACTTTCCTAAATCTCTACTTGATTAGCACATTCAAGAAAAGTCTGGAGCACACAGTGGTGTTTGCTAGCAGAATGCATAACTAGTATCTTTCTTTTTCCATTCTCCATTCTGCTTCCAACAGTCAAATGCTGCGTAAAGGGTTATGCAGTGGAAAAGTGGAATTTTCCCAATGGCAGCATACCTTTCTGAGAGATGGGCGAATGCGCTCAGACCATTGATTGATCTGACTGTTTATAAAACTGTGGTAAATTTTAATGGAAAAGTGTGTTCTGTCATATTTAGTGATGAAAAAGGGATCCTCGGGCACTGGCTTCCTCAGAGTTTGCATTCTGTGAAAGTACTGACTTTGTCTGGCATACATAAAGAGCACACTGTTTTAATGCATCTACCAAGGGATGTGGGGAAAAAAGAGTGCTCTGCAACAACAGAGAAGCAAGGCAAGGTTAAAATCCTAACACTGCAGTGCATAGAAGTGGTTGTCATAGGAGATAAGTCCTCTATACTGACTTAAAGGACTCATTTTAGGAAGACTAACCTGGAAGTTCATCTAAAACTCGGCAACCAAGATGAGCCAGTCTTGCAGTGCCTCGTTAAGGATGCCTGTATGGAAAGACCATGTGTGGGCTTTTGATAGTTAAAGGACCAGAAGGGACTGCTGCAATACTGTGAAACATCCTGCCTTGATTTATCTCCTGATTTGGGTAGTTCACATTCTCCCCATCAGACAGATTACATAAACCCAGAGAGACACAGTATTTAACCATAGAATACAAAGCTGGTATCAGCTTGAAAAATTGCGAGATAAACCAGTGTTATACACAAATTGCAGCTTACTGCCAGATTTTATTGGCACTTCATTATAGGCACAGCAAGGTCTTATTCTTGTTCAAGAATGTGGGCTGTAATAGCCCTGTTACAAAATACTTTTCAGCTTCTGTCCTAAGAAATACAGCTTTAGGCAACCTCGTAAGAGTCTGTGCTGCTTTTCCCTCTCAGGCCCCAAACCATATTTATTTTACCAAATTATTCATTAGAACTGTACATAATGAGAAAAAACAGAAGGCAGAAATACTTAACATATTTATTCAAGTCCCCTTTTATCACATAACTAATATTTAGAAAGTGCTGTAATGTTGTCTTTGATGCTTCTACAAGAACCTTTGCTCTCTCTTTTTGTAATGCAGCTGGATAAATACCTACCATTTCCATGTTTGAAGTAGCAGAAAAATCCAGCTGTTCTGTGTGAATATTCTGTGCTTTTGGGGTGCTGCTGTGATAAATGAATCCCATACTCCCAACCCGGCACAGGACAAAATTTTGTTCTATGCTGTTTATACAATGTTTAATTGTGTAGTGTTGTGTCATTTGAAAGCAGAATTTGTTTATCCTACTTCATTATTACAAAACATGTCTCTTTTAACAGGAGTGTAGTTTAAAGAAATAATTGCTGTTTAATGGCAAAGATCTTGTGCTGGTGTTACTGACAGGGCTTTCAACATGAAAGAAACATAACAGGCCCATTTTGCACTGCCAAAGCCCTGTTATCACTCTACAGCTCCGTTATACTTCTGAGGGAGTATGAAGGAGCTCTAGAGTAAACAAGAGCCTTGGCCCGCCTTTCATCTGCCGTTTGCCAGTGACACGGAGCGGTGCCGCCAGCCCAGCGGGTCAAGGGGGTATTAACTTGGGTTGCCTTTCACAAGCGCAGTTCTGCCTGCAGAATGACAGGCTTTTATTTAAATGGTCCACAGTTGTCAGTTTTCCTGCTGAAATCATAGAGGGTTGAGTACATAACTACACGGAATAGAGAAATCTTTTTAAGTATTTGGTTTTGAGTTATTAGGTATAGTGTGTGGAGTCATTCCTATCCAGTATTTTGATATTTTAGTCTCATAATGTGTCTGTCCCCTTTTCTTCTCAAACGTAACTGTGGCGTACTTAGGCTAATACTTACAGTCACATTCCAAGTCTAATTTATTTATCCCCAAAATGTAAATGGAATGAAATTTGGGAGAAGAGAATTTATAGCAGACATGCTAATGCATTTTTTAGTAGCGCAAAAGGCAGCTGTGCAGCTGGAGAAGGCAGCTGCTGTGTATAGATAGCCACCTTGAGGAGCAGCAGAGCATAGCTTGGCTTTACCGGCTGCCCCCCTGCAAAATGAAGGATGGAAGGCATAAACCTTAGTATCTTCCCCCATTTTATTCCTTATACATTAAATATGACTTTAAAATGCAATTTTCCTCATACGTGACTAAATGAAATGATTAGTGTGAGTATTTGTTCCATAGTAGATGGAATCTCGTCGCTTCCTCAGGGGTTTCCAGTGCTCAGACCGTGTCTTTGCTGCCTGGCATGTGCCCACACTCCCACAAGCCGTGTTGTGCCTCCCCAGCCACCCGCCAGAGGCCGTGGACCCGCCAGGGACCCACTTCACTTCAGAACTCAGAAGCCCAACTCAGGGCTGCTCTGGATCTGCTGTCTGACTCGCTGTAGGTTCTATAGCTCTGCAGGGCGCAGCCTTCGCTTTAGCTAACGGTGAACTGCACGTTACTAATTACCTAAAAACCTGTTAGAGGAATGTTAATGATGCTAAGGAATTAGGAAAGTGTTTAATTGTATGTCAACTTTATTGTAACCACCTTCGGTACACGATTGCGTGCTGTTTTTTTGTAAAGATGCTTCTTTGTAGGGAGCCCATTTCTAGTGGTACCAAATTTCAGAGGTGCTTTGGAAAAGTGTTTAGAAAACTCTGTGATTAAAAACCCAATCTGCTCTAAAAGTGAATGTTGTCTCCTGGAAGCGCAGAACATGTGGATAGGGCCTTTTAAACACAGTCCTCCTGTTCGGGAGCTCTATCTATTCTGGAGTTCGTTCTCTCAGTCATTATTTAGGGAGTTCACTACAGGTTCGGGGGCTCGGTGGGTGACACAGAACAGGCGACAGCCGCCTTCGGAACCGGGTCGGGTACCGAGGAGCTTCGTTTGGCTTCCATTGCATCAGCTGTTCAGTAGCGCTGCTTACATTTCCCGAGTGTTTCAGAGCAGGAGGCTGAGGCCAGGCCCGCTCCGTCTTTCTCGGCCGCGGTCCCCGGGCAGCCCCGCAGCCGCCTGACTGGCGGGGGCGCCGCCGGTTGCCTGGCGGTTACCGAGCGCCGCGTACGGGGGGCGCAGCCGCCTCCCAGCACC
>VZRU01003878.1:14648-31740 GCA_013398155.1 Pedionomus torquatus | reverse complement strand
TCTTTTTTTTTGTTTTTTTTTGTTACTTTCATAGTTATTATTTCCATTATTAAGCTGTTCTTATCTCAACCCAGCAGTTTTCCTGCTTTTACCCTTCCAATTCTCGCCCTCGAGTCCTGCTGGGGGGGAATGAGCAAGGGCCTGCGCGGTGATTAGTGGCTGGGGTTAAACCATGACAGCTTTTCGGTGCAGTTCTGAAGATGCTGCTAGAAACTCGGAGCCAAATTAAATAGATGATAAGAACTAAAGAACACCTTGGCTTATTCCGCTGAAAAGTATGTTTTTCAAAGAAATTGTTTATTACAAAAAGAATGGGAAACGCTCTGGGCAGTGTTATCATCCTTAAACTTCCTTGGAAGATAAAATTTTCTCAGCTGTCCGATATATTGGCATTACTCAAGTGTCATTTTTTTTTTGTTGTTGCTTTTTTTAGTGGGTGTGTGAAAAATCAAACTCTAAAATGTTAGCCGGCACGGTCTTAGCCTAAGTCGGTAGCATCCACATTCTCTGGAATCAACTCTTCCACTTGCTGTCTGAAGTGTAAATCCCCGAATCAGTGTTGTTCAGCTGTAGGGACACTTCTCTTGTTTTAATTATTATTCTGCCCTGGCAATGGGAATGAAACGAAATATGTGTATAACGAGGCTCATGATCTTAGATCTTAACTTTTTATAATGGTCTTAGAATGTAACTTTTTAGTACCACTAAACTTTTTAATACCACAGAAATCACAATACTCTAAAACCCCAAGAAATGAAAAGCTCTGTTAAGCTGCAGTTTCCATTTTCTGTTAATATCTGAACTTTTTGAACAGTGCATGTAATAATTTCTTCTGTATTACCCTGAAGTTTGAATTACAGATAATTTCAGGAAGTTAATTGAAATAATTCTGAGTTTAAAAAGTGCTGTTGTGAGAAAAATACGGGTGTGTGAGCGGGTGGGAAATTGGCAGGGGAAAGGAGGGCTGTGTTCCAGAGACTCGCTCTGTGTGCCTTATCTGGATGGGACCTGAGTGATTCTGCCACGTAAGCACCAAAAACATTCTTTTAATAGTATGTTGGCAGGATGTCTTTTGGTTGCCTTTTCAGTTTGTAATGTCAGGAGAGAGATTGCGGGCGCTAAAAGAGACTGCAAAAACAGAGTCCAGCCCAGCTCTTCAGGAACCAGATTTAAATATTATGTTCCCAGATTAAAAAAAAAATAAATAAAAAAAAAAAATCCCCAAATGCTTTTTATTTTCCTGGAAGGTACCGGTGGCCTCTTGGTAAGGAACAGGTTCCTTCTAAGGCATGTGCCACTGGCTCTTGGCGTCTTCCCTGGAGGTTTGGTGTTTGGGTGGTGTATAAATTGCTTTGCATAAATATCTTAGCAGCCACTGCGTGTGACAGTAAGGCTGTAGCCTCTTCTGTTATGCTTTTGGTTGATTGACCTTGTAAAACGCATCCTGAGCCGCTTTTGTTTTCCTCTTTGCTGAAGAAGGGAACAATTCACCAGGATGCCAGCGTTGCCGCTGGATGAGCTCCAGATGACAGAAAGGGATCCCAAGACCGGGAAGCTGAGGACTTTACCGGCGCTGGTGAGCTGTGTTTTTCCTGAAAGCCAAATGAGAGCTTTAATAAGTGAATGTCATATAATCGGGGCTGGGCAAAACTAGCCCTTGGTACAGGATGTGATGAAATTTGCTCAGCTTGCTTGTTAAAGATATTTTCTTGGTGTTTTAGCACATTCCATTCAAAATTTTATTTCAGTGATGAGCAAATGAAAACTTACTGTGTTGAACATCTATAGCAGACTGTGTTCTCCCAAACCTCCTCATTCTTTTGAGGAGCAGCCTGACAGCAATGTAAACTGTGCTGCGATGGAGAGAATGCTGTGGGAGCTTTTGCAGGCTTGGTGGGAAGTTTAGCTCTGAGCTGTAGCACCAGGATAAGTCCATCCACTTACTGCATCCCGTGACTTCCCGCCCTGTGGCTTCAGCTTGGGGAAATGAGAAGAATCAACCCCCAGTTGGGCTTTTCTCCCAGAAATAAGGCATGGAGAGAGCCTTTTCCTGGGCCTGTTGCAGAAGTGGGACCTGCTCCTGAGGAGGTTTGCCCTGGGCGTACGTGGGGTGAGGCAGAGCTGGAAGCTGCTGCTCGCTATTCAACGTGATTCTCCTTTTAGGTATTTGGGCAAAGCCGTTCAGTAACCCAGGGGAAGGGCAGAGAAATGTCTCTTCCCTGCATTTGATAGTCATGTCAGTTTGACTTCATGAAATATTGTGCAAGGACCAGTTTGGAGGAAAAAGGGAGAGTGAGGGGTGCATTTCAAAGGCATGACATGAAGCTCTTGCTGTTTGTTTTGAAGGCGTGGGAGGATTGCACTGCAAAGCTTCTGGTTAATAGAGTGCACGGAGCAACATCTACTAAATTCTGAAAGGCTGAAAATATTGCTGGTGAATAAGGATACAAACCCACTGCTATGCTGCCTTGAAAGATTAGAAAATGGGAAGTTTTCAGGGAACTGAGTGTCAAATAGTATAAAAGTGTCATTTTGCATTGATCTGCTAAAACACAGTGCGAATTGTATCTGGGTATTCCTGTCCCTTGGTCTGTGGTTTTAATCCTGCCTTCTGGCTTTCTGCAGCACCCAGAAATCAAAGCAGATCGGTCCTTCGTGCTGTACAGACCACCACCTGTAGTCAGAGACCCTGCTTTAGTGGAGGAATTCCTGGAGCGAGCAAAATTCATTGCAGATGACCTGAGCTGGCTTCTGGCTTTGCCTCATGACAAATTTTGGTGCCAGGTAATAATTGTTTTATGGACACTGGAGAAAAAAGCATGAAAAATCTCAAGTGCTTGTAAAAGTCACGAGCTTTGAATCGTTTTCATAAAGTCTTGTATACACTCATTATGTCATTTGTCAATAGTTTTAATTTTAATTACTGCACCTCGGAAAGTAATATTTCCCCATAAATTTTTCATTGGGGATTTTAAGAGTTTACTTGTATTTGATGCAACGTGGGTCCTTTTAGCACTCTTGAATAGTTTAGATTGGTTTTAAATTTAATTGAAGCTGCCCATGAAGACAACCTGTGACTGTGTGACGTTTCCATCTTTCTGTTTTCTTGTCTTTCCTTGTACAAGGTGATATTTGATGAGACGCTTCAGAAATGTCTGGATTCCTACCTGTGCCATGCCCCTCGCAAGTTTGATGCCTTGTTGGATTGCCACCCGGAGGTGAACGACATGCAGAAATGTCTGCATCGGAGCGTCTTCCTGACTTTCCTCAGAATGTCCACTCACAAGGAGTCCAAGGTAAATATTTCTAGGCCTTGCAGGTGCTCCAGGCTGTGTAGCACAGGAAAAAAGGACAATTGGAGAAGTTAATCCTGTTTCTTACTTGCGTGTCCAACTGCCTTCCTCTCCCTGGCTGTTTTTATCAGCCTGTGTCTCCATATGGGGACGGTAACCACTCAGAGCTGAGGTATCCCAACTATGCAGGGATTTCTCAGGAAGGAGAGCCAGGCAGTCAGCTCAGTAATAGCAGATTAGCCATGGGCAACGGCGGTGGCGTACGCCGCTGGTAGAGAAAACAGAGCAAGTTGGCCTTTGTATGGCCGAGTGGAACAGAAGCTCTTCAGGCCTTGGCTCCCTCGGTGCCATTTCCTCTGTGCCGTGCAGTGTCACGTAATCTGTGCTGACACTTATCTCTCCTTGAACTTTCCCCAAGTTTTGGACACGCAGTGGAATTGCTCTAAGTTACTGTTTTCTTGGAGTCCTTATTGAAAGGCATCCTTGGCCCTGATTGTGTGAGTACAATCCCAGCAGCAGCTGTGGAATTCTCACAAGGCCTTGGGGCAGGATGAGTGAGGCACCTTGGGCTGTAGCAATCACTCCCTTGATATCCTCATTTATTTGCAATGTGTTATTTTGTGAGGTAACCAGTCTCTTGGTTACCGCAGTGGTGACTTTGAGGAAAGTTCTTGGAGTGGGAGCTGGAGGAGTGGGGCAGGAACAGGTAGAAGGAATGCTGGCACCCCTTCAGTGAGAACACGACACCTCTGTGGTGTCTTTCATTCCAGGATCTGATTAAATCTGATTAAAGCCTCACTCCAGTGAGGCAGACAGAGCATTTGAAACCATTTTATAGTTGAGTAGTTTGAAGAGAATGAATAGTCTTTTGTCATGCAGGCCGTCAGCAGGAGTTCTAGAAATTGAGCCCAGCCAGCGGAAAGCCCTGTGCTCCTGCTTTAGTAGGGGAATGTGTGAACTGCTTTTCACTGGGACTGAAACCCTTTGCTGTCACGAGCAGATTTGTCTTGTGAAAATCCACTAGCTTCTCCGTGTCACAGGCACTCAGATTTCTGTCATTTTGAATTTTAGAAGCGATTCCTTCAGCGTTATGAGCCGTGTGTTTTTGGCGGTGTTCACCACGCAGGGTACCCATCAGGGTACAGAGCTGCAGCTCCTGGGGTTTCTTCCCAGTTGTCACCAATGCAGTTGTCCTTGGTGCCTTCATCCTGCTCTTCCAGTTACTGCTCTACCAGTAACCTCAGGCCGTGATCTCCTGTGTAGTTTCTCAGTGTCGGTGCCAGTTAATTCGTTCCTGTGCCGGGTTTCTCATTCGTGCTGCCGAGCTGAGCCGCTCCTGGGGCAGCTCAGCTCTTAATTTGGCCGCGCGGTGAGCGGGGTCTGGGACCTGAGTGACCTGTCAGTACCTTTTTGTTTTCCCTTTTAGGTCAGTTGGTTCATTTCGTAGCGCAACCTGGCCCCGCACTGAGTGGCGTGAGGCCAGTGGGGCGAATGGGGTGGCGGCAGAGACAATGTGGGGCTCCACAGATGTATAAGAAGATGGGTTATCCTTTAAATTTCTTTTTTTTTTTTTTTTTCACTTTGTAGGATCATTTTATTACTCCCTCCGTCTTTGGAGAAATTATTTACAATAACTTCCTGTTCGACATCCCTAAGATTCTGGATCTCTGCGTGCTGTTTGGGAAAGGAAACGGTCTCCTGCTCCAGAAAATGATTGGTCAGTTCAGCAAAGGAACAGCTTGTTGCATTTAGGCTTTTGCTTACTCATATAATGGCAAGCGATGAGTGGTGTTTTGTACCAACCTTACTGCTTGGAAAAGGAATCGTTCAGTAGCAGCTAGAATTGCTAGATCCATTTTTAGATTAGATTACTCGTTTGTTTAGTTTGGGTTTTTTTGTTGTGAACTTCACTTACGTCAGGGAATGCTTAGCTGTTCTGAGCTGGGCTTGTGGAGTTAGGCACGAGCCAAAGCTCCAGCTGTGCCTCGTGCCAGTGAAATGTGTCCTCAGGCACTGTCAGAGGAGCGTGAGGGCTCTGCCAAATCCTGCTAGAGATGGGAAGGGGCAAACAGCTCAGTTTCTGGGCAGGGAGGGAGGAGGATTCCAAGATGGGGCACAGTCTAGCTGCTGTTGTTCCCAAAGATGGGAGCCAAGTGAAACATGCAACAGGAAGCGATCACCGGACTATGAAGTGGAAGAACTTGAATTTTCGATGCAGACATTGGTTTTTATGGTGCCTTCAAACCACAAAGTGCTTCAGAGCGTTGCTCAGGCTGTGCCTATCCCTAGATTTTGCTGTCTGTACAGACAATCTTAGTGGCAAGTACCTGGTAAAGCAACATCGGCGTTAGAACCTGCATAATGAAAAGAGAACATATTGGTTTAGTTTCTGTATTTATCCTGTGCTCTTTTCACAAGGGAATTTACCTGTGATCTTTAATATCCAGCTGAGCACAGATGGAAGGTACTTAACCATGGATTAATTCAGCTCTTCCTAAATTCTAACACACTTCATCTGCAGTTCACATAATGAAACTTTTTTCTTTGTTTGATAGTTGTTTTTGTCTCGTTTCCAAATTTACTAACACGAGATGCATTTGAGATCATGGGATGCAGCTGTATTTCCAGACCAGAAAAGCTTAGATAAAACCTTTGCATTTTTTGAATCCCTGTATCCTTTCTCAGTAACGTCCACTCTAAATTCATCTGTCAAGCCTCGGAGGTGGGGAGAAAACATGACAAGACAGATAGTTCTCTTTTAGATGTGAAACTTAGGTATTTTGAGTCTTAAAATATTCTGAAGAAGACCTAAGTGTATGAAACCTCATCTGATTTATACACGTGCTTTGAAGTGCTGCACAGTAACGCTGTGTGCAAGTGACCAGTGATTTCCTCGCCTGATTTATTTGCATTATGTTGTGACAGCAATGGCATGAGCAGGTCTGGTGTGTAATTCATAACTTGATAAACTTCAGGTTCTTCTTGGGTATAAATTTTTCTGAAACCTGTTTCGTAACTCTTACCCGTGCTCTGTCCTTGCTGGAGAACTCTGTTAATTTCACTGTCTGGGCAGTAATTCACAGGAAAATAGGCAGCCTCTGTGCTTCCTCGGTGAGGATTTATGGTGTGCCATTACTCAGGGGAGTATTTTGTAAAGATAATGAAGCCCTAGTAATATAATAGCAGGTATTACTAAAGCCTCATTAACTTTAAGAAATATTCTGCAGAGCATTTTCCAGTGTATGCTCAACTGTTATCAGTAATTAAAAGTCAACTCTGGTTGTCAAATAAAGGAACTAGGAATGTTTAGCGATAGTATTTGCATTATTCATTGATTCAGCCTCTAGGGCGTGAATCATCTAACATCTTGTTGGCTCTGCTCTGATGAGTGTAATCTCATTACCAGTTCTCTGGCTGCTCTGAGGAGTTGATGGGCCATCTTCGGAGGAGTAGGTCCCATGCATGAGTTGAGATGTGGAGCTTGTGCCCGTGTCCTACATGGTTACTAGCTGCGTCTGGAGGGGCTGGGGGTGTCACTAATAACACAAATCCATCTTCTGGTCTGAATTTGTTGGCACAAATGTCTGAACTAATGGGAAATGGTCTCCTTCCCTCTCTCTTCTCAGGAAATATCTTCACTTGGCAACCAAGTTACTTCAGTGACCTGGATGAAACTCTGCCCACCGTCCTGCAGGTATGGCTCTCCTGCTTGGCTTGGATTCCCTCTGGAAACGAGGCATGGCTTAGAGAGTGGAAGGGAGCAAACGTGGTCGTAGGCAGGCAGAAAGTACTTGCTATTGCTTACTGTCTCTCTCTCATTCATGCTAACATGTGTCAAGTCATTCTTCACCCTTTATCTAATATTTCCTGAGGACTATTTCTTGTTACAGTCCTTCAGCTTTGGGCCTTCTCTGTAGTTAAGTTCCAGGGATTTTCATTAGGGGGTTCAAACAGCATTCTTTGTGTGTCCCCCCTCCAAGCTGGGGAAGCATTGAAACTTAAAAAACACCAGAACAAGGCTCTGAGAGGTAACCAAGGCTTGACATAGTAGAACGGGGTTAGCCTTAATGTGGCAGGTTCTCAGGAGTAAATGAAAATCTGTGCATTGTTGCTGTACAAAAGATATTTGGCACCTCTCCATGTCTAAGCTCTCATTTTCATAAGCAGCTTATATGTTCCCCAGACTCGGGTAAGCAGGATTCACGTTTAACCTGAGAGGGAAATCCTGGTGCCTTGACATCTTTGTACTCTGAAAATGTCATATTTGTGTCCTCAAAAAGCTCACCTGTGCACAAAAATAAACCCAAGGTACCATTTACCCCAAGACACCTGTAATGTCACTTGACTTCTTGAAAGCCCACATTTTTCTTTCTTTTGCTGCATTAAGAAACGCTTAGAGCTAAATCTTGGAGGTGATATTATGTTTGAAAAAATATTCTAGGACGTAAGACCAAACCTTCAAATGAATTTCTGGGGAGGACAGCAGAGGTTCCTTTGGCTTTTCATGATGTACCAGGTCGGAGCAGTTTCTCTGCAGAACAACCAGTTTCTTTACTGGGTGTTTCCGTAACCATTGCAGGGTGATCCCAGTGTATCTCAAGTGTATGGATGCAGCAGCTCAAAGAAAGATGTGTCGTTACTGATCCATAGAGTTACTTAGGTGCTTACACTGCTACTGAAAGGATTTGATAGCTGTGCAGGTCAGGGAGCCTACACGGCCTGTAGAATAGTTACATTAACTCTTAATGTGTATCATCAGCACCTTTAGCTCACACGTCTCTGGGAAGAGGGTTTGACAAATTTCATCGGGTGCAAATGTAGAGGAGTTGCTTTAAAGTTGATCCTACAGCAGAGTTTGTTAGCGATCCAGAGCCCGATTCTTTGGTTATAAAGAAAAACCACAAAATCTGCCCCTCTACCCACAGGGGAGAGGGCAGGAAGGCTTTGGGACTAACCTGCAGACAAGGGGTAGTGTTAATTTCCCAGTTGTCCCACTGCCCGCTGGCTAATAGGGGTCCTGGGTGGCCTCCCAGTGTTGGCTGGTGTAGCTAAGGGTCTGGGTTAGCTGCAGCCCCTCTCTCTGCACCACCACTGATGCTGCAGTTAAATCGCACGAGTCGCATGGAGTTTCAGAAGGACAGCGTAGCCCTTCCTCCTGCAGCCTGCGAGGCTGTTACAGCTTTTATCTCACACAGCTGCGTGGAACTAGTTACCTATTGCATATAAAATGTGTCCCACCGCTTTCTTTGCTCTGTTTCAACGCTGTTCTGTTCTCTTGATCTAGGTCTTCAACAATATTTTGCACAAGTGTGGCTTGCAGTGTGAAGGAGCATCTGCCGAGCCCCAGAAACTGGAAGAAAGAGTGAATGTGACCCCTGGGAACATGCCCCTCCAGGTAGAGCTGTGGCTTCTTTGCTTTGCGGTTTGTAGTCCCTCAGACTGAGCACTCCACGGGGCAGTAAGACCACAGCGGGTCATTCTGTTCCCAGATACTGGTGGCTCATACAGCACATGGCTCCTTGTCATTGTTTTGCTGCTTGTCATATGACTTGATGATAAAGCCTTTCCACCACGGGCTGGTTGCTTTGCTCACGTGCATTTTGGCTGTATGCATTGTAGAATTGTAGAATGGTCCAGGTCGGAAGGGACTTTTCAGATCATCGACTCCAACCGTTAACCCGACACTGACAAACCCACCACTGATCCGTGTCTCTCAGCACCACATCTACCCGGCTTTTAAATACCTCCAGGGATGGCGATTCCACCACTGCCCTGGAGCATGGGTTCTTTTTAAACCTGGCACCTTTTTTTTTTCCTTAACCAGCTTATAATAGCAGAGCATCTGGCAGTGGTCAGAGTTGATCTTTTCTTCAGAAGTGTTTGTTTAGCAGCAGTGCAGTTTAACTCTAGGTAATAAGAGGGGGTTTTTTTGTGCTGGGTCCTGTGCAAAGATGGGCCCCATCCCAGTGAGCACAGTCTCCTACTGAGTCTTCATCATTCAGTCTGTGTGGGGGAGTTGTTACAGCTACCCTGGGAACGCATTTCACACTGAAATGGACTGCTGAAACCAGCCCTGTAATTCCTCTATCGCTGCTGGGCAGCTGGGGAAGTGGAGGGTACACAGAGGATGTAGAGAGGCCAAAACCATGGTCCGAACCAGCAGCTGATGAGGATTCTCATGATTTCAGAGGATCTTTTGTGAGAGTGAGCAGTTGGGGTTGCGTTATAGATGTTTAAAGGATAAGAAATTTAGTAGAGACATCTCTGCCTCTAGTCTCAGCGACGTGTAACGCATTTATGACTGATAGCAGACTTTTTGTGCCGTCAGGAAGAAGGTTGGGTCTAAACGTACTGTGTTCCCCCAAAAACTTGTCTGGCTTTCCTCTCACTGATTGCTCTTTCTTTCTCAGGAGCTGAAGGATATTGTGCTGTACTTATGCGACACTTGCACGACGCTCTGGGCGTTTCTTGATGTCTTCCCGTTGGCTTGCCAGACCTTCCAAAAGCATGAGTTTTGCTACAGGTACGTGTGGGGCTGCAGCCAGAGCTTGTCTTGGCAAATTGAAAATCGGGGCGTGCTGCTGCATCCTGTCCCAGCGCCTTCAGCGTTAAAGGAGTAGATAGATTTAATGCAACTAGAGACTGCGAGCTTCACGCTGAGAGGAATACAGAGACTCCCAGTAAATAAATGAATATGGGGACGTCTAGAGTTTGTCTGTTAGATGTTCACCTTCATCATTATCTAGATCCTAGAACCAGGCAACCGTGACAGTAAACAGTACCCGCTGGGCTTTGGGAAGGGTGGAGAGGGAGGAGCAGGAAAGAATTGCAGACAAAAAGAGCTTCCCTGCTTCCCCAAAGTGAGGAGAGTAGAAAATCTTGTGGAGTGATAGTCCATTAAAAGTTTTTCTTTGCTGTTATGCCTAGCTTTTATGCTAGAGAGAGTTATGGAGGTTTGGCAGAAGCAGAGTGCCTGGGAGGGCGTGACGGCCAGCACTGTCACAGCTGGGCTGGCACGTTCCCCGTCTCACTCTGGATCATGGTAGTGATGAGTCAGGATGACCTGAAGGACCAGAACAGGCCAGTGTGTTCCCACAGGGTCTGCAAGTCCTTGAGTGGCACTTACTGGTCTCCTTCCAGGAGTGTTGAGCCCCCAGATCACCTTGTAGAGACTTTCCATAACTGCCTTTGCTTAGCATCATCTGAAGAGTTAAATTATTGTCATTATTTTCCCTGGGTTTTTTTTGCTTGTTAGTGTGGAGGAGTGCACATTTGTGTTTTGCTTTTGTTTGTAACCCTGTTACGAACCTCTGGAGCCTTAGAGCTGGCAGTGGTTTATGGAGCCCAGGCTGAGTAAGGCTGCGCTGGGGCGTGTGGGTTTGTGTCCTCCTTGGACTTTGTTGTTGAGTTGGAACGACTTTGTCGTTCTTGGTTGAAGGAAGAGCAGATCGGTGGCTGTTTGGGTTGGCAAGTGGCGCTGCTTACACACTCGGTTACTCAGAGGAGGAAAGCCTTTTGCTTTTAATTCTACCGTTGATGTCAGAGATGTGCTAAAATAGGCTCGATCTCTGTGCAGTGGGACCACAGCGACATTTTCATTCCTTTTCAATATGGACTCATGACTGGGGGAGGGAAAACTGATTTACGTGTCATCTTTTTGGAACCTCTGCGAGTCTGAATCGATCTGCTGGCACTTCTAATTTCTCTCCCTGACTAATAGTATCAACCAGCTTCTGCTCCATTTGCCTCAAGGATACTCATTTAACATATTTGGCTCTTAAAGTGAGACATGGACATTATGTTCCTGATGGAGCCTCTGCTCCTCAGCTCAGCAAACTTGGCTTTTGTAGCAAGTGCTGGAAACCATTAGTTGTAACATCCAGCCACCGATGCAGCAGCACTGGCTGATGCTCTGAGGGTGTTTCTCCGCATCCCTTGGTGCTCTGCCCCTGAAGAAAAGGCTCTGCATGGGCTGCCTGGCACGCAAAATGTGAAACTGGACCCATTTCTAACTTTCTGTGTTTCCTCCCTGCTCCATCCTATTTAAACATCCTCTTAGGCTTTCTACACCTTAGAACCTTCATCTAAATGTCCACCTAGAGCAGAGCTGAATAGCAAGACCTTTCCTTTATTGGAAATCATATCGTGTTCCATACCCAGTTTTTAGCACACAGCAAGAGAGAGCCGTAAGGATGTTGGAGTGGGTGTGTCAGGCTCGACAGGAGCATTTCGGTTCTTAGCAGGCTGCGGGTTTGTGTTTGAGATGTTTCTGCGTTGGGCAGCTTGTTCTTCTCAGTGGCGTGATGCTTCTCAGATGCGTTTCTTTGCCTCCGTTCTTCAAAGACACCTTGATGGTTTCCTGAGAGTGCTGCTCTTCTCTGGTGCCTATTTGCTTGCTTCTGTTCCAGGGAACAAATACCAAAACAGGGTAATGCTATTAAGTACTGCTAGTGAGGGGAATTTAATGAAATTAACCATTTCATTTGTCTTTTAGCAAATTATTTTTGAAACCTCAGCTGACAGTTCCTGTTTTGTTCCCCCTTTCTTTACAGATTAGCTTCGTTTTATGAACTGGCAATTCCTGAGCTGGAATCTGCAATTAAGAAGAGGCATTACGAGGATAACAGGTGAAAGAGTCTGCAAGAGCTTGCATTTTCTTTTCAGTAAAAGTCTTCCAGGGCTTAATGAAAAATTCCCTTCATCCTGCTTCACCCACCTCTGCCAAGTCTGTATCGGTTTTTTTTATGCTGCTTCAAAGAACTCCAAAGAGATGGCTTTTCTAATTCCAGATTTTCCTGGGCTGCGGGGTCACTAACGATTTCATCCCCTGAGGTCTAAGAGCAGACTTGATGGGAGATGCATTCAAATTGCAACAAAGTGTGAAAACAGGAATAATAATCTGTGTATAGATGGCCCTCGTTTCAAGGTGCAGATGGGATACCCTGTGTCTGGCTGTCGGGGCAATCGGTGAATGAGACCACCTCAGTTTAGAGCATGGATTTTCCTCATTGACTGTGAAATGGCTCTGATCTGTGGTTGCAGGAAAGAAATGATTCTGCTAACGAAATCCCTCCTCTAGAGGGTTAACTCTGGAGTCAAGGTGTGTTAAAGATTCCGATTTCTTAATGCTGATGCTAACAATGTCTTTTTACTCTCTCTGAAGTGTTTTTGCTGATTTGTGGAGGAGAATTTCGCATTCCAGAAAGAAGATGATCGAAGCTTTTCACATCCTCATCAACCAAGTCTGTCTGCAGCCCATCTTAGAAAGCAGGTATTGGCACTTGGGCGCTGTGGTTCTGGCCAGTTATTTGATGGGTGTTCTGGGGGAGATTGTTTCGTCATTTTCAGGCTTATTGGAGAAAATGAACAGAAACTGCTGTTGGTGTTGGGGTTGTAGTCAAGGACTTTGGATGAGATCAGAAGTCAGTTGTCCTGTGTAGCAGGAATGTTCCAGATGAAGCTGCGTGGTCCAGAACTGGGGTGCTGAGTTCTGTCCTGAGAGTGGGATAATGCTGTGTTCCAACGAGCTTTCTAAGCCCGGCTTACAGCTAAGTTGCAAATCCCAATGGTGTGTGCAGACACCTGAACAGAGGCACCAGAGTAAGAGTGACACAGAGTTATAGAGTGCTGAAAACAGTCGATTTAAATCCTAGGTACTGGTGCCTTTACCTAGTTCTTCCCCTCCCCTGCTATTGTGAAAATTGGTAACTGATAGTTCTGTGAGCTATCACAGGTATAACTATCCTTATTTTTAAATTGAGACATGAAGGGAAATGACCCAAAAACATGCTGTGGACTGGGGACAGAGACAAGAACCTGGATCCTGACTGGAAGGCCAGTGCTGTCTGGGGCTGGCCTCTCCTTGCCCGTACTTTTTACGGGTTTGGTATATGGCTGGTGTCTGTGGCTCCTGTTTGGCTTCAGTATTTTCCCTGGTTTGGTAACAGAAGATTGTTGTTCAAGAAGCTGAGAAAGGGTCTGTTGGTGCAATTTCTTATGAGAGACCCGCATTTCCCCTGTGACCTGGACTCTATCTCCCAGTCTCTGTGCTGTAAATCTAATCCTTAAAGGAGCAATCGCGGCCTTGCCTGACCCTTACTTACCCAGGTGGTGCATTTTGGTACCCCACCAGAATATTGACAGCATAAATAAACCAATTGTGTTCAGATTCCACACTATTAAGGACTGTATATACTTCAGAGCTAGTCGAGAAACTCATTGCCAGTTTGACTAGAGCTGGGGCTACTGTGAAAATATGTTCAGTATCTGAAGAAATACATTTTTTTTAACACTGGTGACCTGCAGAGTGTGTTCTGTCTGGCTGTGAGGCTCAATGCATCAGAAGCAGTGGGAGGTTCAGGCATTATAACAGAAAAGCTGCAGAAGGAGTTTGCTTGGCGTGTGTTCTGACATACTTTCTGGGAGGTTCGCTGGTATAATCCCAAGACATATAATAAGAGTGCAATTACCAAAGCAGCACACACCCTTTTCTGCTCATTGCAAGTCTGAGGCATCAAGCTATGATGGGTAAAGTCTCAGAAGCCTTTTAATTCTAACTGCGATGCAGCTTTAGGCTGAAAAGTTTGCAGAAGCCATAAAAGAAACTTTTTCCCATTTGACCCTTTGCTCCTGTGAAAGCCAAAAAGTGATTGGAAATCTATTTTCTAGTGGGATTTGCCCTGGATGTACGAGTGTGAGCAGTGTGGCTAGCGAGGCAGCATGTTGAGATTGTGGTAGGCTTATGTTAGGTCCCACTTGCCACTGAGTTTTTCACTCTGTTGTGCCGTTCTTTTCCGTAGCTGTGAGAACATTCAGCCTTTTATTGAGGAATTTCTGCAGATCTTCACTTCGGTGCTTCAGGAAAGGAGGTGAGTCTTGCTGAAAGAGGCCCAAGGGGAGGGGCAGCTTGCCTTCCTCTTCCATTCTTTACAACAGAATTGCCCGAGACATTATTACAAGCTGTTACGATGCATTTGGGAGTTAGAAATCATTCTAACT
Organism: Pedionomus torquatus; assembly: GCA_013398155.1. Classification (NCBI taxonomy): domain Eukaryota; kingdom Metazoa; phylum Chordata; class Aves; order Charadriiformes; family Pedionomidae; genus Pedionomus; species Pedionomus torquatus. The sequence continues at coordinate 17,449 of VZRU01003878.1, read as the reverse complement.
AGTTGGGAGAAGCGCTGCAGAAGGATTTCAGACTGCAGTGCAGATGGTCTTGTAAAGGTGAGGAGGATGTTGCATGATGCTGGAGAATGTTATTCTTCACTCTCTTTAATCCAGGCTGTCAAAGTGGAGGGCAGCAATTTAGCCATTAGCTGCTTTGACAAGTTAGGCTATTGTTACTAATCTGGGCTTTTCAACTGGGCTGACCAGACCAGAAAGATATTAAGTGCTAATGGGGAAGATGTGAAGTGAATAAGTGGCAGAACTGGGAGTTGGACGCTGTTGTTCCTATCGTCTCCATCGTCAGTTGGATGCTGACCATCGTCTGCAAGTCGTAAACCACGTTTTCTCTCTGATATGGCACTTCACAGGTCTTAGCATCCTGAGAGGTAGAACCATAGAATGGTTTCTGCTGGAATGGACCTTAAAGCCCCCTCCAGTGTCACCCTCTGCCCTGGGCCCGGACACCTCCCGCCCGACCAGGTTGCTCAAAGCCCCCTCCAGCCTGGCCTTGAACCCCTCCAGGGCTGGGGCAGCCACAGCTTCCAGCCCCAGTTTCTCTGGGTGTTGTGGCTGGCTCTGGTGGCTCGGGGGGAAGCCTTGCTGCAGTATAACGGGGCCAGGATCAAAGATGGGAACCCACAACAGTGCTGAGTGAGAGGTTGTGAGGAAGTCAAAGCGACATTGCAGGGATGGCAGTGAGTGACGGGTCTGCTGGTAATTCATTCTTGAGTTCCACTGATGAAACTTGTTACTGTCATTTCAGATTTCTCCGTGACTATGACGAGCTGTTTCCTGTTGAGGATGATGTCAGTCTGCTTCAGCAAGCGTCCTCCACGCTGTATCCTCTGCTGTCACCGGGGGGTTTTGCAGACCAGAGGGCTCCTAGATTCCTTCACACCAGTGGCATTTCCAGTGTGGCTGCTTCTGGTTCAGCTGCACGACTGGCAGGGAGTGATGGAAAGCTGTTTTTTTTTTCTCTTAAAAAAAGAAAGGGGGAAATGTTAATGTAGGTACAGGCTTGGGAGCCACTGAAAATTGTGTAGGTGTGAATATGCACATCTGGAAATGTCCTTAATGCTGTGCTCTTAGAGATGAGACCAGGACAGCCTATATCCTCCAGGCAGTGGAAAGTGCCTGGGAAGGGGTAGACAGGAAAAAAGCACAAATTGTTAAAGATCCAACACCACCAGCAACATCTAATGGAGCATCAGCTGTAGAGGAGGGCGCTGCTGAGGATGTGGAAGAGCTAGGGGCTGCCTATGCATCAGAGGATGAGGTGAGTGGAGCTGTGTGGACAGGACTGGGCTCTGCTCTTTCTGTCCTTGTTTTATTCATCTGTGAAGAGAGGATGGGTTCGCTCAGGTTTGGGGACTGCACGAGACTCACTCTCATTTCTCACCTTAGTTAGATTTCAGTGCAGCCTCCAGTGCCTTGTGAAATGAGACACAGAATCCTGGTGTTATCTCTGAGCAGATTGCTTCTGACTCCCCTTGGCTTACCTTTCCTGCTGCTGGCGTTTATTTAAATACTGCGCTTCATGCATAGTTTTTTAAATGCACAGTTCATACATTGTTTGAGGAAGGGATTCTCCAGAGCTCCCTTGCTGACTCTGGGACAGCCAGCAGTAGTCACGTGCCTCAGCTGGTGTCACAGGCCTTGTGTAGTATAAACACCTTGGCTGGTTTTCCTTCTTTTGGCTTCAGCCTTTGACTTCCACATGTTTTCCCTTTTGTAATGTGCATACTCGCTTTCCCTCCACTGCTGGCTTTTCCCAGTAACATCCCCCATTCTCTTTGGTACCTGCAGTGTGCCGGTGCAGCTGCTGCGCCCATTGCCAAGGTGTCAGGGGTGGAGCTGGACTCACTTATCTCTCAAGTTAAGGACCTGCTGCCAGACCTTGGCGAGGGCTTCATCCTGGCCTGCCTGGAAGAGTACGGTTACAGCGCCGAGCAAGTCATCAACAACATTCTAGAAAACAAACTGGTGCCGTACTTGGATGAGCTGGACCGAACAATGCAAAGGTGTGGGATGGCTTCTGGCGCAGCTTTCATGCCTCCTGGTTTTTCATTTGTGGGTTATCATTTAACATCATTCTTATTGAAGGTTAGACACTTGTAGAGCTCTAAGAAGTTGACTCTGCATTTTCCTGGGGTAGACAGCTGCAGTGGGAGCTTCTCACTGCCATCTGCCACTAGTTTTTTGTCCTCGTTGTGTCCCAGCAGAGGACTGGAACATTCACTGTTCAGCGTTTCAGTGTAGCAGGTGCTGGGTCATGGGTTGTGATGGGGGGACAAAAATACTTTTATATTAAACACTCAATTTTGAACCATTAAAATCCCATCGTGGGGCCACAGGCTTAGTCTGGGACGGACAATAGAACTTCAAAATTTATTTTGCTGCGGAGCATGGGGTTGCAGGTGTTGAAATCCCAGCTGTTCTGTGGGAAGGGGCGTCTTCAAAGCAACTCGTTCAGCTCAAATTCAACCTGCAGAGTCAAATTTGAAAGGGTGCTGTTTTGCCATTGAAGATAAAGCAGAGAGAGAGCGAAAATGGCAATTTAGATCCATTTTTATCTACCCTTGGACAAACCCACCGAGCTTTTGCTTGCCTAGGTTGTGCGTGGGACGTAGGGCGCTGGCTGGCAGCGGGATGGAGTTGGTTTAGTTTGTCTGCAGCTGGGAGCATCTGTTTGTGCTGCAACAGCAGTTTCTGCCCGAGCGGCAGGATGGGAACGTGCTGTTTGTTCACATTTCATGGAGGAACAGGCAGACTGTCTCATTGTTGCATTGAAAAAGGAAAGC
>VZRU01003876.1:37661-58971 GCA_013398155.1 Pedionomus torquatus | reverse complement strand
GGGTTTCAGGCGGTGGGTCTGAACGTTGGGACATCAACAAGGAACCGGGACGTGACATAAAACCGTCAGTTCCATCTTTTCTGTGGGAAGTGCGGGCTGCCCAGCTGCCAGTGACGGGTGACTATGCTTGGGGCTGAAGGGGCTGAATCCATAGCAAATTCTGCCTCTCACTCACCGCTGCCTGCATTAGAAATAGCAAGTCCTGGATGTCTCAAGTGTGAGATGTCAGGACATAGTAGAAACGAACTTCAGTGAACAACTTCACAGGCAAAAGGACTTTCTCAAAGTCCCTGTGTGGGACAAGCCGCCATTTCCAGCCAGAGGTGATGCTTCCCCAGGCTCCTTTACCTGATCAATGCACCTGCGCTTGTCAAGAGTAACACTTCTTCAAAATCACTCTGTCATTTAGATCCAAAAGACTTTTCACTGCTCTCATTTGGAAAGAGATCACGGGTGGAGGTGAAAAGAGGGATTAAATGTATAAATCCCTGTCCTTCCACACTGAGGTGTGGCAGATGCTCCTGGCAGTGCTGGGAGTTCATAGCCAGCCCCGGGAAAAGTGCTTTGCACCTCCAATGCGGTGTACAAGACTTGGGGCAAGATGCACCATTTCACCATGAGAAACAGAGCCACAGGCTTCAGCGTTTCATGGTAGAGGTCATGTTCTGGGAAAGAATGCCTTCCAGAGCCACATACAAAAAACCACGCAGGACAGTATGTTTCAATGCCTTTTATGGATGTTTGTAAATGGATGGCAATTTATAAGACTAAATTATCATGCACAATTTATCAAAATGAAACCAACAACACATAACAAAAAAATGAGGAGCAATTATTTTCCAGTTCTTTCAGGCTCTTTATTAATCACTAACCAAGACTAATGGCATTTACAAAACAGATGAAATCTCGTGATTAAATGTGGCCCAGAGTCTCTGGAGAGTGTAATTTTGTGTAGGGTGCAGGAGCTGTCATGAGACATGCGGCACTCAGTGACAGTTCCAAGGGAAGATTTCTTTTGCTGACCTGTGTAAGGCAAAGACTGCACTCTTTATTTGGATATTAAACTCTGAAAAATGCATACTCTTTGACAGCTTCATCAAATATTTTCTTCTCAGAAAAAGAGAGAAAATTTTCTTTAAAATGTGACATTTTGTGCAATGTGAGTGATATCGCTGGGCTGAAAATTTGCTGACTGTGACCAGAAATGTTTCTCACGCTTGCTTGTGTGCTGAACGCTGGTGCAAAGATGTGGGTTTTTGTTTGTTTAACTACCTCTAGTACATGCCTACTTTTATCTATCCTCTTCAGTTTCAGCAACTATTCTACATGTTTAAGACCCATTACAACTGTCTGTGGTGCTGCTTGTCACCTATTATTCACCATTTAGCACTAGTTAAATGTCAGACCCAGTGGACCAATTCCAATGATATCTAATCACTGCGATGAGCAGTGACTCCGTGAAGAAGAGAAGATGCCTATCCCCTATCATGTGGGTCATCCACATGCCCTCGCAGAACACCAGCTCAGATCTGCCACTGGGTAATGCTGAGATGGGTGAACTCAGCTCCATCAGGCCAGAGCTTCCCTGCAGAGCAGACAGCAGCAGGCATGAGAACTGCTGCTGCTGTGGGACCTGGCTGTGCCGATGTGTCCCTTAGCAGCAGGGGGAGGCCACCTGGAGCCACAGCAGCAGTTCACGTAGATCATCCTGCTGAGGCCAGGAGGACCATCCCACAGGTCACACTGGCAGGGCTCAAGGCCATGCCCAGCTAGCCCAAGCAAGGCTGGGAAGTGGGGTTCTGGTGCTGGGCACTGCTGCTTGGTGTGAGCCTGTCCTTCCCTAGCACTGCTCTGTGTCCCTGCAGGTGCTGGGGTCATAGCTGGGGCCAGTGCTGGGTCAACAAAGCAACATTTCTAAGCCCAGCTGTTGTGTTGAGGGTGCTATCTTCTACTGTTCTGACAGCAATTTAGTGATAAATCTGTTGCCTGGGTTTGAAATCAGCAGAAATGTAGTGTTGCCATATGTTTAGCAAGGAAGTCCCTAAACCACTTGGTTTTATTTACGAGTATGTGTGGCTTTCCCTAAATTCTTCATGCCCGTACCTGTGCTATCCACAGTCGATCCCTCTATCTTGCTGCAGATCTGCCGGTGCTGCTGCCATAAGGATCAGAAATGCCTGTTGATTCTAGCCAAAGCAATGGCACAAAGGGAAAGGCTATCTCTTCTTATGGGACAGGGAGAGAGAGGATCAAACTTGGTGACAGAGTCCAGAGAGAATTTTCACAGAACTCCGTATGTATCTTTTTTCCTTAACTCCACTGTTTTAGCCCCACCTTTGTACTTCTTCTTATAACATCCAGGTAGAAGGTAGTGGTAGGCACTCTCACAAACAGCTAGAGAGGAATTTACCTTTACTGGGTGCCACAGGAATAGCAGCTGCCTCCTTTAGTGAGCAGCTGTCTGCAGAACTCCAGTGTCTAAAACATGGGGTGGGGGGAAACTAAGAAACAGACCAGGCCTAAATAGTGCAGCCCCAGGGACTGCAGACATATCCTGCCCACTTCCCACCCTTTCTGGGATGCTTTACAAGGTCAGCAGAAAGGAAAAAAAAACCAGTACCTTTGCCTGCTCAAGCCAACTCTGTTGTCTCTTCAGCTCATAATTTATTAAGCACAGCAGGAACTCAATGTTGGACCATATATTTTACCCTGAAACTATCTTAGGAGACAACCACTATAAAATTTGCCTGGAGGACACACTAGCTCCTATGCTGTCTACATAAATATGAATGTGTAGATTCATGTGCTTCTGTGATTTCAGTGTTTGATACCAATGTCCGTGTAAATGGCAGAGGGCAGGGAAGAGTGGAGACACGTTACTGGTTGTACCAGCCAGCATGTCATAGCAATGACTGTTTCTGATTTCTATGACCTGAGACTCTGGGACCACTGTTTGCAAGGCTCTGCCCTCATGAAATGCTGCTCCCAAGGAAGATTGCCATGGTTGCTCCAGGAAAGCCACCTAGATGTTGGTCCCTTCTCTGACTTCAGATGTGGCACAACCTTCTGGCTGAAGCACAGGGTGCATATCAGAGAGCTGGGGATGGGTAGCAGCAAGAAGGCAGTGTGCTGGCTCCTCTAACAGGAGAGAAGAAGCCATAACCTTTGCAGAAATGTCCTCTGGGATGCTTTGTCCTATATCTGTGACTCTTCCCACAGAGGAGCAGAAGGCTTTATAAACCTGTGTCTGTTCCTTAGTTTAGTAGCAATGGGATATGATTCTATTTCTCCTTGTGTTTGAGGTTCTGGGATCATGAAAGAACTCTGGCTGAATACAATTATCAGCTAAGTCTTTCTGGGTAATAAAAGCCGTGGTGCCAATGTTGGAGTCCCATACTGCCTAATGTGTCCAGAAGACCTAGCAACTGAGTCAGTCTGAGACAGGGTACCTGCAGCTGGTCCCCAGCTTCATCCTGGTCACTTTTCCCTACCACATTTTGCAGCATGAGCTGCTTTACTGGGTGATGTCAGGAGAAGAACTGACACTGGCTGGCTTTTGCTCAAGGCTTGATCGAGTGTTTCCTGTTTTGAAAAATTTGCTGTGTCCTGGATTTCAAACACGTATATACCATAAATGCAGTCAGCATTTACTGAATCCCTCCAGGAATTGGAGGGATTCTTCATCCTCCAGGATGAGGAAAAAACATTAGTACCAGATAGAGATGGCTAATTAACAGGAACTGTGGTCATCAGTTAGAAGTGAAGTCTAGCTCAGTATCTAGAGCTCCTCTCCTGGGAGCCTGAACAAGTGTGTCTCTGTAGATTTAAGTCATCAGGCTGCAGTTCTGGGATTATGGACTATATTGGTTTAATGTAGCATGGAGGTAGAACAAGATTGCTCCCCAAGTGATTTTGGCAATGAGGGTATAATAATCGATGTTTTACTAGACGTATGGAGTGCATTTTTTCAGGTGGCTGCTGAGCTTTTCATTTGGTTTGATACGGACTGCCCTAAAGCCTGAAGCAGAAGTACAGGAGAATAATTCTCTGTGTACTAGAAATCTCACTTCACTCCCAGAAAGTGTGCTGGAGCTGTGCTGCAGAAGAGTGGAACTTACCTTCAGAGAAGGACTGAGCTTGAGCCAAAAGAGTTGCTTGATATCTGTGGGATAAACCCACCACTTCTCAAATGCTTGTACTTCATTATGGGCTGTTGAGCAAAACTAGATGTATGATTTCCACTAGACATTGATCTGCTATGAAAGTAAAGAGGGGAACTAGGAATCCAGCAACCCAGTTGCTGTCAGATGAGGTTAACTGTCTTCACTACCAAATGCCCAGCATTTGAAGCACACTGCCGAAGGACTGCTTAGGTGCTACACTAGACGTGGTGTATCCACTGTTGATACACGTGCATGGAATAATTCACCAAATAAAGCTTCACGTTAGGGACAATTAACTTGATTGTCCTTTAGGATGCAGAGCCCTTAAGGGAAAAGTTCATCAGAGGCTGGTTGTAAGGAACACAGCACAGTCGTGGTAGGAATACTTAAATTGTTGATATTTTGTTACAGTCAGATTCTGGCAATAGTTTCTCTTATTCAGATAGTTCTTGTCCACTGAAATTTGCACTACAGGAGTGCTCAAAATTCAAATTCTCTGACTGGTATATGAACTGGGACTTCCATTTCTTCCAATTAAAAGGTGTTTTATATGCTTTTGTACTATTGTATATATAACATTACATCTAATGATGGGGCTACTGTACAAAATAAGTTAGGGTCAGCATTTCTGCCACTGTGTGAAAGTCTTGGCTCATACTGTATGCCATACAAATATGTCTGCTTATTTTTTTTTATGAAAATTGATGACAATTACATCACTCAAGTGCAAATGTGATGTGAACAGTAGTCTTTACAGTACAGTTAACAAAAGTGATTGCATGGCCATGTTTAAAAATCAGTATTCACCTAGCTCATTTGAATGTAGAGCTTCTTGGAAGGCATTTCTCCATTTGTGGTACAAAAGTTATTTGACATTTGGAAACTTGTCTTTGCATGCAGGTGTGAACTCATCAGTTTCTGGCTGTAAAATGCAGATCTGTTTTTGAGCCTTATTTCTGACTCAGCTATCTACGTTGCATAGCATCAGCTACAGATTTATCTGTGGCTCAGACGACAGCTGAGTCATTACTGAGTCACTGTTCCTCAGGGACAAAAATGTCAACATCCTGTCATCTTGCCTACCTTAGTATATTCATTTTAGTATGAAATTAATTTAGAATACAATAGATAAGTGCTGACTCATGGTCCAATTTTCTGCAGCATGTTTTTGATCTCAGCTGGAATTCAGGCAGTGCTCTTTTTTTTTTTTTTCAGAATTAACAGTAGTAGGTTTGAAAGAGGAATGGATCATTCATCTGGCAGCTGCTCAGAGCTGTGCATAGTGTTCAGAACAACACAAGGCCTGACGCAGAGAGGAAAATGACCACTTTCATAGAATCGTAGAATGGTTTGAGTTGCAAGGGACCTTAAAGATCATCGAGTTCCAACCCACCCTTCTGTGGGTGGGGACACCTCCCACTAGACCAGGTTGCTCAAAGCCTGGTCAACCTGGCTTTGAATGCTCCCAAGGATGGGACATCCTCAACTTCTCTGGGCAACCTGATGCAATGTCTCACCGCCCTCAAAGTAAACATTTTCTTCCTGATATCTCATCTAAATCTCCCCTCTTTCAGTTTAAAACCACTATCCCTTGTCCTATCACTACATTTCCTGATCAAGAGTTCCTCCCCATCTTTTCTGTAGCTACCATTAGATACTGGAAGGCCGCTATAAAGTCTCTCTGGAGCCTTCCCTTCTCCAGGCTGAACAACTCCACCTCTCTCAGCCTGTCCTCATAGGAGAAGTGCTCCAGCACTCTGATCATCTTTGTGGCCCTCTTCCAAACTCCCTCCAACCCATCCATGTCTTTCCTGTGCTGAGAGCTTCAGAGCTGGACACAGTACTCTATCCGGAGTCTCACCAGAGCAGAGTAGTGGGGTAGAATCACCTCCCTGGACCTGCTGGTGATGCTTGTTTTGATGCAGCCCAGGATGTGGTTGGCTTTCTGGGCTGCCAAAGTGCACTACTGGTTCATGTCAAGCTTATCCACCAACACTGCCAAGTCCTTCTCCTCAGGGCTGCTCTCAACCTATTCTCCATCCAGCCTATATTTGTGCTTGGGATTGCCCTGACCCAGATGCAGGACCTTACACTTGGCCTCATTGGACTTCATGAGATTTGCCCAGGCCCAACTCCCAAGCCTGTCCAGGTCCCTCTGGATGACAGAATAATGAATATCTCTTTGATGAGATGAGCATTTTTCTCACCACAATCCTGTTGTAATAATGAACACCTAGGGGGAATTTTGTCTCCCAAAGTTATTATAAGAATTAAGTAGTAAAGGTAAAATAACTAGAAATGTCAAAGGAAGTACAAAATGCACTACATGTTCCCCTTGTTCAATACGAGCTGGGCTGCACTGGGATCATAATTAACCAATGCAGGAACAAAAGATGACAATTCACTTTGCCATTGAGATGCACACATGACCTTGCGTTCTGTGGTAACGGGATAAATTTTTGCCACTGCTCATATACAAACAAATGATAGAAAGGATTAATTAGATATAAATTTTGCTGTTGATAACAAGTGCAAACAATGATACAATTATTTCTGTAGTTAATCATTTTGCATATGTGTTTTTTCCCTTCTCGTGAACTCCTATTTAATTTTTTTTCTGAGAGAAGCAACAAAGATTTACTTGTAACTTTGTGACCTATTTTCAAGAGTAATGCTTTGCTTGGCTATAAACACTAAAATACATTTGTACAAACTAGGCTTTGGTGTTACATTATGTCATGTTGTTTTATGGCTTTATAGTGATTGTTTTGCAGGTTATTAACATTGCACACAGATTCTAAGTAGTTCAGGTTGATGGGCTCAAGAGACAAAACTGGAAATTGCATGTTTCTTACTAGAGCACTGGTGGTCCAGCATATCTGTCATCATATGCCCAAATGTGTTCAATTTCTGGCATATAAGGGGTAAAAAAGCAAATATGTCATATCTACTCAGTGAGATTCAAATAATGTACTTTTTTTTTTTTTTTCTGGACAAAAAACCTGTTATTGCTCACAGCTAGCTGGGAGTTTCTCCTCCTATCTCTATGCAAGGACAGGGAGATGAAGCTGAAGATTTACCCCATACAAAGCTTTCCACTGTAGCCCATGAGGAAGGTACTGGAACCACAGTTTGCTCCCAAGTGCTGCCAGTGATGAACCATATTGTTAATTTAGAACCAAATATTATTTTTGTTTCCTTCTGGCCTCCAAAGCCAAAATGTTGTTTTCCCAGAGTGAAATTCTTGATCTTAGTTATGTTCTTAGTACAAAGCTCAACAGAAGACCACAGAATCTGAAAAACATGAAATTCTTCCTCAACACATGAAGTCCAACGCCAAGAAGGAGTCTCTCAAAAACATACATGCAGGCATGCCAAGACAAAGGCATCCATGCATACAAATGCTGCTGGTAGAATTTTTCAAGAAAATGGAATTATATAAATTGTTTTAAATAGATATTGATAAATTTAGCCATGCTCAAAAACAATACTCATAAAATTCTTTAGGTTGGAAGGGATTTCTTCAGAGCGTCTACTCCAACATCCCAGCCCCATGTAAGCAGGACCAGCTGGAGCAGCTTGTCCAGGAGCGTGTCTAGTCAGGGTTTGAAGTCTTCAAGGTTGGAGGCTCCACAACCTTTCTGAGAAACCCATTTCAGTGTTACATCACCCTCATCCTAAATTTATTTTTTCTTGTGTTCAAATAGAATTTCTTGTGTTTTAATTTGTGTCCATTGCCTCTTGTCCTGCCAGTCTGCACTACTGAGAAGAGCCTGGCTCCCTCTTCTTCCCTCTATTTTATCTGGTATTTGTACACATGGATGAGATTCTCTCCGAACCTTCTTTTCTCTAGGCTGAAGCGTCTCAGCTTTCTCAGCCTCTCCCCATATGGAAGATGCTCCAGCAGTGTGCAGAGAGCTCCCACTTCAACAGGAGCTATAGGCTTTGCCTCTCTCTCCCAGGCCTACCCTAATGCAAACCCTAACCTTGACATTAAAAATAGACCCTGGGCTGGCTGAGCCTTATTACATAACCCAACATTGCTCCAGGTGACAAAAAAGTAAATAGAAAACTCTTATTGCAGCCTACTTCTGTCATTAGCAGCTTCTTCACAGCCTCTGTCCAATGGCATTTCTGTGCTTTATCTCTCTCCCAGCCACAGCCATAGGAGCTGTCAGATCTCCAGCCAAAGCCCAGGTACAAAAGTTCATGAAGAACCTGCATTACAGCTAAAACAGTGGATAAGCATAAAAGATGCAAAAAAGACTTTTCCCTGTGAACTTTTTCAGTGGTGCCAGGGTAGAGGTTGTTGGTAAGGGTGAAGGTGAAAGCTGGGAAAGAGACGAAGCACAGAGCTGTCATTGGAGTGGGGCTGGAAAGAAGCTGCCAATGGAAAAAGTAGGCTGTGAAAGTAGATTTCCTCAGTGAATTTTTTCACCTGGGCTGTGTATAGTGGAGTTTTGGTCTCAGGCTCAGTCAAGGATAAAGTCTAGGATTAAAGTTAGGGGTAAGTTTGGGACAGAAACAAAGTATAGAGCAGGTGCTGGAGAGAGGCTGTAAAAGGGCTGCCAATGGAACAAGCAAACCACAAAACATTTCTCCAGAGAGATCTTTCCCTCCTAGGCTGTGTCTCAGTGCACTCTCAGTGCTCTCTGTGTCTCATCTGTGTCTAAAGGCTCAGATGAGACTCAAGGCTGTGGTTGGGGTTAGGATTAGAGCTGAGGCAGAGAGAAGGCATGGAGCTGTATTTGGAGCGGGGCTGCAAAGAGGCTGCCAATGGAAGAAGGTGATAGGCTACAAAAGGATGTCTTCCTGGATTACTTTTTCAGGAGGGCCATCTCTAGCAGTCTTGGTCAAAGCTCAGCTGTGGCAAAGTTCTAGGGTTAGGGTCAGGAAACACACTAGGTCTGGAGTTGTAGCATCCCCCTTCCAGTAGCAGCCCTTTTGCAGCCCCCTTCCAACGGCAGCTCTACCCTTTGTTCCTCTTTCATCCCTAAACTTACCAAAGGTCCTCCTGAGAACTTCTTCCTCCAAATCTCCTTTTTCTGCCTCCAGACTCTCACTATGCCAGGCACTCATGTGGGGATTCATAGCAGCTGTCTCTGTGCCCTCGGCTCTGCTTGGAGGTCTCCTCAGGTATCCAGCATTTTCCTTCTGCTCAGAGCCAGTCAGTGGCGCTTCAGTGGGAGAGAGACAAAGTTAGACAACGTGGCCGTCACTAGAGGGCACAACACTCCACAGAAATTCAGGGGCAAAGCCTTAAGTCAGAACAGTAGAACGTCACTGGTACTCCGTATCAGCAAAAACATCAGTGATACCGAGCTGGACTTTCTTCACATGCTACATAAGAGATGTCGATCTTTGTTTAAGGTCTGGTCACAATTCTGAAGAGAGGCCCCTTTCAGAAGGAGGAGATGTGACTGATGCCACAGTTAGCAAGGCAGAAAAGGAGCATTTACAGGACAGTGACAAAAGGAGACACTGAATGCTCCAACTTGTGCCTCTGGAACAGAAACAAAGCAGAAGAGTGTGGACTGGAAAGTTTTCCCTGGTTTCCCTTTGCACTTTGGACCATAATCGTGTTAGAGCTGTCCTGTCAGAAGCTGTCCACTTCAGAAAAGCTGAGCTGAGATGCTGTTTCATCGGGGCTTCATGGAGTCTCTTTTGGGGTGGGGACCTGTACGAAATGGGGATAATGCAAACCGATCCAAGTGATCTCCTTTTAAGTGCTAAGGTAGACATTTGGCAATCAGTAGCTTACTGCTCCAGGGATTTCTTTGCCATCTGCTAATTTCTGCATTTTCATTTTAGGTGCCTGTAGCTTTGCCTCTGGTCACTTCAAAAAGCGTGGCAGACTCCCTCACGTGCCTTGAACTACAGAAAAGCTTGTCAGTGGAAAGAAGGTAAAATGATCTAGCTTTGATTAAAATAAGAATCTGTTCAAGTTTACCGTGGCTTTACCTGTCTAATAATACTGTTGGATGGAAAGGTCTGCAGACTCTCTCACTGTAGGTGCCAATTTATTTTTACTGGCAGGATTTCCCATCTGAGCCTGGGCTACAAGTGGTGTGATGTAGCTCCAGCACAGTTTGGGGAGAGGCAAGACAAGGCTAGGCGTCCATGCCCCGCTGTTCTCATTGGCAGGTTTCATTCATACAAGACTGAGCCATAATGAACAAGGTCACCACAGGGCACCTGCCCACTGGGGCCAAGCACTCCCCGCACTGGCCTCAGACACTCTCAAAAAGAAAAAAGTCCCTCATTCAGCACTTTGGGTGGAAAGCACTGAAGCCTGCAATGCCTGTCTTCTGCCTTGTACTGGGAGGCAGATGGTGCAAGAGGCATCCTGTCCCTGACAGGAGGCTTTGCTGGCTGGTTCAATGGCTCCATGACCAAACTTGCAGCAACCCAAAGACAAAGTTAATAATGTCCTACTAAAGATAGTATGATTCCTTTACCCACCAGCATTTTTCAACATAAAAAACTGAGAGAAAATACTAACAAATAAAATTTATAATAAGGATACTAATGAAGAAATCTTTTTCACCAGGTAAGAGGAATATCTCCAGGCTCTTTATCAAGGCCTGCCAACTAGTCAGTGATGGAAGAAGAATTTTTCATGTGCTAACCTGTTTTCTCACTAATCTTATCTTAAGAGAACTAACATAATGAGTATGCATTTGGGGCTCTTAGTATACTTTTCTTAAAGCCAGACAAAAAAGAAAATCTGGTATTTGTTTTACTGCTATTGTAGCGTGTTGTCTGACAGCTTGATGTGAGAGCAGACATGAGAGTGTAGCTCATTTGTGTATAAAATACTCATCTCCAGGGATCACAAAACAATTTTGTTCTCAAACATGGTCCGATTGACTGGCATGGATCCTCTAAAAAGTTTGGAAATGCTGTTTGTAGCAGGGCAGTATTTTTTTCTGAAATCTACTTATACTTTTATTAGCTAGCTCTAGGCATTTTTTTCCTTCTTTTCTGTGAAAACTCTCAAGCGTCAAATTCTGTCTTCTGACAGAGTGACCAAGGAAAAGCAATGTGGCTTGAGTGGGCATTTAAGCAAGCTATTGCCCTGCTTGCTACTGCCAGGGAAAAATAAAAAGTGCTTTATGAAAGGGTCTCACAGTCTTGTAACTGGTTATTTTGGTAGAATATGGAAATCATTGAGTGGACAGTGACCCACAGCGTTGCCAGAATGGCTCTGAGAGTATTGCATTGTGACTCCTATCACCGGCTGGATCATCTTAAGGACTACAAGGGGATGCATGCTCTGACATTCAATTGGAGCATTCAGACATATGTTAGGTATGAGAAATACCTCTCTGACTTCACTGAGATAACTCATGCAGTAAAAATTGATGCTTTTTGACTTGAGATCACACCATTCAAAAACTTGTGAACCCAGTGACAAAAACACAGTTTTCCCTACCCCTTCCTGAACATACACCAGAAGAAAGGCTGTAGGTATAGATGTTAGACTGATGGAAGGGCCCTAAAAATGCTGCAGCATTGCGGAATTTGTTAAAAAGCAACTTTGACATTTTGACAAATGGATAAAGTTCACTTACTGCATTTTGCTTTTTTACCTGAAATGTTTTAAGTTTTGTGTGTTCCAAATGTCAGGTGCATCCAGTTGGTTTCCTGAACCATGACCACCTTTTCCTCATGCTTGTCTCTGTGGGAATAGGTCTGGGTAAATATATGCAAGTGAGATGAGTCAGAGAGGTTGGGAGTGCATAAAACGCAAAATGTTTAGACAAATTAATTAGCACTTGCTACAAGCAAGTCACCAAAGTATGCGTGCTGTCGCAGAGTGGGATCTATATTATGCTGGGGAACTGGCTTATTGGAATAAGCTTTTGCAATGCCACCTCTTAGACAGCCTTACACTGTCCTGCAGCAGTCCTCTTGTCTCCTGCAACCACTGTTTGGGAGTCCCATGCCTTCTTGGAGGAGAGCCCAGCCTCCACTTGGGGCTTTGCAGGAGTCTGCTGCATCCTGTGAATCCACCAGCAAACCTGTGGCAGCACTGGGGCCACAGCGAGCACTGTGGAAATCTGGGATCATCAGGGAAGTTGTCCACAACTCTCAGGCCTCATCCAGAGTTTTCTGAAGTCCATGAAAGTCACTCCATGGACCTACCTGGCCACATACCTCTGGGACAATATGAGTTCCAATGGACTGCTTGCATGGAAATAGCTCCACCTTCATGGAGCTTGTGGCAGGACCAACTGCTTTTCTTTTGTTGCTACTACCTTTTAGTGGTAAGGATTCAGAGAGAAACTAACAGCCTCTCTGGATCTTTATAGGTTTGTGATAGTACTTTTTGAATGGCAATCCCCTCCCTGAACAAGGACAAGAGAAATTATGTTGATGTTATCTACAATTCGATTTCCCACAGCAGATGGAGTCTTCTGTTTTGAAACGCATCAGCTTTCTGTCAGAGAAATGAGAGATGGCATAAACCCAACCAAAACAGCAGAGCCAAGCACCCATGAAAGTTGCCTTTCTGATCCAAGCGTTGGAGAGCTCTGGCAGGCCCACCAATAGCAGAAATGGGTGTGAGTAATTAATAACTGACTCCAGCTAGAGTCATTATAATGGCCCATCCTAGATAATGCTTGATCACAAGGTTCCAATTTATTTTATTTTTTTTCCCACTTAACCTCTTGTGAGATTTCCACCACATGTCGGAGGAATATCAAGACTGTAATATAAAATTAAACTACATGGAGGAAGTCTCACTGACACCCTGAAATGTTTAGTGATGGGACTGGTAATGGTTAGGGGTCAAAGTGGCATAACAGCAGGTCTGTTCTGGGACAAATTAAATGGGGGAAAATCAAGAGGTAAATAATTGTCTTATGTGTTCCAAAATAAAACCAGTAATAGTACTACTAATTGGACCAAGGCAGCTTCATATATGCCCAAATATGTCAGTTCATAATTCAGGATTATCTCATTTTCCTCCAGGTTTCAATCAAATAAGTATTAGCTGAATTCACATGAAGCAGCGTTGTGAGCAAGGAGACAGCTGTTCACCTATGGCTGAATGTCAATGCTCATGAAAAAAAATATCATTGCACCCTTCACTCATGTTTGTAAGTATAGATCCTCTGAAATCACTCGAAATGGAGTTACAACAGCTAAATATTATAAACTGACGATTATTATAAAGATTACTTCATTTATCTGCTACAGCCCACACTAAGCACAATATGCCCCTGTCAGTGCATCAGCCAGGGCAAACCATCCACCGTTCGTGGTACTGGTGAGGATGAAACACTGATATACCAATTACCTGCTCTAGTTCTCTGCTGGCTTTTTTCTTACAAGTTTTGAATGTAGTGGGCAAATGAGAACTGTTACACTTGCTTTCTCCTACTCAGTTTTCTGATCTAGCTGCACCAGATCCCTGATGATCATCCAAGGGAATTCACTCTTGCAATTTGCATGTTGCTATAATTACCTGAGTTTGAATCTCCCCGTCTTCCTCCAACTCTTCCTCCGTCTCAGGATTCAGGATCTATAAATTAGAGAGGAATGCAGGTGTAGCAGTTGCTCAATATTTTTGTATATATCTGTGATTTTAAATAAGTAAATACAATTATTATAAAGATACTAATCTTTAAAAATTCAGCTATTTCAGTGAGAATACCTATGAGCTTTAATATGCATGTTTGTGTTTCTATATGCGTGTATTAACTTATTTAATTGCAATCCATGTGACCCATATGAAGTGAGATGATAAATGTGGCCATACCCATGTGGTAATTCTGCTAGCAATAATATGATCTCCCATTGCTATGTTGATAAGTGTCTGAGAAGGAAATTTATGTCGGGGGTTTGTCATGCTATCTGTACACTACATAAATCATTGTACGTATCACTACCAGATGAAAAAAAAAAAAGACTGAATTATAGTTCAAATAACATTTATTTGATCTCATTCTTTTCCATCTTGTGATCATAGAAATGTTTTTCTGCATAGGTTTGTTTTTGCTTTGGTTTGTTTTTTTAAATTAGTGTAAGCAATATATGATCAGCACCATGCATTTGTTACCTCTTCTGTTATCCCCAGCCCTGTCCCCTGGAACACTTGTCTTTGTATCACTGTCTGTTTGCATCCCCAGTTTCTGGTCCTTCCATAGTAACACTGAACATATGCAAGTCCCTATGCATCTTTAATAACATGTATCTAACTTCTCTATATTATTTTAGAAAGCTTATCAGTTACTTATAGCAAGAGTGTTATGTAAGTTTTCCATAAGGAGAGTTAGCCATTTTTAGGTATCAAGTATTACAGAAACTGTCTGATCCCGTGTCCTCAATTTTTTGCCTAGCAATCTTTTGTCTGAAAATTCACCTTCTCCTAGCCTGGCTTTCTCATGTTTAGCAGACTGCACCCATCAGCATTTTCTAGAAGAAAAGAATATTAATGGGAGAAGAGAAGAAACGGGCCATGTGGAAGAGAAATACATACAAAAAATATGAGGTGAAGTGATTTAGACCTAACAGTCTGGTCAGGAGGTGATTGTGTGCAACTGAAGAGCTCTGAGGTACTTCTGGATGTTCTTTCACAGTTTTACTTCAACTACAGCCTCTGCTGGTGGATGAGCTGCCCTGGGTGCTTTACCAGAGAAGCAAAGAATGCAAACTAAGCATAACATTTCCTCAAAGACAAACTTTATTATATGCTTCATATACATTTAATAACACCTAAGAAATGTTTACGGATGTGGAAAAACACAGATAGTGTGTGGTCAGTGGTCAGTGGTCCCCAACCAAAACCAGTGTTGCACTTCATTTCTAATTGCTTCCTTTAAAACAAAGGCATGCAGAGCTCCTGCAGAGTGCGTACTCTCCCTTCCCTTAGGTGATTATTGCCATGCTCTCGTATGTACTCACTTGAATGATGCGCTTGCTGAAACTACAAGGCTCTAGTCAAGAATTAAAATCTGATCTGAGCTGTCTGCACAAATGTGCCTTGGCACAGCCTGCTTGGAGTAATCCAAGAGTGAAAGTTTGACCTAAGCTTGTTTGTTTTTATCAACTCCCGACTCAGTCATTGTGAAATTCCTTCAGATTGGTGACTCTCCTCTCTAAGGCAAAGCTTAAGTTTGACAACTTCTGTTGGGGTCTGAAGGGAATAAGTTTGACAGCCCCCTTTGGCTGGGGTCTGAAAGGAATACAGATTCATGTTGGAACAGCTCAAAGGAGGAAAATAGAAAACAAGGGATGCAAAGAACTGGGATGAAACTTCAAGGCCAAGAGCACAAGCAAGGCTGTCACTCCTTCATAATCCTTACCACTCACTGATTTGTCAAAACAAGCTTAAGACTGTGATACTTACTGAGACTAGTAGAAAAATAACTTTTTCTAAACTTAAGAAATGATCACCAAATCTAATCTGTTGCAATAACATTTTGGTATCCATATTTTCTGTCAGAGGGATTTTATCTGCTAAACTTCACTGCAACATCTGTTAGGAAGTGTATAGAATTTATATGCAAACATAAAGGTAACCTTTCTCAGAATAGTATGCCAATTTCTGTGTTTTGAATGCAGAACGCTGAAGTACATCAGAACTGAGACAGTTCTGCTACAGCTGGTAACAAGAAAGTGAATCCACATTCCCTACCTGCTATGGAAAACCACTCAACATAGCACACTCCTGAAGAATTAAGAACAGAAGAGCAAAACCCCCACATTTCTACAGGGGAAACCATCCCCTGTCTATGTTACTGTTAGAGAGAAACCATTTTAGAAAAGTTATCACAGGGTGGATAGGCTCGAAATTCACTGCACATTCAGAGTTCACACTGGAGCATGGAGGAGAACACTCCCAGAAACCCTGAAATGGCTATGCTGCTTTAAGGTCTTCACTTGGAATGTGTTTGTGGGGAATCTAGCCAGTATGGGTTGGGAAGAGTTAACAGGATTTGAATAGCAATACAGTAGCAAAAGAAGCAGAACAAGATAAGAAGAAGAAAAGGAGCAACAAGCTTGGGAAACTGACTTTTCAGATGTAAACATGTAGTTTTTTGCATGCAAACAAGGACCTTATGGACAAGCTCATGGACCAAGCAAGCAACCAACCATGTAGGAAGAAAAGGCAAATGAACATTGCAAGCTAGCCAATAAAGTCTTATTGATAACCAAGTGCACCGTTCTCAGAGACTATATAAACAAGCTGTTGTAGGAATAAAGTGATTTCAGTTCACCCTCGATCAGAGTCAGTTCCTTAATCTGCCACGTGTTCAGGAGACAGAGGTTATAGTCCACTAAGTAATCGGGTGCTAATATCCAGATTTTATTCAACTTCATGATGCAATTATAAATGTACCTTACCTACATGCACAGGCCATAAAATTCCATAAATTAAGAGCTTGTAATAGCTTGAAACAAATACAATTGTAATTCCAGTGCATAAGAAGAAATTGTTTCCAATCAGCTCAAAGACACATTTTCTTCTCATATATTTATTCTTTATACCTAAACACCAAACAAAACTGAGTCAGACATAGATGCCTAAGTACTAAATTTAAACAAAAATAATGTCACAGAGAATTCTTATTCACAGAGAGGCCCAGAGAGGCCTTCATATCTGGATTGACAGTTACCCTGACACCTAAAATCTCAACAGTGTACAATAATACCCTAGACTCAGAATTTTACCATATTTCTTGCTGAAATGTCAGAAGAAGCTACATAGTAAATATTATTTTCAGCAACCCTAATAAGAAGTGCAGAACAAAACCTTCTTCAAATGCAGATTTTGCCACTATCCTTTAAAAGGATTGCTGGGACACTGCATGTATGAGACCTTGTGGTTGTGCAACCAGAGTGAGTTCAGACTAAGATCTTCTGCCAGCCAAGGTTAATATGCTAATAATTAGGTTCTGGGAGATTCTCTGTCCTCCAAGAATTGGAACTGAGGGGTTCCTGAAGAAAAATTTGAAGTATTCAGACAGCTAGAGAGAAAAGGGAAAAAAGGAAGCTCAACTCCCTTACCAGGACAGGTAGCTTACCTGTTGGGAATTTCACATGGATATGAGGAGACCCATGTCCCAGTTCCCAGAGATGCTGTATTCAGCATGATGTATGTTCAGTGGCTGCTTATGCTCAGCCATTCCTTAGGCCAAATGTTGTTCTGACTCTACAGGCCTTCTCCTGGGGGAAGTTTCTGTGTTCCAGCTTCCAGATGAAAAGAAGAATCTGCCAAAGGCCATGAAGTACCTTGATGGCTTGAACCACTGGATTCTACTCTTAAGATGAGTCCTTTTGCAATGCAAGACAAATGCCAATGTTAGTCTGGGGGCTATGTTACACTCCATAAAGATACTGTGGGAAACACATCCTGGCCTGGCTGGACAGAGCAAGACACTAAAGTATCTGAGGTGAAACCCAACTGTATCTCTTCATAGGTCTGCCAGAATAAACAAAGGAATGTATGTCAGTTATGTGGCTTCTATGTAGAGCAAATATACACTTAATCTTCTCATGAATCACCTTTTTCACACAAAGATCATAAGTGATCCCTAACAGAACAGCTGCTCAGACGCATTCGGCTCTGGCCTCAGAAACCTCCCACACCAATGTCATGAGTAAAAAGCTATAAAAGAGCTGATCTGTCAGATTGGAGGGTCGAATAGCAGCCTCTAAGTGCTTGTAAAAGGGGAGAGTGTAGCTACTGATACTCATTCCTCTTTCTTAATGGCCTTACGCAGAAGCAAATAGTTAGGAGAAAAAAATTTATGAGAAAGTAAAAAATAGATGACCTTGACAAGAAACAAAGAATTTTCATCACACTTTCTCTTTCATATTGCTGTAGTATGTGCCTCAGGTAAGAATTTTCCTTGATTTTATTAATTTTTGCTATGAAAAGAATCCCAAAACATTGATCTAAAAAGAATCTCCTTATTATCAGAGTCTCTTCTAAAGAATCTCATTATTTTTATTTCCTTACAAGAGAATCAGACAGGGGGAAATGAGAGTTTAAAATCTCAATAGCAAATAACAGGAATGTACCAGTTTCAAACATGAATCCCTAACTAAAAGAAGCTTACTCTTTATTATATTTCATCAATTAAATGCATTATCTCATGCTTTGTCTTCAGCTCATATCTAGACAAGCTGTATAATTACAATTTAAATTAATAAATTTTAGCAAGACAGTAAGCCCACAGAGTGTCCACATCCCCTTATGAGAGACAGAAACTTTTTTTGCAATCATGAAACTTCATGTGGACTACCTCATATTTCTCTGTTCTTTATAATGGCCATTTTGATCTTAAGGCCTGATAAGTGAAGCTGTTTTGTTAACCAAAACAAAATGTCCTTGTGTTTATCCATATGTGCACGAGTCTGGCAGCCAGCCTCTCCCAGACAGGTTTGAGTCTATTGGCCAAATTTGATAAAGGAAGAAGTCTCAAAGGTTTTATTTCCTGCAGGTTGCATGGAGCAGTCAAGAAGAAGGGAGGAGACCCATGCCTGTCTCCTCTGGGGAAGGGCTACAACCCTTCCTGGAGTTCAGGGAATCCACTGAGGGACTGCATCTCCAGGCACAGCTCTGGAGGACACCAAGTCTTAATGGTTTTGCTGCTCAGACATTTGTTTCAAAGACAGGTCAGAGCAATCATTTCCACTGATGGTTCTTACAGGTCACAGAGGTTTCTGAAATTTGCTTGTAGTGGATTTTACCTTGATTCACTGCAAAATGAATTATTTGCAAATGGCCCAACAGTGTTATCCTTCACCTGAGATGTACAAAAGAGTAATCAGTACCAAAGCAGTAAGGAAGTGTGTAAGGCTTGGTTGGTCACCATGGGGCAGCACTGACAGCGTGTTTGTCTGTCTCTCTGGTTTTGCCTTTATCACTAAATGGGCAAAATAAAGACATGACATTTTAGCTGCATGTGCTGGTACCTAGAACATTTTTCTGAGGGTATCTCTGCAACTATGTCTTCAGATACCCTTTCTGAAGCTTAAATTATTTTTGAACAGAGACTTCTTTACCCACTTTTAATGAAGACTACTAGGAATATCAACTTACTGCAGGAGCTATCATTAGCTGAGTGACCAAACTAGTCAATTTAAGTAGAAACTAGATAGATCAATGCAGCCCTTTACTTGCTTCATTTAAACCATCAAGGATTCAAAACAGCCAGTTATCTACTAAGGCAATTTCCAGAAGAAACATGATAGCAAAGGTCAGAGCATTTCAAGCAGGAACAGCATCACTGCTAAAAGGTTTATGAACTTGCAACTATGTAATCAACTTACCATCCATTATTTCAGGTCCACACACATCCCAGCCAATAAAGAAAGTAGCCCCATCTCAACTAACATTTCTATGTTAGTATTTGAATGGGAAGGAAGGCAGAAATAATTTAGAGTAGAGATTTGCAAAACTGGCTGAATTAAATTGCAATTTTGAATATTTCTGCTATATGTGATTTGCCTGAGAATGCTAACAAAGGCAGTGGAATGGGAAAGAAAGGAAGAGTAAGGATTTCTACCTTGAACTCAAGGGGATGCCTAAGAACATGATCCCATACAGTAATGCCAAGTGGTAGCACCCCAAGAAATGTGGAAATTTGGTTTGAGTGAAGAATAAAATCTAATCAAAGGACAGGTTGGGATAGCAAGAAAAGAAGCTAAAATTTTGGGGAAAAAAGGTAAGAAGAACAATTCTGAAATTAAATGGAGCTAGAAAAAACAGTAGCATTGGTGTTTAGATCTGAAAATATTGGAAATTTTGATATTCCTTTTCTGGTGTTGGTGTTAGCATTAAAAGCCAACATTATAATCAAGTGGCCACAACCAAATTAGCTTCAATAAAGGTTAAATACGGGGTTTTACTTCCCATAAACTGTATTTGCATAATGATAATAAAGATTTTGATGATTTAACATAAAACATGATTTTAGAAGTCTTTTTTTTTTGCCTTACAGATTTATGTCAAAACTTTGTGAACACAAAAAATTAGGTGCTTTATTGCTAATGTGATACTCTGTCTCTGAAGAAATTACATTTGGAGATCTTCACGTCCTTTCTGCACATAGGTGGGAGTGTCAGGAATGTTAAATGCTTGAAATAAGTGGTGTGCTTGTCTGCAACACAAAGTCAAGTCATCCATACATAGCACAATCATATACACTGCTTCTGTGTCTTTGAAAAGGAAACTGTTTAGCCAGAGCTGAGACTTGCTTATGCACTCTGCTTCTGTGAATATTCTTTCCTGACATTAGCTTACAAAGAAGTAAATGTAAAATACTTAGTATTTCAAGAGCAAGCACATAGCATACTCCTCAGATGCTTAGCTGGCTGATCTTGACGTCACTTCTCCATATGTCTGTTCAGATGCAACAAGACAATGTCGTACTGCCTCATCTGGTTTGTTTATCTCTAAAGGCCAGATAATGTTCTAATGGGATATAAAACAGGGAAAAACATAGGCGATATTTTAAGTATTAAAAACCTTCTCACATCACAGTTTCTAAATGTCATTAGCCCTTCTGAAGATAATGGGTCTTGTCATTTGAATGAGAGGGGGAGGATATGGACTTGTGAATTTAAACATCTTGGCCCAGAAAAGAATATGAGAGGATAGAAAATTACTACTATATGTATGAGGAAGCTACAACTTTTTGTTGTTTAAGATACCTAGCACATATATGAGTACAAAAGAGGCATGCCACACTGTGTCAGACTATGAACTGCCATCACCAAGGTATCACATTATAGCGAAAACCTCAGATGTGTGCCAAGCTATGGAAAACATCTCAGACATGTATGGAAACCCCAGTAACAGCCAAATACTTTCTGGAATATCTGCCAGAGCAACAAGAGCTCAAGTACAGTTATGCAGGGCCTGTCTGCAGAACTGTTGTTAGCTTTCTACCATTTCTATCATTGGAAAGTCATGGGGTTGATAGATGGACCACTTGGTAGGTAAGGAACTGGCTGGATGGCCACACTCAAAGGGTTGTGGTCAATGGCTCAATGTCCAAGTGGCGGACAGTGACGAGTGGTGTCCCACAAGGGTCAGTACTGGGACCTGTGCCACTTAACATCTTTGTCGGAGACATGGACAGTGGGATAGAATGCACCCTCAGCAAGTTTACTGATGACACCAA
>VZRU01003876.1:14773-37180 GCA_013398155.1 Pedionomus torquatus | reverse complement strand
AGGGTGGTGAGGGACTGGAACAGGTTGCCCAGAGAAGTTGTGGATGCCCCACCCCTGGAAGTGTTTAAGGCTAGGTTGGATGGGGCTTTGAGCAACCTGCTCTAGTGGGAGGTGTCCCTGCCCATGGCAGGGGGGTTGGAGCTCGATGATCTTCAAGGTCCCTTCCAACTCTAAACATTCTATGATTCTTTGATTCTATGATTCTATGATCATCCATGCCTCATCCAAGCTTCATGTAAATCTTTCCAGTTCCTTCTGTTAGATACTAGAGTGCAGAGATTATTCATCCAACCAGCTACAAATTAATTGAGGTTTTCACTGTCTCACCCTCATTGCTGCAGTGTCCTTTCCTCCAGCATGGACAAACACAACCTTTCCACTGTTTGCTCAGATAATTTTCCTGTTCTGTCTTTTAGGTTGTGTGATTCACCTCTTTGAATCCCAAATGTCTTCTTTGTCACATTAAACACACACTTTTCTTTGACTCTGAAGACTTTTTTCTCCTGACCTGTTGGCTGAAACTGGGAATCAGGCTTCTCTTTTCTGATTCCATACCTACTCTGATAGCTCATGCTGGACATTTTCTTCTCTCGTGTCTTCACTGTCTTTCATTTTAAACATACCATGATTTGATGTGGTTCTTTTTAAAATGAGAAATTATCTTCTTCTTCCTTGCATTTCCACATAGTTTAACACAACAGCTTTCTAGTCCATGACTGGGCCTTTATTCTATGTCTAGTTTAGTGAGCAGCACTAACCAGTAGGAGTTGATATGGCCAGCAGAATGGTTGTTGCTGGGACCTGACATCCATGCTATAAACATTGGATGGGTCTGCTACCTGCCCTTCTAGAGGGCAGGTCCATTTCCAGTTCACTTTTACCTAAAACTAGCCAAAGAGCAGTAAATGGGAATGGTATGGAAATTAATTTAAAAATGATGTTCCTGATCTGAAGTACAAAGCTAGTATAGATACATCCTTAATGTCACAGGAAAAAGGAAAACAGTATGTTATTATCTATGTACATAGGAAGTTGACTGCTCAGTCATAAAGGTATATTCTTTTGGGGTGATTATTCTCTTACACATCAATTTGTGTTGCTAAATAATGCACTGAATAAATGGGGAATTTTGGAAAAGTAATAGAAGCTGCACTACTCATTAATTCTACAATCCTCCATTCAGGCATGCATGATCACAGCTGTTCTTTGATCAGAGACCAAAAGCTGTCGTTCTGAAGTTCTAGAGTCCATGTCAGTTTTCTGATTCCGATTCACGATCATGAAATTCTGATTCTGTAAAATTTAGTATGAAAATGAGTTAAATGCTCTCCTGAATTTTATGTGGTGAATTTATGGCGTGAGAGAAGGAGAAAAGAATTCAACCCCCTTCTGAAACCAGATTATTAACTTAAAGCCATTGATGAAAACTTTAGGTCTTTATATCAGTGATAGTTTACACTCTTGAACAGTATTTGGTTTGACAGAAATCCAAATATGGCCTCCATGCCAAGCTTCAACACTTAATATAGGTGCTGCTAATATACTATACTATACTATACTATACTATACTATACTATACTATACTATACTATACTATACTATACTATACTATACTATAATGTGATAATCTAAAGCCTACACTGTGAAAAGAAGTAAAGCAGAAGGCTCTGCTGAGACTGATATATCCATTATCCTCTTATTGTCTAGTGTTATGTGTATACCATGGTCCCTATGCTCAAGAAAGCTATTGTCTTCTTCTCTCAAGAGAAACAATTTCATAGGTTGATAGTAACCAGAAAATCAACAAAGCTTTCCAAAAAACCTTCTTTGTCTACTTCCTAGTTCATGTCACAGTTTATTGTATCCACATAGACAGTATGTCTTCCTTCAGAATTCTGATACTTCCAAAGATCACCCATTTTGAAAGTAAATGCATTCTTAATTTTGGAAAGCCACAAACCTCATCTCATTGTTCTATATGAACCGCAATAATTGCAAGGCCTCTCCCCCAAATGCCATAATCCTTGGAACACTGTTAAGTGGAGAAAATCCTGGGGCTAGAGTTTTCTGAGTGTTTTCAGTGCTGCCATTCTCTGCATCTTCTTGATGTAAACAATCACAAACTCAACACCCAGCTCCACTACTGAAGACTAGAACATGTATCCTGGCATTAAGAGAAGGAAGCCCAGAAAAACACACACCTTTTCCCACAGGAGTGCAAGGCAAAAACACCAGTCTAACTAATCAGCTCATGAATAAGACTCTGCCTCATTATAAAATTTGAAAATGTGTGTGTTTCAGACAGCCATGTACAGTGTGTAACTAGGGGACCATCTCATTGCATCTTTGAGGCAAGGAAGTGAAACACTATCCAAAACAAGCCAGACTTCAGCATGTTCTGTTGGAGGCATGACGTGTCCTCTAAGAACTACAGCTAGGGATTAGCTGCATGTCCTTCTTGAGGGATGGCCTTCCCCAGCTGACAAATGGGATAGTTCAGCCCCAGCGAGCCTTCACTGCTGCCACACAAGGGGCAGACAAGACAGAACATCTGTGCCAATCTTTTCTTGTGATCCCAAATATTCCCCTCAGGATGCTCTATTACAAGGAGCAGAAAAATGCATGGCAGCCTGATTCTAGTTGCATGGACTATGGTTGTGATGAAATAATGTCATAGAAAACCTCCCCTTTTTCTTTCAGCAAAACAACAAAAAACCCCATAATTTGGGGAATGAAGTTAGGAAGTCATATTTTGCAACATTGCTTTAGACATTACTGTAGTTGCATTTGTTTAAATTGTCAAGATATCTTCACTCTGAGAAAAAATTTGAACTTTTTTTCAATTAAATCTGAAACTTGGGAAAAACAATTCAGAATTTTTCTCATGGTGTTACCAGCCATGCACCCAGTTTGCAAAATACTGTGTTATTTAATAAAAAAGAAGGACTCTAGAGATCTGTCCATTGTTGTATAGATGAGTCTACTGAAATTTCCAAGGCATAAATTTGGATATAGAATAAACCACATTTAATCAAACGTAGTCCTGATGTGACTTGATGAATATAAATTCTTCAAAAATATTTTGAAGCTGTAGAGTATGAGGCTGACCTCAGCTTCATATCCAAAACCCAGACAGCTACTTTGCAAAGTGTAACTGGAAAAACACCTTATCATCAAAAAAACTCCCTGAGATTATAGGTCCCAATTCTGCAATATCATAAATTGCAGGAAGATAAAGCCTGCTAAAAGCAGGCTAAGCTCAAAGAAATGCCATCTAGTTTAATAAAGCTTATTATAAAATAACATATTCTAATTCTCAGCAAATTACGTATTTTAGAAAAGTAATTTTTGCTTCAAAATTCCTCTTTCTTATGAAGCAACATATAAGCAAACAGACAAATACTGAAAATCTGACTGGAGAAAAAGCAAATAGAAAGCAGAAAGGTGTTTACAGTATTGTTTTCTCATATTTTCATGAATCAGGAAATTGCTGCTTTCACCTGAAGGCAAGAAGCACTGGGTAGTCTATCAGAACCCTGTCCTGCATGGTTAATGATGTTCTGTGACTTGTATTCCTCTTCAGAATAACATTAGAATAGTTACTGATATTGTTTTGGACATTTACTTCAAAGTTTATGAGATAAGAAATGTTTATGGATTAAACCTTCCTCTGGAGTACAAAATACAATTCAGCAGCATATTCTTATCCCTACAGCTAACACTGTGTTGGGTACTGGTGGTCAAACACAGAGCTGTGCTTTGAAATGTCCTGGAATGACCCAGCTTGGAAGAAATTACATTATATAGAATCACAGAACAGTTTAGATTGGAAGGGACCTTAAAGATCATCCAGTTCCAAACCTTCTGCCATGGGCAGGGACACCTCCCAATACACAAGGTTGCTCTAAGCCTCAGTCAGCCCAGTCTTGAACACTTCCAGGGATGGGGCATCCACAACTTCTCTGGGCATCCTCTTCCAGTGTGTCACCACCTTCACAGAAAAGAATTCCTTCCAAATATCTCATCTAAATCTACTTTCTTTCAGTTTGAAGCCATCCCCACGTCCCCTTGTAAAGTGTCCCTCCTGATCTCTCCTGTAGTAAGTACTTTAAGTACTGGAAAGCGGCAAGAAGGTGTCTCCGAAACCTTCTCTTCCCCAGGCTGAACAAATCCAGCTCTTTCAGCCTGTCCTCATAGGCGAGGTGCTGCAGCCTTTCCTTCTTTAGGAAGAATTACTTTGCTGAAAGAGTGGTCAGACACTGGAATGGACTGCTGAGGGAGGCGGTTAAGTCACCATCCCAGGAGATGTTTAAGAAATTAGTAGATGTGGCACTTCAGAGCATGCTCTGGAGGACAAGATTGCAGGGAGTGGGTTGTGGTTTTGTGTATGGTTCGACCTGGTGATCTCAGGGGCTCTTTCCAATGGTAACAATTCTGATTCTGTGATCATCTTTGTGGCTCACCTCTGGAGCTCTTCCAACTGGTCCGTGTCTTTTCTGTGCTGAGGGCTCCAGAGCTGGATGCAGGACTCTGGGTGGAGCCTCATGAGAGGGTCAGAATCACCTCCCTTGACCTGGTGGCCATGCTTCTTTTGATGCAGCCCATAAAATGGCTTGCCTTCAACCAAGTATTTTTTTAAAAAAATATGTTTTCAAACATAGGGACCTTCACAGGCTTTACTGGTATATGTCATCCATCCAAGTAAGTGGAAGCATGTATGTGTAAGGCAATCTGTGTCCAAGTCAACAATATGTGAATGCAATGTGAACAGGTGTGAACTTATCCAAACCATTTCACAATGAGGCTACAAATGAAAAGTGCAAACATGAACAGCACAGTGCAATCCATTTGGGAAATTAGTTGGGAAATACTAACAATGACTAAATGTACTTGTTTGACTGAAGAAAACAAAGTGGGGATATGGTCCAGAAACTGTCACAGTGGGGAATGTGGAGACATGGAATATACTCCCTGTCTCATCACCAAGTTCAGCAACATCCTCCTGCCCTAAAACATGGTAGGTAAGAGTCCAGTCATTGCCAGAGCAGCAGCTGCTCTGTATTTCCAAAGCTCAGTGTAAAAGACCATTCAGATTAATTGTTTTAGATTGAACTTTTCCACTGTGCGATCAACTTGCAAAGCAGTTGATTCATGTGACATTACAAGAAAGGCTCTGTCATAACAGGATGAGCTCACTAAAAGAATAGGTGTGGATGTCTCAATGATGTAACATATTTAAGATGCTATTTCCTTGCTTGCAGTCACATGAATATTGTCAGTGCTATCGTAGTTCAAACATCTGAAAAGATACCATCCATCATTGGTTTCCATGAAGGTGTATTACAAAGGACATTGGCAAGTCTTTCTTTAAAATTCTGTTATTTTTACATGTTTCTAAAATCGGGAAAAAACATGCAGAACAAAAATTCTTAAGTACATGTATTTATTATTGTTGGATTATTTAATGCAGAAATACTGATATTTCAAGGATAGGCTTACAATCCCATTTCATTGTTCTTTATGCCAAATCAAGGGACAAGAATACCCTGGTCAACTGTATTTTTATGTCAAAATGTGGTTTCAGTTTTTATGCACAAATCTCATGGCAGCAAGATCAATTGTATTTGCACATGCAGTGAGAATGTGCCTAAAAAGTCCACTAAGAAGATTAAGAACTCTTGCTGTCTTAATAACCTTCTTACACGGAAAAGCCAGTTGCATACACGGAGAAAACATATATTCAGGATAGGAAGACTAAGTTCTCAAAATCCATGTCACTTTGATTGCTACAACATGAACATGCAAATTAGTCTTTTGATACAGACAACTGGTTGTGAGAAAAACAGAAACAGCTCTCCCCCCATTCCGTAGTTTTAATGACATATAACTCAGTGAATTCAATTTTCAGAATAGACCTGTTTCACCTTTCTGTTTTTTTACAAAGTTAAAAGCTTAGTTCTTTATCAGTAATAATGAAGCAACTTTCTATCCTTTCATATTTTATGTATCAAATACCAAAAGAGTGCTCTCATTTATTTCTAAGAATGCCTTGTTGATTAACTGGTGCAGCTCAGAGCAGGATATGGATAATGCTGAAAACAACTACTGAAAAATACAGTTTTATGCTGAAAACAATTAATCCTCTTAACTGCAACCTCTTTAGCACAGAATATAGCAAGCATCAGGGGACGTGTGGGCAACAGGAAGTGGTTTTGTAGTTGTTAGTGCCATCTTCTTTCTTCCTTTGTACTATAAGCAAAACTTCGTGTTATAACAGTTACAATGAGCCAAACAGATTCTCTACTTCTATTGTAATGATTTTGGGTTTTGCCCAAGTAAATATTATCTTCTGAAAGTGAAATTCATATTTCAGAACTCAAAGTTTCAGCTACAGCTGGAGTTCTGTCTAAATTCAACAGAAGACACAAAACAAAATCATCTTTTCATTCTAGAGGTTGCTGCAATCAGGGACACCAGACCTGAACCAGGTCCTAGAGGAACGATGCGCTCACCATCCTGAAATATCGAGGTTGAGTTGGGCGCCAGTTGTCAACCAGGGGGAGATCAGGTTCATTCTCAGCATTCTTGGATAGGCTGCGGAGCTTCGCCATCTGCAGGAGAGCAAAAATCAAAGTGTCCTGATGGAAATCCCTTGGGATCAAATCCACAGCCCAAGCAACCAAACCAAGGAGGCTGGCCCAGCTCCAGATGCTGGGGATAAAGCCCCCTTCAAAATTATGAAAATATCCTTCACCCCATCAGCACAGGAACTGTACTCATGTTCTTTTCCTAGCAGTAATATTCTTAGAAATAGTCAGGACAGAAAAAATAGTTCCTAGCTGCACTGGATTGTGAGAAGAACTGTCATTTATATACTGTCTACAGAAGCTGTGGGAAGTCCTCAGAAAATGCAAATACAGCCTTTGCCCTAAAAAACCTCTCCTACTCTAACCCTCCCTTAGTATCTCCTTGATCAGAAGCCTCTGGAATGGCAAGGTGTTAAGGCTAATTATAACCAATTCTTCATTTCCATGGTGGGTCTGTAGCAGAGGATATATTCTGCTGCAGTCACACAAAAAAAGTCAATGATTAATAATAGGAATGTAAACCTGGATAGTGATTTACTCCTGGTTTCAAATGGTTTGTAAACAGGGTCTGCAGCTTGACTCACCTTGGCCATTTTTTTAAAACCAAGGTATGATTTTTTTGTGAGCTGCCATAAGAAGAGTTCTTCCCATACTCTTCAAAAATGTATAATGTTCTTCCTTTACTGCCTTCCAGTTTTCAAAGGATACAACACATATACCCGTTTAGAGATATATAATGTTCATGTGTGGTCACTGCCATGCACAACATTAGTCAGAAAGCGCATCGCCTGCGATTCAGACATTTGACACTTCATGTTTGAATGGCTCACCACAAAAAGGATGCATACATTTTCCCATGTCTACACTGGAAAATGTAGCCCCACACAGCATGCATTGACTTTGTTCACAACTAGATTTAATGCACTGATGTATCTATCTTTTACAGTAGAGAGCTCAAGTCCAATAGAAGTAGAACTTCTGTCTGGGAAGTAAGAGTTGTTTTCACTGTCACCACATGAATTCCAGTTTATGGACTGAGCTAGCTCTGGCATCTCAACGTTGCTCTTCACTACAGCACTGAGAAGAGCCAGCTATCTCCCTTTGCCCAAACAATGATGAGATCACATTTATAACTGGTGTAACATGCATCAGATGAGTTATTAATCTGAAATTTGTCTTTTCTGTTCAGATGAAGAATAATTTGTATGGGAACAGTAGGAGATGAAAATGGTTCATCAGTTTTAATACTGATAAAGTACTATCAGAGAAGAGATTTCTAGTTTTTATTATTATTTGTGGAAGACTTGCCCTACTCATAGGGAAAAAAGCATATATTCAGGCTATTGCTACATAAAGGTGAAGAAATTCGTCTCCAACTGGATAGTTACTACACAGTTAAATTCCTATTGTTTCATTAAAAGTAATCTGAGCCGCCAGGCCACCCACACTACATCTCACTGGGATTTCTGGTGAGTTGGTTTTTCCTGCAGAGTACTGATTCACAGTGAATGCACTTATCCTTGTGGCTCATACACTATTACCATCTGCCTGCAAAAGCATCCAAGCGATCCTCTGTAAATGCACATGCACTTAAAATAATTACTATTAATGAGGCTGACACGGTAGTACACTTTCTAGGATTAGAATTAATTGGTAACACAATCCTCCTTTATGCATACAGTATGTAGACTGTAGGCACTCTGGAGTGAGGAAAGCCTTTCTATTGTATTTGTGTACAGGGTCTTGCATACATTGCCAGTTCTGCCTGAAAAGCAGTTCTCTCACGCTAAGAGCCAGTGTTGCATCTATATGTAGTAATTTCTTTTTTACCTTAAATGCTCCATTTTTTCTACAGTAGGGCCAGTTAAAGGACAGTCTCTGTGTTTCGCAAAACTCATTGACTTTAGATATGCTAAAAAAATGCCATGACCCAAATACAGCAGTGATCAAAAAATCTTGTGATGTTGGTTCAATTATGTGAGTAGTTATTCCTTTAAAAATATGTTTTAAATCAGACATGTTCAGTAATGACTACACTTTTCGCAACAAAATCTGTAGTTCAGCATCTGTAATATAAGCCTCTAAGCAGATTTATTTTGTGGAAACCAGTCAGACCACATTTGTATTTTTCACATAAGTACCAGCTTCAAAATGGCCCACGTATTTTAATTTTCAGATGGGCAAGGAAACAGGAGGCAGATCAATTCAATAGGCTGTGGAAATGAAGCTGCAAGCTATACCAATACATTACCATATTTCATCACTTGTCAGCTAAGTTTCCCGTCATACTCGAGTTCTATTCTTTAAAAGACAGAACCACATAAATACAAAGTACTAGAAAATAGGGTGTTTTGTTTTTGATGATACACGCACATCAATCAGTACAACAAAACACCTTATCACCTTGAGAACCCAAAAGCAAAAGTCACTTGATTAATGTTTTCACTATCCTGGAGTCTTGAAATTTGTGATATTGTATCATTATAGTCTGCTGAGCAGAGGAATAATCTCAGATGAGAAAACTGACTTGTGTGGTACAAGTAGAATTGTAGGCTCAAATGTGATGAAAGAAGACATTCAAATTTCACGGAATCACAGAATCGTCATGGTTGGAAGGGACCTCTGAGATCGAGTCCAACCACACTCACACAAAAAAAAACCCTACAGTCTTGGCCACTAGAGCATAATGTGACATTACCCTATTACATCAGCAGCCCATTTTTCTAAAAATGCCAAATATAATTGTTAACTGAAAGCTTACAGTACTGTAATACAATTATTAAGAACAACTTTTTTACAAAAGCATAATTTAAAAGTTACTGGTAAAAGTCTCTTTTGATGGTAGCAGTTGTATTTCTGTATTTAATGGAGTTTAATGCCTCAGAGTAATTTAAAGGACCAAGAGAGCTACAATATATTTATACACTGTAGAAATTTTTAGTAGTATTTTTACACAGTATCTCAATTCCCTAGATACTGAAATATTAGCAGACCAACTTACCTCCTCCAGTTTTTCCCTGCCACAGGGAAGAAAGCAATACAGAAATCGCCAAATTATTTAGACCTTATCTTTTCCATATGTTAGTGAAACACTCAACCAGGTTGCCCAGAGAAGTGGTAGAAAACCTATCCCTGGAAACATGATGCAAGGTCAGGTTGGACAGGTCTCTGAGCTACCTAATCTACTTGAAGATGTCCCTGGTCATGGCAGGGGATGTTGGACTACATGATCTTTGGAGATCGCTTCCAACCCAAACTATTTCTATACATGGGACTGACGGGGAATAAGGATTAACAAGAAATACTTCTTCATGGTAAGTAACCAGAAAAGGCTTTCAAATTAACAAGAAATTATAGCTATCTGATGCTGCTCCAGTTTGTGAAAATTTGGCTGATACACATTCTACAGAAGTGGGTATCAAGTACCTGACACAACACATCCGTAATTTTCTTGTTTATGTGATGCCATCTAGAATGTGGGGCTGACAGAATCACCACTCCCATTTAATTTGTATTCTGATAAAAGATGTTTTTGAAAGAAGCATGCTATAAAAGACATGTTTGCAAAGTAGAATGTTCAAGAAGTTGGAAATGCTCAGCTGCATTAGGTGAGAACACTGGACTTCTACTTCATTCAGTGTGCAACATGGTTAAGCTACCTGACTGTCCCATTGCATTTCATTGAAGATAGGCACTTTTTCACAGCAGATTTATTGCATAATTTGTCCTCTAACTTTCATCATGATAAGCAATGAACACTTTACATGAGGAAGACTGAGATAATACAAATTGTTCAAAAAATCCTGCATAAACAAAGTTGCTGGTGCAAACCTAACCTAAGCTTTAGCTAAATGCATCAATGTTCTGATTTATATGTTTGCAGAAGAATACAAGTTAATGGCTTCAGATTTCCTACACCGGCTCTTGGTGTAATGCAGTGTTTTGAACTCTGTGTAAAATAAAAGGTATGAGCCACATCCAGCTCCACCATTTCCTATGAACAAGAGTTAATATTGTGGGAACACAGTAACTGGAAAACAAAAGAACTATTCTTTCCTTCAGCTGATGTTGCAAGAAGTCTCTTGCTCAAGGGAGAGAGAACTCTCATATATAGTAACTCCTGCTTGCTGTCAGTCACACTTCCAACTGCTATAAACTCCTGCTATCTACACTGTGTTATGATTTTACTGATTTATAAGGATCTCTGTTGTCTGTGGATTTGAACAACCATGACGTCTAACACAGGCTAGGAAACAATGAGCAGTTCCAAGTAGAGAAAGTCATCATCTCTATGCTCAATTAGCTAATGTAGGAGTCATGTCGAGACAGATAAAGAGATGTGTCTAATAGCTGGATTGCACATATTAGGTTGTAGACTGCAGTCCTGTGAAGATTTTTATAGGTTCCCAATAGAGTCCCAAGGTAGCGTCTGACGCATTTAAATCATGCTCACAGAATCCAGTGAGTCGTTTTCCTTGCCAAAAGAATAAGATCAGGTTATGGAGTATAATTAAAAAGAAAACGGTAAAATATTATCTATTTGAAGTTTACCTGGTCTGAGCTGACTATGATGGGCTCTCTAAGAACAATCCAGGTGATGCACTCTTCACAAGGTGGAGTAGTGAAAGACCCATGGTATGTCCAGTAGTCATGAGATTTAGGGAAAAGAATTGAAGGATCAAAGTTTGGAAAAGGAGCTTCTTTCCCCTGTAAAAAAAAAAATAAAAAAAAAAAGAAGAGTCCAAACAAAAACAGAACACAAAGAAACTAAACAGAAAACTCTTCAACAGCCCTACTCAAGATTAGGTAAAAATGCAGCTCTTATATTTTAAGAAACAGAGAGTGACTCAGATACTTCAAAAGCACAAATTGAGGAAATTAAGCGCATATCTACACAATACATAATGACGCAGTGTAAAGATAAGTGGACTGAATGACCCTCCCAGCGGGGCCCAGAGAGGCATGTCACAGCACACAACTCTGTAATGCTACTTCTTGTACTGAGCTAACTCATGTGAAGTAGTGTCCAGTACCAATGTGCTTCACTCACTTCTGTGCAGAAATATTCTTCTTTCTGGCATCCTTTCTCATGGAAATTCTGCCGATTTATTGAATATTGGTCACCATATAATGAAGTGAGACAGGTACTCTAGATTTATATTTGTGCTAATAACAAACAAGACAGCCTATGAAATGTACAGTGATGGTGAGATTCTTATCACATAATATTATCTGAGAGTCAGATGTCTAGTCCAGAGGTCCATTAGGCAATGTATTTCAAGACTGAAAGGACCAATTTCCAAAGGTGCCCTTCTTTTGTCATTGACCACTGAGGGAATAAGACTCCATGCATAGTTTTCAGCTAAGTAAAGTTTGGTGAGGTGACTCTCATTGTCACAAAATTATAATGCCTACTAAAGCCAAAGAAGGCTCATATGTAAATGGAAGAAAGGACTTTTCTTGTTAAGGAGCAGCTACCCATGGTTTTATTCAAGTGTATTCTGGCAATTTGGCAGAGCAAAATTTGAAAACAGGAAAGTAAAGCCTCTTGTTTTTTTCTTATTCTGAGAATTTGCAGCAACATTCCTACAATGAAAAGCCCAACATCATTACCTTTGTTTTGATAGCATTTATTTCTTCAAGAATTCTCTTCATCTCTGGTTTGGGAGTTTTCCCTACCTGTGAAGAAGAAAGCACAAGCTAAACAAAAAGTTTTCTTCTTTCTCCTATTTTTTTAAATGAGCTTCAAATATGAAACTACAATGCCTTAACCCACAATATCACTCCTACAACCTTAGAAAGTCTTCTGTCTGTACTGTCTGCTTGTACCCTAACAGATATTATGAATCAAATGAGGCAACTGTATCAGTACAAAAACTCAGCATTGTAAGCAATTTCACAATATAACTATACCGGTTGACATTGAATTTTAGCCTAACGAAGATAAACAACTCTTCAGACTCAAGTAGATAATTTGGGAAAAGTTTCTTTCTAGTCTAAAATCCAGACTTCATAGTCAGATCTAGTTTGCAGTTGCTGACCTCAACACAGACGTCCATCTTTCTGTCTCCATTGAGTGTTAAAAACGAGAGAGCAAAGGCCAATATTTCAGGCTAAGACTGCATGGCTCCAAAAGGAATTAAAAAAAGGATTATTTGTATGCATTGTCTGTGAGTTAGTTTTGCCTGGGAAAAAAATTAATGAAAAGCCTAGGAGCAGTATCTGTCCTTGAAAACAGTCCACGACTAACAGAGAAGACAGCTGACTGATACTGGTCAAAGGGCCACTACTGACATCATGTCCTCAAAACAGGGGCAAATACATATGGATTTGCAGCTTCCACCAGCCACATAGTGACACAATAGTTGCTGGGGCAAGTGTCTGTAGTGAAATAACATGACTCATGCTCTATAACTTCAAAAGCATGCATTACTGAAAGCCAAGCCCTTCAATGTGGTATAATCACTAGAAAATAAATTCAGAGGGGTTTGCTTTTTTAACCCTGTAAGAATAGAAAACTAAAATAGCAGTACAAGGAAAGGTTGCTTGCTTCTACTTACTTGCAAAAATATGGCCAAAACAGCTATTCCATCAGTTCTTCTCACAGCATCGAGGTAATTACTGTATTTTGGATTCCAATGTAACAAATGTAGCTGGAAACAAAGAAAAACATAATAATCCCACGCCTTCACCCCCATTTATTAAACACTAATCCATCAGAGGCTGAATTTAGAATTCTGCATATACATTGGAGAGTTCAGGGCAACAAAGAATAAGGACTAGGCCTTCCAGAAAAAAAAAAGAAAAAAAGGACAGCAGTTCATATATGAGTTACATCAGCCACATATCCATATATTATCATTAAGTCTATTATTTGCATTAAAATAAACTATAAACATCTTAATACAGAAATTGCAAAAAGGACAGAAATCTTATGTGAAAGCTGAAGAACATTGAAAAGATGCTTAAGTTAGCAGGTAGAACACGCAGTTCGGAAGTCATCTGCTGATATGTGATTCATTTCCATTTGGCTTTCAAATTACAGAAATCTAGCAAAGAATACATATTAATGTAAGCTCTGTATATGATTAGTCTACAGTTCTCATCTTCCCTTACAATCCTATAGCAGTAGAAAATCAAGGTACCACATTCTTCCTTCTTTCTGTTGCTACAGTTTTATGCTTCTGCTATAATACTATACTTTCAAGATACTGTTTTAGTAAGTTTGCATTGTTTCTCAGTAATTCAGTCGTGCTGTCCTGTTTCAAGCCATGTTGGTTTGAGAGCATAGAAACTTTTGTTTTACATAGTATTTTTCTTTTCTTATTCTGTGAGAATTACTTCATCCTGATTCACATTTATGAGGATTGATGAAAGTAAGAAGAAAATACGACATATAAATAAAGAACTCCTCGAAAAGCAGACAAATGACAAATTTTGTCTCACCTGAATGATAATGATAAATGTTACTTTATACCCTATTTGAAAGTAAGAAGTAGCGAATCTTACTTCTCCGGCATATCTCACTCCGTTCACAACATGCTCAGAGCCATGGTCATCAGATGAACCCCAATGGAAGTGAAGCTGACGCAGCCTGAAGACTCCTGGAAGTGGCCCACCTCTCAGCACTGCAATTGATAATCTGCATCAGCATTAGATTAAGCCATCTTCCAATTTTTAAAAAAGAAATACATATATATATATATGCTATTTACATACACATTTACTGTACAGATGTTCTATGTTCTGAGAGTACTGACTGCATCCTGGAAATCTGCACTGATTTAAGCAGCAATTCAGGCAAACATCTTCAGCTATATCCACTTACAAGCAGATGAAAATTATTTGTGTCTAGATTTCCATTATAGTTAATAGAGATCATTGGTTTGATACCGCTGCATATATGTGTATCTGGTGCCTCCTGGGCTATGCCAAAGGCACCTGGACAGGACTGGAAGAAGTGGCACGAGATCTGTAGAACAGCTGTATTTTTCTAAAGCAGTACCTGGAGAAAAGGTGAAATACATGAGGTTATCAAAAATGGCATGAGATGCCTATGTTTGAGTAACTGAAGTAAGACCCAAATTAAAAGTCAAGCCTCTAGAGTACTTGTGCTTGCCTTAAGGCATACACTCAACAGATGGTGACCTGAATTGCCCCTTCAAGTCCATTGATTAAGTGTGACTCCATCTCTTTTGACTAGAATGGGAATTTAGAGACATAATCCACCTACATTTAAAAATCTACAAAAGGCACATAAATTTAGGTGTCTCAATGTGCCCCAAATTCCTTCTAATATAACAAAGTACACAAAGATAGCCATTAAGATGAACTACTGAAGTGCTAGATGATAAACAAATTCCCACAAAATGCTACAAGTTTTGTCTCTGATTGCAGGGTATGACTCATTTGGTTAAAAACTTATGAAATTACTGATGTTGCTTCTGCTATAAGAGCTCCCTCCGGCTATGGAAGAGGAGAAAGAAAAGAGCAGTTGAGCCAGAAAAGCAATCACTGAGAACAGAAACTTAGTTTCTTAAAGAAAAGTTCAGCCTGTGATGAACAATAGTCCATATTCAAAATAATATTAATATTTTTATATTATGTACTGAATTAAGGTGGTGTGTTTAAAAGGAAGAACTTCTTTCTATTCACCACATACTAATTAACATTCAATTCTCATTCTGTTTATTTGGAGACAGAAGTTGTAGCATTCCTATAAACCATTCAGGAGTTCTGAAGAACAGGTCTTTATATGCTAGAGAAAAATATACTTAAATCTGAAAAGAAAAGGAATTAAATCCATGATCAACTCAAGAAATAAAGTACTAAGATTATTCTTTACTGAACATTAAAAGCAACTTGTCACTCTCAACAAATTCTTTTTACTTGTTCCCACAGACAATGCAGACACGGTAACACTAGTAGCTGCTAAGGCCATCAATTCTCCATTAAAATAGATCTGTAAGACCAAATAATCCAGTTTAAGGTAAAAACGTGTCATTATTTCCACAGATGGACACTCAGCAGACATTTTCGACTGGGCATTAGGTGAAGCTCTGCGTCACCTCGTGCCAACACATTCCTGCTTTCCTCATCTATAAATAGACAGTAGCTTTTACTTAGCACTCTTTAAGCAAACAGAATGATGCACAGACTGAGATGCCTATAAACCAACATCTCCTGAAGGACAAAAGGTGTTTGCTTTCTTTTAATTCCAAGTGTGTAGCATAAACCATAGAAATACATGAAATGACAATGGAAGAAAAGGAAATTTCCCTGTGTCAGTAAATGAAATTTCCCTATGCTTTAACAAGCTAAAGCAAATGAATC
This sequence comes from Pedionomus torquatus, assembly GCA_013398155.1. Taxonomy (NCBI): domain Eukaryota; kingdom Metazoa; phylum Chordata; class Aves; order Charadriiformes; family Pedionomidae; genus Pedionomus; species Pedionomus torquatus. The sequence continues at coordinate 21,260 of VZRU01003876.1, read as the reverse complement.
AATAACAAGAATTAAGTTCTGCAATATCCAAAACATTAAAAATCCCAAAGTGTGTCGATATAGCTCAACATTAGTAAAAGGAATCTTTATTTTTTATTTTAAAAATGTGGCTTGGAACATTAATGTTAAAGGTATATTTACCATCTTGGGCTTTTGTATGCAGAAAATACTAACACCAATAAATATAAACCATATACCAGTTGGAAAAAGAATACGGGTTAAAAGTTTATAAAAGAAACTATGTTATCTTTAAGTTATTTTTCAGCTGTGTTAAAATACAGCTTTATTTTTATATATTTACATATTTATATGTGACAAGGTATTATTCTAACAATTATTACATAGGAAATATTCCCCTTAAATATCTGAGACTCCTAGTTCTAGGGCTGTGACAGCCATTTTCCTGCCACAAAACACTTCTGAAAGGGTGCTTTTCTAGAAGGCCCCATGACTCATTCTGATTTTCTACGTATGGCACTGCATGAAACCAAAAGGGCGAGCTTTAAAAGAGGAGCCTGCAGGCCCACTCCCTAATATATGGGGAGCCAGCTTTTCTCTTAGTCCTCTGACATACTGTCTCTTCCTTTTCACACGGCTACCTGAATGGCTGGACTTACTTCAGAATATTGGAAATGTGGCATTTCTGTTCCTGTCTCTGCTCTACAGGAAGCAGCAGGATGGCCAAAGCAAACTTACCAATGTGTAGCTTTCTTGCTGTCATTAAAGTAAGGTGGCCCAGCTGCAGGTGTATACAAACCAAACCAGAATGACAAGGGAGAAAAGTATTCACTTCTTTTTTGGTGCCTTATCACTGCAAACCCTCACCCCATTGCTTGGCGACCAAGTCTTTCTATATGGTTTTGCCCATAGCCTTTCACCAGGGCCTCATACAAGGCATAAAAATGTCATGTCAGCCTGAAGCACTTACTCAAATTCTGTGTCCCTCCATCCATGCTGAAGAATGGTCTATTACAAAATAGCCCTACATGGGCAGTAGAAAAGCTCCATTTTACTTGATACATCATAAACTGAGCACCACAAGGCAGAATTGGCAAATAAAAGAATGAGTATTTTCCATTCCAATTTACCATAGTTATCAGGTTGTCATTAACAAGGGAAATGTCACAATAAGGTTTTGAAATAAGTCCATCCACTTGCTGGGCACAGATAGGGGCCTGATTGTTAACTTGCACTAATGTCACATTAACTTGCGCATCTGTCCTCACTAAAGTAAAACCAACAAAGTTATGTTTATACAAACTCCTACCCTGTTTGCTGTGAAGGCATTTTGTGAAAGTCAGATGGAAAAACACAAGGAGCAGTAAACAGACTCATGAGGTGAGCTCTGTTTATAAACATGAGAAGGACTAACTCTTCTTACAAGATTTATGATACATCCTGCAAAATCCGTAAAATGAACTAGTAAACAGCAATGAAATTAAATTAGTATGGTATTACTGCATGACAACTGGAAAAGATACATTACCTTTCTTATGCTGCTTTATAATAGTATCTAAGCACACTATAAAACTCACAGCTTTTTAATATCAATGCCACATTTTAGATGTTATTAAAAAGCCTCTGCTCACATTAGGATCTCTGTACTGAAACACTGGCTAACTGCAGGGATAAAAGGTATTTCTTAAAAGCTTTTGGAACATTCTGCACAGTTCTCAATGAGATTTTCCGTAGGCAAACAATGTATTTTGCTGCCTTTTGCAGCCTACAGTATGGCCATTGGGTGGCAAGTACCACAGCTACACAAGCACTGAGATTTAACTGGGCTATTAATGGCAACTGACATGTTCCAGTGTAAAGTCAGTACACAAAAAGTTAAATAAGTTTTTGCAGGAACCAACAAAAATATGATTGTCTGTGGAGAAAATTCCATTGGTTTAAATTAAAGTTACTGGGTTTTGTCATTGTTTTAGAACCAGTCAACAAATAAATGTTTATTCACCAGAAGCTGATAATGAAAATCTCATTTGCAAAGATAAATGAGATTTCTCACAAAGGGGTACTATAGGAAATGCTGTCCACGAGCACTAGTCATGCTAAAAGAGACTAATAAGCAATAAGCTTTTACTACTTACAATTATGGTCTCTTTAATGTTTATTTCCCCCCACCATTTACTTCCAAAGGCACACATTCCTTTAACAAGAAATTGAAAGATTCTGCAAACAGCATCAAGGTAACCTTGTAAGAAAGTTTGCCTGCTCTGAGGTACTCCAAGCTCTTAAATGTCACCCATCAGAAAATCAGTAGAAATGGAAGTAGGAATCTGTTTGGCTGTTGAACCTCCACAAAAAGTGTCAGAGATAAAAAAAAAACAAACAGGCAAAGTGACTGGAAGAACGAAAGCATCCATCTGATATAGCTTTAGTGTATCTCTCCCGAGATGCTGTGTCTGGATTCCAGTACAAGACTTATTATGTATCATTACTGTTTATTGAATGATTGAATTCTTTGACCTAATCATCTTATGTGCATTATAAAAAAAGGAAGTCACAAGCTACAGACCTTACACAACATCATGACAATGATCCCACCAGATAGGTGGTCTCAGGACACTTCTCTGGCACAAATATTTTCAGAATTTTAAAAGTCAATGGACTGTCAGAAATAAGATTGCAGCCCTAATTCAGAACAAAACCAGAGTCACTGCTGGATCTAAACCAGTAACTGAGTTGCCATTCAGGCCAAAAACCATAGTAGTCATAGTAATCTGGTATGGCTTTCATTGTGGCCATCACAAGATGTTACAACTACCTAGAAGGTTCTAATTTCAGCTCCTAGATCTTTTCTTTGAGACTCCAGCCTCCACCTGCAATGATTTTACAGTGCTTAAGGTCCTTCTTCCACCTAGGTATGGTAAGACGGGCAATCAAGTACTCAGCAGTACTTTAACTTGCACAGAATGGCAGCAGAGGCAAGACACTGCTCCTAAAGCAAATATCTGTCATCAAGGCCTTCAACTTTATAGCAGGTTCTTAAAGTCAACGAGACTTTATAAATAGCTGGAGACAAATTCTCCAATTCCTTCCACTAGACTAACTCCAAAAGCAAGAGCAGTAGTTCTTTTCAACATAATAGGTGAATTACATTGGATGGCACTTTTCCTGGAAGCTTCTCTGTAATCATTTAAGAAACTGTCCCAATAGTGAATATTCAAAATATTCCTGGCAGAGAAGACACAATGGAAGTAAAACTCCAAGATATCCAATGTAATTAATTTTATCACTCACCTTTCCAACATACTCGGCAATCTAATATATTTCATCTGCCACTAACGAAATTCTAGATCTAACTACAGGTACAGGTATGACCACTCAGAAGAAGTCAGGAAAATAAAGGAAGCCCCTAGTTTTCTGGTTAACTCAGAAATAATTGAGCTAGACAGAGTTATTGATAGATAGACAGAATGCCTTTGCTCTAAAGGAACAAAAGCTTCATTCATTACTGTTATTACATATTATGCAGCAGGTGTTCCTTTACAGAAAAATTAAGTCACTGTGCATATCCTTGAAAACTTAAAACATGCTCCAGTCAGTAGGAGTATGCAGAGTGGAATTTGTCCTGCAATTAGCATCATGTTAGAGAAGGAACACCACCCACAGACTCTGCAGGCAATGGTATAACAAGGGAAATGTAACAATAAACACTGAATGTTTCTTGCCTTCAAAGAGTTGAGAAATACACCTACTTTTTTTCCAGTGAGTCACTTTTTATTTCTGAGATCAGAACACAACAGTTACTATGCAGTTCATCTGAAAAAAATTCAGAACATTCCAAAACTTTCTGCTCTTTGAAGCCACAGTGCTGCACCCATGCTGTAGATTGCCATGACCAAATCAAGTAATTATAACACTAATTACTTTGACATTTATGCAGAAGATGCAACCATTGATATAGTTGATGCTGCTCCAACAAATAACAGAGATAGCAAAAAATGGTAAGTAACGGATCACGGACGTGTCCGCATATGCCATAGCAACATCTCTTTAGTGATCTATTGTGTTATCTGACATGAATAATATTTTTATTCAAATAATACTAAAGATTCCCCTTTTCTAGAAAGTAATCAAACTCTTGAGTTTTGATAGTGTATTAACAAGTCCAGCTTACATACCTTCTGAGCCTCAGTTTTCATAAAATCCAAGTCATTCATTAAAAATCCATTGTTAAATCAATGCCCATAGATATTTAAGATCAATCAACCTATTAGTAAAATTCCTTCTGGTAACTATAGCTGCCAACTCTAGTTACATTTTAATAGAAACTGGAACATTTAATGCAGTTAAGAAGTAAGTTTGTACACTGTGGAAGACAGACTTTTCAATATTTTACTGAGACTGACATTTCTTTTTCCTTTTCTTACCATCACATGCACTATAAAAAATAATATAATTCTGTTGACCTTGATACAAGAATAAAGAGTGATATAAGCATTTGATTTTTCCTTTTTATCTCAGTACTAATGCAATTTCATACTTCTTTCGGTAATGTTTTTTCCTTTGAAATATAGCCAACAGTATTAACATGAAATGTCAGTGGTTCTGCCAATATAAACTAAGTATTTCTAGCACCTGTTCCACAGAACAGACATATCTCTTCAAAATATATGACCCCACTAACACTTAAAAGCTATGCATTATATATGCAGCACATTGCATGCTGTCATAACTGTCAGTCAATAAAAGATTTTGGACAATAAAACTGAAATACTGGAATTTCTCAGTCCTATAATTCTCATTAAGACAAAATCTTGAGAATGCTGAAGGGAGTTTTAACTGAATAAGCACTATGACTTTGTGGTAACATCTGGTTCATTACTTTATCAGAAATTATAGGGGTTACAGTTTTCAAATATTGTGCCTTCAGCCATATACACAGTTAAAGATGTTCTGCTGGGCATCTCAAATAGCCTTGAATGGAGGAATTGAGCCCTCGTAGACAAAGCCTGGACTCTGCTCCTGGAAAGCAACACAACTGCAATGGCTTTTGCTAGCACAGAGATTTACCTTACACCTTAACTTGTCCTGCACCAAGATTCCTTGCACCTCTCTCCATCCCCTAGGATTTTAGCTTTGGACTTTTAAAGTAGTCACACCCACCAATTGTGCAGGGTGCTGGGGGGGGTCACAGAAACCAGCACAGAAACGTTTATGTCACACACAGGTTGTACACAGAGACCTTCTGACAGCTGTGAACTTTCAGAGCACACTCTGTTTTCCAAGAGACTGATACATAATGACAGCTTGAGATGAAAACAAAACTAACCTGATCTATCAAAAGAATCATCAAATACAACTCTGCAGGTTTTCCCGTTATTGAGGATGGTTTTAGCTGCACCGGGATCATAACTAGCAAACCATGGCAGTAGGGAGGGATCATAATGCACTTCTTTGTTATTGATTTCAATAGGTGACTGGTGGCGTCCTTTGGCAATTGGGTAATTTTTGTGCCAGTGATCCGGTCCTAGAAAACAGAGAAATATCTTTAAAACTTTTTCCAGCAAGGTGTGAATTATACTTGACTACGATAAATGCAAACTTGGCTTTGCTTAGCTATGAACCTTGAATAAAACGCATTAAGAAGTATTTTACTAATTATCTGCTTTGTAGTCATGACCTGTCAAGGGTTTCATTGTATAAAAAGTAATTAGATCTTTGTAGTTGGAATACTAGATCCCGCAAGTCATTTGGCTGAACCTAAGCTCTCACAGCAATCTCAGGACTTTACCCACAAGGAGACTGATGCTAGACCAAGGAAGGAAACTGGAGGTGTATACTCCAAGTGCAGCATTGGCTAGCAATGGAAGGGGATATACCAAAGTATGCTTCGAGCAACCTGGTCTAGTGAGAGGCATGGCAGGGGGGCTGAAACTAGACACTTTTTAAGGTCCCTTCCAACCTAAACCATTCTATGAATCAACTGCAGCGTCATCTATCCGTCTGAAGAGAGACAAGGCCACTGATAAAGATGAAATGTGGATTTAATTATCATCATGGTTTATCAGGAACTCCATGTGGAAAAAGCTTGGGAAAAAAGGCAGTGCTGGTGTGAGCAGGAACAACAGGCCGCCCAGGTTTCCCACCTTTGCAGCACTGAAGGCTGGCTTAAAGCTCCGCCACACTTTAAAGTGTATGAGCAGCAGAAAACCGACTTCCTTTGGCTTGGAGACCTCAGACGACGCCTCCCCTTCCACCAGCTTTGCCTCTTCCCCACCCGGCCCGCCGGGAGCCCCTCTTCCCCCTCCTGCCCTCCGGGAGCGGGGCATCCCGTTTTGCCTGGGTTTTGCTCCCGGAGCAGCTGCGGCGGGGAGAGCCGGGCCGGGCTCCACTCACCGTTGTCGCCGTCGTAGCCCCACGGGTAGTAGTTGGGGTTGATCATGGTGGTGGCGCCGCCGCCTCGCCTCAGCCTCTGCCGGCGGCTCTGGCAGGACGGTGGCCTCGTCTCACGGCGGCTTTTTATAGACTCCCGCCA
>VZRU01003874.1:26260-44148 GCA_013398155.1 Pedionomus torquatus | reverse complement strand
GGGGGGTGGTGGTGTTGGGGGGGTTTTTGGGTCTGCCCGTGGTGCTGACAACTCCGGGATCTCCTTCCCCTGTGTTGTGCTCGGCGGTTCTGCCTTCAGCATCTCTCCCCGGAAGGAGAAACGCTGTTTCCAAAGGTGGATAATAGCCTGTAGTAGTTAGAAATTGCAAGGTCACAAAAAAAGTGATTTCTGCTTGCAAGTAGACGGAGTAATGATTTACACAAGAGCCTGGGCCTCTGGTGCTCCTATTTTTCCTTTCAAGATCATGCATTAATATTCCATTTTGTTTCTGGCATGGATGGGATGTGATTATTTTGGACACTCTCTTGGCAATTTTATTAGTGAGGGGTCACGTCCAGAGCTCCCCACGCCCCCAGTTCAATGGGCTGGGGTGTCCTGAAGGTCAGGCTGTTCAGGACAAGAGCAAATGGGCCTAAAACTTGAACATAAGAAGTTCCATCTAAACATGAGGGGAAACTTCTTCACTTTGAGGGTAGCCGAGCCCTGGAAGAGATTGCTCAGAGAGGTGGTGGAGTCTCCATCTCTGGAGACGTTCAGACCGTGCCTGGACACGTTCCCGTGGGACCTGCTCTGGGGTGGACCTGCTTTGGGAGGGGGTCGGACTAGATGATCTCCATATCATTCTATGATTCTGTTAACCAGAATACCAGTTTTGATTGAGTGGCAGATGACATCGATAAGAAAATTGTTATCTTTAACTGCGAAACTGTAGTCTAGGGATGAGGAAAGCAGTAGATTTCTAATTCTTGTGTTATTTGGAATTAAAATTATTCCAATCTTGTAGATACTGATAAACTGGAGCGGGTCCTGCAGGGTGCTTTTAAGTTGGTCATGGGTTGGAGCTCATGGTGTCTAAGGGAAGCGTGTCCAGTTTTAGTCCCCTTGGTTCAAGAGAGACATTAAAAAAATGGAAACGGTTTAGTAGAGGGCCACCAAGATGGTTGGAGGGTTGGAGAACTTGATGTGAAAAAATTGCAAAGGATTTGGGTTTATTCAGCCTCAGGAAAGGAGGGCTCAGGGGGATCTACTCCCAGCCTTCCTAAAAGGTGGTTTTTCAGAAGGCAAAGGTGCTTTCTTCTCAAGGATGCACAGTGACAGGGCAAGAGGCAATGCGTACAACTTAAATTCTTCACTTTAAGAACAATGAAACTTTGAAGTATGTTGACTGGGGAGGTGGTGGAATCTCTCTCTCTGGCAACGCTCAAGACTTGGCTCGATGGGATGTAATCTAAGTCCCTGCTTTAGGGAGTAGATGGTTGGACCAAATGGTCTCCAGACATCCCTTCTAACATGGACTTCTCTGTAATCTGATGAAAAAGTTGTTCATGAGGAGAGTTGTTAAGCACCGGGACAGGTCTGAGAGAGAATTTGAGATCTCCATCCTCGGAGGTGCTCAGAATTTGACCGACCAGCGCTGTGAGAAGCGTGACTGGCCTGTTAGAGCAGAAAGCTGGACCAGGAGACCTCAGGAGCCCCTTCTGACATGAGTCTTTCTATGGCTGTATGAAGATGAGGTCCGTGTATCTCCTTATCCTCAGTCCTGATGTTTTCTGTTTCTTTGACTTAATCTGGTCAGTATTTTGCAGTACTAGTGACTTCTGCTATTTTAATCATAAGTCATTTAGCGATTCTGTGCATAGTTTATGTAAACTGCATTGAATATTAATTGCTTTTGGAACTGACTTTCTTCATTGGAATCAGGGATGCTCTGAAGTATCTTAGCGAAGCTCTTCAGTCCATCAGTGAAGCAGAACTTGACGATGTAATTGAAAATGTCATTGATGCCGTTGAAAAACAGCCTTGTAAGTAAAGAATTTATTTTTCTGAAGCTTGCTGAGTTTATCTTGTGCTTATAATGTTATTTAGACAGAGTTACAGGAGGCATATGCTCTAAGGTGTCACTCTAGGCTGCCGGGCTGATCAAGATAAATGTATTTGTTGACATTTTGTTTTGTTAAATACTGCCATTTGTAAAGTCAGCAGAAGATTGTATAGTTTTGCCATCTAAAAAACTGGCAGCCTGGCACCTCCTGACGTTCCCCAGAGTAGTGAAATTTTTCAGTTTGTGTGGACATCTTTGCATCTGAAACTACCATTTTAAATATTAAAATAAATGAAAGAAATCATTAGAAATTAATTCTTGTTATTCAGTAGTCCAGGTGCTGAAAAGGGTTAGGGTTGTTCTTGGCTCTAGCTGTAGGATCCCGGCTGTGACTGTGGGAGGGGAACCGTTCCATTCCTTCCTTCAGAGATGACTGCCCTCACATCCAAGCGGAGTGGGAGGTGCAAGTACGCCAGTGTAATGGTCCAGCAGATTAATTTAAACAGCTGTGGATGAAGATTAACCGTCACCTGGACGTTCTCTGAAGCACCAACCTGATCTTGCAATAGTAACACTGGGCAGAAGGTGCTGATAAGAGTTGGGGCACTGTAGTGGTGGAGAAGCTTTACCTGCTTGGCCCATGAAAGTACATCAGATTCCATAAATTGCAAAGTCCAAAGGTACAATCCAGAAAACTGGAAAATCACATTAAAAAAAAAAAATAAATAAAAGAGATGCTCAAAGAGCTGAGTTTTTGCTGAGAAAGTTTTCACAACGTGTTTGGTTCTGAACATGCCTGGAACTCCATCATCTTTGCAGGAGTATTTTGTCTGGGTACTACCTCCTGCTTCGTTGGGACACTGCGTCCTGAGGTACACAGATCCAGTGTCCCTGCTCCTAAGCACCATCAGAGACCTGGGACAGTAGCTCAAAATGTACCTGACACAACCCGACAGTGCAAAACGTAGGAGTTGGGACACCTTTAGTTAAAGAATGTGACTGATGGAGGTGGCACCAATGCCTGACGTGTGTGGTTACTGCTCAGAGCTCATGAGAACTTAGGGTCACTTCCAGTTTTTGGCTGAAGAGATTAAAATCCCTATAAATCTAAAATCTAAAATAAATACTAGGCCTTGGGTGAGTTCAGGAAACCTTCCTGGCCTGTCCTGTTTAAACCAGGGGTCATCAAGTAAAACCACGTGCTTGCACGTGCTTGCACGTGGTTTTACTAGAGCACAGACTATGGAAGTTATGGTTTTATATTCCTAAGATATCCATGGGATAACGGATCACAGATGATCAAACGGGGACTAAAAGCAGTTTGAAGAACCAGTCTTGATCTTGAGTAAAGCCCATGGGTACAAATTAAGGCGTCCATGCATTTGAACCAATGTGAGTCCGTACAAGAAGCTGTTGTACATGCAGTCAGTGTAACTCACCAACACCGGCCTTTGTCCCAGGGCAGAATTTCGTGCTATAGATTCCCATATTTTCCAGCCAATGTCCATGAGCTGTTTGATGATGGGGTAGAGGTGCAATTCAGACTGGTCTCTCCTGCTGGCTCCCTTAGTGCCCCTTTTGGTCTGTTACTCACCACTCTTACAGAAATTGTGATTTCAAGTCCCATGCCCCGCATTGGGAACTCAAGGGCAGGTTTTCCTCTGATTCTTGTTCCAGGAGCCCAGCAGTTCAGCTTCACAACACTGACCACGTCCTTTGGTCTTCCCTTCGAATTCAGCAGAACATTAGTGTTTAGAAATATTTTTGCATTTCAATTATCAGTTTAGATCCCAGAAGACAACAATGCGCCTGTCTCCAACGCGGCATTAAACTGTTTGAATTCTTATTTATGACAGCAATCTGTGTGATAATGTTCTGGAACAAAATTAACCTCCAGAATGCGAAAGCTCAGCTCTAACATGTTTTGTAGTATATTTGGCAGCTTTGCATAAACTATAATTGTCTCGTGCTCCGTGTTTAGTGAACTAATGGTGGGCACAGTATGTGTGGGGGTTATTTTTTCGCTAGAGATGTATCCTTCTGGTAAGAATACTAAGTGGTTCGTTTGTAAAGAAAAAACAGCATGTGTCATTAGCTTACTGAAAATATGCTTATTTGTGTAATGCATTCCTCCGGGAAGACTGAACTTTTTTTTTTTTTTTCTTATTTTTGTAGAGTATTTGAGCCCTACTTACTTTCTTACTAACCGCTTTTCTCGGGCTGCTGTTTTAATCCTTCAAAATTTGCTTTTCAGTGTCATCTAATATGATAGAACAGTCTGCGGTGGAAGCAGCCATTCAAGAGTGTAGCCAGGCGTCGGATGAAACGATGTACGGTGACGTTATTTCTTTATTTGGGGTTTTGGGGAGTTGGTTTGCGTTCCCTCATGTCTTCCTAGGAAGTAAATGTTAGGCATAGTGCTACGCGTGCAGTAATTACTTTCTGCTTTTGTCTTCCTGGTACTGTCTTTGAAGGTTAGTAATGTTCCTTCCTAGAAAATTTGTTCTCCTGGATAGGCCTCTGGGGGATTCTAAATATAATGCTGACATTCTGGAATTAAAATGCTGTAATTCTGCGTTACATGGGGTATAGGTTGAATATTGAACAATAAACCAAACCGATAGTTACAACGCAGAGAGAACTTGTTAATTCTCTTCATTTCTTTGTTTCCTTTTCTCTGGTTCAGAATTGTCTTAAGGTTAATTTTTGTGCATTTCATGAGATGCTTCTTTCCTGAAAGCACTTGGAAGAGTTTCTCTCCCACAGTGCTTGTTTCTGCTTTTTTTTTGTATAGAAGAGCTATTTCTTGAGAACCGTGATTGGTTTTCACTCTCTGATGACAAGGCAGAGAGCAATGGCTTGAGTTTCTGACAGCTTTATTTGCGATTGTGATGAATGTGTTTCCTTTAGTCTTTATGCTGTGTATTGACGTGGTAACGCAAAGCATCAGATGCGATCCCTTTGCCCTAAGAGGGAAATGAGAGGCATCAGAGGACTAAACCAGGAAAAATAATGGGAGGTATCAACTCGATTAATAGTCTGAAGAGTTGTGCATGTGCGTTGTTTAGACCTGTTCACGTTAACCGTGCCAAGGCTGTCCTGTTGTCAAAAAAGGTAGCGGAGGATGGTGAGGGAAGGAGATGAGGAGATGTATTCCTCTCTCATTTCTCAATGAACTTGCGAAGAGTTCACTTTCTTTGAACTAGAAGATGCAGCAGTATCCAATAGGTAGAGCGATGCAGGGGAAGTGGCAATAGGGCAGGGTGACAGCGAACAAAATGAATATAATTTTGTTCAACATGTTTCGTTACTGTTTGTTTCATCTGCTTCAGATAACGGTGTTAATGTGTTCTCATTTCAGAGAAAATGTTTTCAACATTATTGGAGCCTTCGACATTCCACGATATATTTATAATTCAGAAAGAAAGAAGTTTCTACCGTAAGTCTTGCATATTTTAAGTTACAAACACTTCTTGTTTTAACAAAAATTCCTTTATTTCTCTACAGTTAGAATTCTGTTTTCTAATCCTTCCCTCTCGGGTTTGCTCATTTCAAGCTTGAGCAAGAAAGTGAGACGGTTTTGTTTCTCAGTCTCTGAAGAACCAGTCAGACTCTATGATAAATGCTGGCTCATAAATAAACAGACCATTAGTTTTTCTCCCGGTGCAGTGAAATGAAGCTGAATTGGGGACCCCTGTCTCCTGTGACAGTGAATTTTGTGTTGCCTGTGGTATCCCTGGCTCTGAAACTCTGGTGTTGGTCAGATAGTAAAATGTCCAGCCACGTTTATGCCATCTAATGGATAAAAAAGACAGTCAGGCTAAGGACGTACATCACTAAATGTGGTTTGTTTGTTTGTTTGTTTTTTTCCCAATTTGGCTGCTTAGCTGTTTTTTAGAATAAATTTGGTCTGTCTGTTGCATGTGTTTATTTTTCAGACTGTAGCTCACAACCTCCTGAAGCTCTGGGGGATTTCTAAGGAGAGCTACAGGAGCTAAAAAAGAAAAATTAGGAGCAACTGGTGATCTCCAGGTTGGAGAAGGGAAGAAGTAGTTGGGAGGACTTGCTTGTAAATGCTTTGCTTGCTAAAGAGCTTACCTTTAACAGCAAGTAGCCCAGACTGCTGAGTCAAAAAGACGGGCTCTTAAAAAGCGTGGTGTTAGCTGAGGAATGGATCCAGGTGTTCATTGCGAGGGTTTGCGGTGACCTTCGTGTAACCAGCAACTCATTTTCTGGCTTTGGTCCACGATTCTGCCGGTCCGGCAAAAGCGTTTGCAGGAGGAGGTTTATTCCACTGCAGGTTTCTAGCAGGAAGAAAACACTCCTGCCCACTTAAAAGACATAACTGCTTTTTAAAATACTTATTTCTGCAGAGCGGAAGGATAAATCTCAAGGCCAGGGAGTTAGAGGGAAATGAATTGGGTGTAGTCTTCAAAATGCAGAAAGATGGGATCCCCAGGTGGAATCGTCCTCATTGCGTAATAATTGTGCAGGAGTGTTCGAGCTTTTGCAGCCCCCTCCCACTTTTAGATCAGGAACTCTAAAAAATTTTTGTGGGGGGTGAACCTTTTTTAATCTTAATTGTATTAAACTTTTTTTGCAGTCTGTCAATGACCAACTTTCCTGCGCCCAATTTATTTGGAACGGCCAGAGATAAAGCAGAGTTGTTCCGCGAGCGCTACTCCATCTTACAACAGGTCAGAAAAAATAGTTGTCCTTTGTTTAACAAAATGTACAAACAAAACTCTGGGGTTTATATTCTTATTTTATATTCAGTTTTCAAAATGTCCAGTGAGAGCCAGCCATGCCTTGTCATCTCTTGGTGGCACAGGCATCGCGTCTTGTGTTGAAAGCAACTCCAGAGCAGGATTCCCTAGTGTGGCTGGCTCTGCACCACTGTGACAGGGGCTGCCACCGTGACAGCAGCTGGAGGTCGTGGCTCTGGTCCAGGCTGTGCACACAGCCAGAAAGAATCACAGAATGATAGAATTGTCTGGGCTGGAAGGGACCTTTCAGGTTATCGAGTCCAACCATCAACCCAACGCTGACAAAAACCACCCCTAAACCACTTCCCTCAGCACCAAGTCTGCCCGGCTTTGAAATACTTCCAGAGATGGTGACTCCACCGCTGCCCTGGGCAGCCTCTTCCAGTGCTTGACAACCCTTTCCATGCAGATATTTTTCCTAATCTCCAATCTGAACCTCCCCTGGTGCAACTTGATGCTGTTTTCTCTTGTCCCATCGCCTGTTCCTTGGGAGAAGAACTCAACCCCCCCTGGCTACACTCCTTTCAGGGTGTTGTAGAGAGTGAGAAGGTCTCCCCTCAGCNCCCCCCTCCTTTTCTCCAGGCTGAACCCCCCCAGCCCCCTCAGCCGCTCCTCACAAGACTTGTTCTCCAGACCCCTCACCAGCTCCGTTGCCCTTCTCTGGACACACTCCAGCCCCTCAATGTCTTTTTTGCGGTGAGGGGTCCAAAATTGGACACAGCACTTGAGGTGGAACCTCACCAGTGCCGGTCAATCACTGGCCCAGTCCTGCTGGCCTCACTCTTGCTGACACAGGCTGGGATGCTGGTAGCCTTTTTGGCCACCTGAGCACACTGCTGGCTCATGTTCAGCCAACAGTTGACCAACGCCCCCAGGTCCTTTTCCACCGGGCACCTCCAGCCTCTGAAGTATAACCTGAAGTTTCCTTCTCCTGGACTGCATCGTGCTATCACAGCTCTTTGCCTGATGGTTTCACACAGACCTTCTGTTCTACGGGTTTTGTGTTTGGTCGTTGCACGGGTTCCTTTCCTCGCCAGAAGCGCAGGTGGGGTCACTACCCAGCTGCTGCGTGAGGACTGTGTGTGTGATGGGGCTGGTAGCGGCGGGTTTATTCCAAGGGGAAGCTCTCAAACTGCGTGAAAAATAATGGAAGAAGTGAGAATTTCTACAACGCATTTTTTTTATGCTCTCTGCAGCTCATCTGCAGCTTGCTGCTGGTACTAAAAAAAAACGAACAACAAACAAAGTGCTTTCTTTTATTAGGCCCTGCCCTGGAGAGAAACCTGCTGTTTTCCGCAGAGTTACCATTTAATACAGTTTACCTTCCCTTGCTCTCTCCCCAGCTTCCTTCCAGGAAGCCAGAAATAACTTTTTACAAGCATTACAGTTTGTTCTTACCTTTTGGGCTTAGTTTTATTGCCCGGTATTATAAATCATCTGTGTCCATAGATCATCTATTTCTATGGATCGCCTCTTTCTTTGGAGCAAATTCATTTCAAAAGAACTGACTGCGCTTAACAAATGAAGCATTACTGGCTAAACTTTAAAAAGTATTTTGTATTTTGGTTGGAGCAACCTGGCTTTTTGATGGTGCTCATTTGTTTTTAAACTGGATTACTTCGATTTTGGTTTCTGCAGAGGACTCACAGACATGAATTGTTTTCTCCTTCGCCTGTCGTTTCGCATCCTGATGACAGCGGGAGCAAATTCCAGGTAAAGAAAATTTGATTTTTCTTGCAAAGTAACATAACTGTAGTTAAGTTACACTTGAATGAAGGAAGAATTCTCCAGCCACATATTGGTTTTACATCCCACATGGGTAATCAATGGAAATTAATTAGAATTGATCAAACTGAGTATCAGAAATACAAGAGAAACGTGGCTTCCTGACGTGCAAGGGCATTAGCTGTTGAGCTTAGTGCTTCCCTCTGCCTGGGGGTATTTTCCCTGCTTCTTTCTTTCATAAGCACTAAACTCGCAAACCTGCAATTGAGTGAAGTCATAAATTTAGGCAATTCTTTTTCCATCTCAGCTTTCTCATATTAAACGCCCTCCCTATCTTATATACTTAGGTATTTTTTAAAAACATGAATGTGTTTGTGTCACCGAGTGCCAAATAATGTTGCTACGTGATGCCACCTGCGTCACTGGAGCGTTCTCTGTCACCCATTTAAAGTTCCTCAATAAAATCAACTAGTGTTACCACAGGGGTACAAGGTGTTCCTGTGGTTCAGACTGGGTCCTGCCGAGGATCCAGTTACTACAAATTAACATTCTTAAGCAAGAGCAGAATTTGCCACTTGTTCTTTTCAGTTTTAAACAATTGTAAGCAAAATAATAATAAACAATTACTTGCTAAGCAGTTTTTTTCTGCTAGTGGCCATTATTGGAAGTCTTTCCCTAAACTCTGCTTCATTTGGCATTCAGAAATCATAGAATCACAGAATGGTTTGGGTTGGAAGGGACCTTCAAGATCATCCAGTTCCACCCCCCCTGCCCTGGGCAGGGACACCTCCCACCACACCAGGTTGCTCCAAGCCCCATCCAGCCTGGCCTTGAACCCCTCCAGGGATGGGGCAGCCACAGCTTCTCGGGGCAACCTGGGCCAGGCTCTCACCACCCTCACACCAAAGAAGTTTTTCCCCAGATCTCATCTCAGTCTTCCCTGTTTCAGTGTAAAACTGATTCCCTTTGTCCTGTGGCTCCCCTCCCTGATCAGGGGTCCCTCCCCAGCTTTCCTGGAGCCCCTTAGGCACTGGGAGGCCTGTCCCTGAAGTGTGTTCCTGAGTTTTCTAACAAGCCTCTATTCTCTCATAGCTCATTTGTGTATTTATGTAAAAACATGTGCTGTGTGCTGCTTTGTCTTGCTTGCTCCAGAATAGTTATATGGAGAGTTTGTTTTCATTCTTGTTTGATTCTTTGCCTTTGGTTCCAGCTTAAAACAATAGAAACCCTGTTGGGCAATACAGCTAAAGTGGGAGAAGTGATTGTGCTTGGAATGATAACTCAGCTCAAGGAGGTAGGTTTTTATTGCTCTTTATTGTGGAGTATCTAGGTCACCATTCACTTGGTGTTATAATACGTTAGAAGATGGGAAGGCTTAAATATCTCACCATTTTATCCTGTCCTTTAAGTCAGTTGCAGAACCCCACATTGTCAGTGGTGCAAGAACCATTCCCTAAAAAGAGACTTTTGCACAAGAAGTCACAGAATCACAATATGGGGTTGGAAGGGACTGCTGGAGATCATCTAGTCTAACTCCCTGGCAAAGCAGGTCCACCCAGAGCAGGTCCCACCACAGGAAAGTGTCCAGGCGGGGTTTGAATGTCTCCAGAGATGGAGACTCCATCACCTCTCTGGGCAGCCTCTTCCAGAGCTCTGCCACCCTCACAGGGAAGAAGTTCCTCCTCATGTTTAGATGAGTCTTCTTATTTACAAGTTTGTGCCTGTTACCTCTTGTACTTTCACTGGGCACCACTGAAAAAAGCCTGGCCCCATCCTCCTGACACCCACCCTTGAAGTATTTCTAGGTGTTGACCATTTGCCCCCTCAGCCTTCTCCAGACTCAAAAGACCCAAATCTTTGGGCCCTTCATCATCTTTCTGGTCCTCTGCTGTACCCTCTCCAGCAGTTGATGTTGGTGTGGGAGGGAAAACGCCTTTCTCTTCTCACAACAGAGTTTTGCAATGCTTTGTTTCAGCAACCACAACCTGTTCCGTTTTCCAGACATGCCCCTTCTTGAAGTGCGGGAGCTTCCCATGGCTGTGTTTGGACTTGCCGTTGCCCTGGACTGGGATGGCTGGGGAGGGAAGGGGAGAGGCAGCAGCTCTTGCTATAAACTACAATGTTTTCTGTTCTGCTGGTGTGTTCTAAGCTTACAGCATGAAAACTTAGTAAATTATTTCTAAATTCTGACTAATAGCTGAATCTGACTGAAGGATTTATGTGTTTGGGTGTGTTTTGCTTTGTTTTTTAGGGGAAATTTTTCCTAGAAGACCCTACAGGTGTCGTCCAGCTGGACCTTAGTAAAGCCATATCCTTTTCCCATGTTGTAAGAGTTGAAGAAATCACCTGTAGACCTGGAGGACTTTCAGTTGAACACTAAATCAATGCGGACTGTTAGAAATTACGTATTGAGAATTGCAGCTCTGTCTTTTTCCTTCTTTTGGAATTCCTTGGCTGCTGCTGCTCAGTGCCCTTTCCCAGAGGCTGTTAGGACGAGCTTCGCGTTCCTCCTGGTGGAAGCAGTGCGTGTTGCTCTTTGTGGGCTGTTTGTGCTGTGAACTGCCAATAGCGTCCAAATGGATCAGACCAGCTGGAAAGCAAACCTTGGCTAAAGAGCTAGTTTAAGAGTCCCGATTCTAAGAAAAATAAATATATTTCTTAACCTTTCTGCACCAGTTCCATAGTGGCTTATACACTGAATCATCCTTTGTTTTGGCAGAAGGTAAAGCAGACTATTTTTCTTAGCTTGTAGTAAGTTACTCTTATTACAGCTGTTGCTGCAGTTAGATTTCTGCCAGATGTGGCCAAACAGACAAGTCTCATGGTGACGAGGCTTGACCATTAGCTGAGTCTGTGTCTGAGGTTTTTTTGGCCGTAAGCCTTTCCTGTCACCTCCTGGGCTCTGAAGGCAGAGCACAGAGCTGTGAAATTTGTGGTTTTTGGTGATAGTGGTGGGATATGAGCATCTGTAGCAGCTTTGAGGACTGGCCTCAGTTAGCCTGGCTCCAACATGCTCAGAGGAGATATGACTAGATTAGGAAGATAGATTAGAATAACCGAACAGCATGATTTAACAGTCTGAAAACGGTGCTTTCTGTTGGCAAAACTTTGACCCTTCAGAGGCGTTGGTGAGCCTTCTCATTAAGGTGATGGAAGGGCTTGCAGTTTTGGAACCTTGGATGTGTTTTATATTTAAAATTTGTAAAATAAACCAAATAGAAGTCAAGAGCAAAAACGATATTGGGGATAAGCATCACCGTGGTACTTCTGTTTCCCTAATGGGTGGGACGGTTCTCCAGAAAAGGTGCCATTTGATGGAGGCTCTTGTGGGGAAGGGCCAGCAAAAAGGATTCCCGTTCCCCGACATTCTTCCTCGGTTGGGTTGAGGAGGCTGTTTGTGTGGCTGTGCAGCAAAACCCATTCAGAGAAGTGTCTGGGGTTAAAAAACACATAGTTGGTTTCTTGCTCAGCCGGGTAGTTGACTGGTCTGGGTCACCACTAACCAGCACGGGGACTGGTGCTGTCACAGGAGAGGGATTGATGGAGGCTGGGAGTTGCTCTGCAGCTCGGCTGCCAACGCTCTGACTAATGTCTGGGGCGTGATGCTGCCAGAAAAACTAAAGGTCATTTTGTTGTTCCGAAATCTCTTAGGTTGGTATGAAGATGAAGTTTTTCATGTGAACGCTTTTGGATTTCCGCCTACTGAGCCTTCTGCTACCACTAGGTATAAAAACTGGCTTTTGGCAGCCTCATTCCATATTTTGTTGCAAGTTTCTATGTAAGCACGTTATTGTTTTATAATGTCTGTGACACTCACGTCCACTATTTTTCCCCTTCCCCAAAAGCTTCAAAAGAAATACAGTTTTAAGGAAGCAATTCTGGGACTTGCTGGTCTGCTTGGACCAGTCCTAAAGCCTGAAGTCTTTGCAGAAAACCCCTTTTAAGGCCATTAGGTTCTACAAATTAATAATAATTGAGATCTAAGCCCTTCTCAGTTGCAAAATGAGGTAACTATTAGATGGGAATAAGAAGTTGCTTGTTGCTCAAGGAATGGATGGGGGAGAGAAGTGAGAATAAATATTACCTATTAAAGAATGGCAGGGCAGCCCCCCTATGTTATCTCCAGGTGACTGCTATTTCTCTTCCATGGTTTCTCCATGAAGTCCTAGATGATTATTGATGCCGCCTGAGCTAACTATTGTAATTATTATTTAAATGGTTTCAGTGAGTCATAATCAAAGCTACTAACGATTTTGGAAGAAAACAGAACTAACTTGAATGTTTCCATGATATAGAGCCTTCTATGGGAACATAAACTTCTTTGGAGGGCCCTCTTCAACTTCAGTGAAGGCTTCTGCAAAACTAAAGCAGCTGGAGGACGAGAACGAAGATGCCATGTTTGTATTTCTCTCTGATGTGTGGCTGGACCAAGCAGAAGTACTGGAAAAGCTTCACACGATGTTTTCAGGTAGATGAGAAGTGTTTTGATTCTGAGCTTTGTTTTGGGGTATTTTTTTTACTGTTTCTCTTAGTCCTTAGCAGCGCTGACGAGCGCAGCAAGGTGGTCTGATGGCCAGCTAGCCCTCTGTCCCCGGCTTGTGTCCCCTTCTTGGCATGGGCCAAACTGCGATCTGAGTGCGCTCTTCTGGGAAAGAGTGGTTTGTCTGCCTTTTTTCAAACATATACCCTTAAACAAAAAAGTCAGGCAATGATTTTCGAGTGTCCTGTTACTGCTGTATTGTGCATTTTTGATGAACTTCCATTTTAAGAAAGCTGCAATAAGCCTGACTGTTGCATTTTGTTTTGGTAGGATCCCGCTGAACCCAGCGAAGTCTCGCTCTAATTTTAGTGACAGCTATTAGCATTTCATGGTTGCTGTTGCATTTCTTTTGGATCTTGCCCTAGCAGTTTTTAAAATTGGATTGTATTCTATTTATGCAAGCTGATACTTCTATTTCATAAATCACTTTGTACTAATATTATTTTGGACAGTTGCCATTGCATGTGCTGTGACGAGCATTTTTCTTGCTCATGAAAGTTCTTCTGATGCTTAATTTAAAAAAACCTTCTTATTTCGTGGGGAAACCAGCAGTTCCTCGAATGCTTTCTGGTTCTACCAATGAAAAAACCTGTCAATTCCTCTTAAAATCTGAACTGTTTCTTCCACTCATCACTACTTTAGTAATGTTGACAACATTTGGATAGCAAGCATCTGCGCATCTGCAAGGTCTGTGAATTGCTTCTTTGTGTTCCGGAGCAGCTTTGGAACAGCTTGTCCCGTCCGTCTGGGGTAGAATGGAAGCTGGAGAGGGTGCCTGCTTTAAAAATAAACATCGTCAAATGAAGGGTGGGAAACAAACTGCTGCTCACCTCGAGAAAATGGGGCACAAATTACCGCGCCCCTCCAGAAGTTACAAAACCAGTTCAGTATCTTGATCAAAGTTGGCAAGATCCTCGAGGCAAAGTAAATGTGACCTGAGATTGCGCAGGCTGGAGTAATAAAGGGTCTTTGGCCCCTAATTGTATAGTGGATTCCCCTAGCAAAGATGCTTCCGTTGCATTTATTGAGAGCTGGGTTTCTTTTTATCAACAGGCAAGTGATAAGTTCCATAATTACAGACTAAAAGTAACAGCTGAGTGGAACAGCAAGGCAAAAACCAGGGATGAGCCGTTTCCCTGCTAGAAACAATTCTCTGCTATTTACCAACTGGACTGAAAAATAGTGAAGGAAATGCAAGCCTGGTGGGGCACGTTAGGAACGTGGAGAGTAACCCGGAATGTGAGATGAATGCCTGAGTGGATGGTTTTATTTTTCTTTTTAGGAATGGGAATTGTGTTTCTTTTTTCAGTCTTTGCTATAAAGCATGTGTTTCTGGGTGATTAGTGATATTGTAAGAATTCAACAGATTGTTAAAATGCTCAGGCAGTTCCAGTTACTGTCGCTTTACAATGCCAAAGAGCGAATTAAAGGTTGTTAGAGCCCTTGAATTGGAGTGATGCATGGAGGTTAATAGTAATCCATTGCTACCTACTTGCTATTTTTCTCTTTAAGGAAAGATTGTGTTTTTAAATTGTATTATTTATTACAGTTGTACATTGTGTGATTACACGACTGGGTCAGTGGTTTGTTGGATACACACGAACAATGTTGTTGGAACTGGGCCTGTAAATAACAAAGGGCTCCCTTGGAGTGACATTTAGACACTGCCATCATCCTTCTTAAGCTAAAAAAAAAAACCCCAACCCTGCGTCAAGAGAATAATTGAGGTGTATGACCAGCAGCAGAGCTTGAAGCGCTGTTTCAGTTCTTGCCTTTCATGGAAGGGGCCAGAGGCTGAACGCTCTTGGGTCCTGGAGAGAACAGCTCTTGTGCTGACAGATGCTCTCTTTTCCCAGGTTATTCTCCTGCACCTCCAACCTGCTTTTTCTTCTGTGGGAATTTTTCATCTGCACCGTATGGAAAAAATCAAATCCAGGCACTGAAAGGTGGGGACGTCTTTGTATGCAGCCAGGCATGTACATTAAATCAAAACGATGATGACAAAACAAATTAAGAGCACAGAAAAGAAATCCTTATTTTCTAAGTGACACTATATATTTTTTTTAATGTTCTAAAGTATAGGGGTGATTCACAGAATGAGTGTCTGTTGTCTAACCGGGTGTTACATCATAGATTATTTATTTTTCCTGCCTCTAGGTTCTTTGAAGGCTCTTGCAGATATTATATGCGAGTATCCCAGCATTCATCAAAGGTACGCAGCAAAGTGCTATGAGACGGGAAATTTGTTTGTTTTGTGAAACCTTTGCTTGAATTACTTTGGGAAGCTAACAGATCCTGTCATTACCCAGCTGGTCTTGTGACAGGCCTCTCAGTTTCTTTTGGGAGCGCTCTAAGGTTTTGATTTTATCTAAAATAGCTTGGTTGTGGAAAGCTGCTTTTTGACTGAGCAAAGCTGAAACTGCTTCTCCCTGGAGCATTGTCCCTGTGGATTAAGTGCGGCCCGTGATTCCCCAAAAGTGCTGTTTGGCTGAACCCTTTTTTTCCCCTGGAATAACCTTGAAAACAGGGGAGTTCTTCCCGAGCAGTGCTGCTTTATAAACTGATGTTGAAGCCTCCATACTGCTTTAAGCACCTACAGGCCCCAGAAAATGTCCTCTGAAACACTGACTGCTGCGTTTGAGAACTGACCAAAGCAAGGCGAATGAAGGAATCTTTTATTTAACCCTTCTGGTGCCCCTGCACAGTGAGAGCCCCACAAAGCAGGGCCAGTTCCTAAAACAGGCTCAAAAAGCAGGAATGGCCACAACCTGCAGCTGTTGAGCTGGGTGTGAACTGTAAAGCATTATCTCCTGGGCCAGTCTTCCCTCCTGTGTCCTGGTGGTGCTCTGATGTGCTGCTGGGGGGTTATCTGGAGTCCCTGCATGAGATCCTGGAGCACATTACTCCAGGGAGAACTTATAGGGGCCTTCTGGTACCTAAAGGGGCTGTAGGAAAGATGGGGGCAGACTTCTTAGCAGGTCCACTTGCAGTAGGACAAGATGGAATGTCTTTAAACTGAGAGAGATTTAGATGGGACCTCAGATAGAACTTCTTTGCTGTGAGGGTGGTGAGACCCTGGCCCAGGTTGCCCAGAGAAGCTGTGGCTGCCCCATCCCTGGAGGGGTTCAAGGCCAGGCTGGATGGGGCTTGGAGCAACCTGGTGTGCTGGGAGGTGTCCCTGCCCAGGGCAGGGGGTTTGGAACTGGATGATCTTTAAGGTCTCTCCTCACCCAAACGATTCCAGGATTCTAGGATTACCACCCAGTCCTGAGCCAGGCTCAGAGCAGAGCTGCGTTGTCCCCCTTCCGTGATGAACAGTTCTTCAGGTTTCTTCCACTTCAGTGAGCAGCAGGTGTGGATCTTATGCCTTAGATGTGACTTCTGTGGTGTATGAGGCCAGGAGGAGCTGTCATCTCCACCCCAGAACATGTGTTTTTTGGAGTGAGGGTGCTACAGAACCAACGTTCAGATACTTCTAGGATTGTTCTGTATAAAAAGCAATATATTGAAATTGGTATGTTGAACTTTTCACAGTAGTCGGTTTGTGTTTGTCCCTGGCCCTGAAGACCCCGGTCCTGGTTCTATTTTACCAAGGTCAGTTTGCTTCACTTTTTCTAATTTTTTTAAATATAAAGTAAAATAATTAAAGGAGGTAAAAAGTCTTTGTTGATACATCTGTTACTATTTATTTTAGACCTCCTCTGGCTGAAAATATTACAGAGGAATTCAGACAGCTGGTG
The DNA here is from genome assembly GCA_013398155.1 of Pedionomus torquatus. Classification (NCBI taxonomy): domain Eukaryota; kingdom Metazoa; phylum Chordata; class Aves; order Charadriiformes; family Pedionomidae; genus Pedionomus; species Pedionomus torquatus. The sequence goes on along the minus strand of VZRU01003874.1, from coordinate 27,534 downwards.
CCATTTTCCGTTTTCACCACAAATCCTTGCAGGTAACAGTGTAGCTTGTTGCTATTTTTCATGGTTGTGGTTTTTTTTAATGAATGCCAAATTCATGTGCAGATGTAATTTTCAAAAGTCACAAATTCTTAAAGGTTTCAAATTAATAGACTTCCTCACATTAATTATAACTGGTTTTAAATATATTAAGACGTAATTAAATTGGTGAAAGGAAGTAGTGCTAAAAGATTGATAGCGGGTATAAAAATCCTGCTCGAAAGCATAATTTTTTCTGAATCTGGAGGGAATGATGGGAAAGCGGTGAAGGACTATTTTAATTCGAATGTGCCTTTTCATTTTGTTGTGTTAGACAGAGATCAACTTCATAACGTAGCTCCCTGTCTTTTAGTTTCATCCCAATTTCTTTTGCTTCATTGATGTTTCCCATTTAGGGTTCAATACTGCACCCAAGAAATAATAATCTTTCGTGAAGATTTGGTAAACAAAATGTGCAGGAACTGCGTGCGCTTCCCCAGCAGCAACATGGACATTCCCAGCCACGTGAGTTGACTTCAGCCCTTCTTGCTGAAATCTGGCTTCTTTTCTCTCAGGGTGCTCTGACCTTCATTCTCACACCACCTTGTGAGAAGAACCAAGAGGGATCATAGGAAGGATCTATACCTTTAGTATTTTTCCTTTAATTTCCATCTTGATTGGAAATGTCTAAACATGAGGAAAAACTTCTTTCCTCTGAGGGTGGCAGAGCCCTGGCAGAGGCTGTCCAGAGAGGTGGTGGAGTCTCCATCTCTAGAGACATTCAAACCCCACCCAGTCATGTTCCTGTGGGACCTGCTGGCAGAGGGTTGGACTAGATGATCTCCAGAGGTCCCTTCCAACCCCATAACATTCTGTGATTCTGTACGTGCACCAGCAATGGGTGTTGTAATAAAAAACATCCATTCCTAAAGGCAAAGTTTAATAAAAATTACTTTTTTTTCTCTTAAGATTTGGTCACTTAACCATATTTGCAGGAAAGCAGCATGGCACTTCTCAAAAAGGTCATCTGCTTTTTCTGCCTTCTCAGTTGAAGTCTTAATCCTGTTTCTGCTACACAGCCAAAGCACCCAGTTATGATTCCAGTTAATGAATGCTCAGTGGGAGCTGATGAGACTTGCTGATATAATTGAATGAGAGTCATCCAGGCAGCAACTGGCCATCGCAGTGATGGATGGAGTCCGTACCTATTTATTTTGTAAGGGTTGGGCTGATGTTTTTCTTGGTTTGTTTGACTCAGA
>VZRU01003872.1:4821-28651 GCA_013398155.1 Pedionomus torquatus | reverse complement strand
CCCCACCCCGCATTTGAGTATCCTCCCCATGATGGATTACATCCAGTATGAATGTTTGCATCTTCCCTCAATCTCACCTGATGCCAGCAGCTGGACATTAGGGTCTGATGTCCAATAGTGGTTGCCCAGAGTCTTGTCTGGGTCACCAAGCTGTTTTGGAAGTTACACACACCAGCCTCCAGAACAGGGTTTAACTGGAGGTTTCTGCTGAATCAATAAGCTGAAAAAGGATTCTTCTATAAAGTCCTTTTTATTAATGGAGCTACAGCCTGAGCTGTGTGCCTCCAGAAAAAAGAAATCCCTGAGCAATTACACCCTTATGATCTAAGTTCCCCATCCCTCATGTGACAGTTGAGACTAATAGTAATATTAAGGTCTGGGGTCTTCTCGGTTTTTTATTGGCTTGATTTGCTTGCTGATTTGTTACTAAGCGGTTGCTATGTGGTCATCTTCTTATTCCATATACATAGTATATGATTCTATATACTGTTTCAAATCATCTTAGTTTTCTTTTGGCCAGTTCTGTAGTTGGCTGCTCGGCATGTTGTAGTTCGGTATATATACAGTATATACACCATATACCACGATCTATAGGCTTTGGCTAATCTAGCTATTAATGCTTAAGATGCTAGTGCTAAGTTTTGACTAACTTTCTCTACACCAACAGCAATCCAACACAACACTGGGAAGTTCTCCAGCTCATGCCGTGACCAAACAAATCTGATAAGAAGGTAATGGATTTCCAATGATTTGCCAGTTTTGTCAGTATATTAGTTTCCAGCAAAATGCAATGTGACCTAAGTCTAGTATCTGGGTCATTAAACCAACAAAGGAAGAAGGCTTTTTGTGTGTAGATGAGAAAGAGAGAAGGTAACAGGTTCTCATCGCATATTTCATTGAAATAGGCATTGCTAACAAAATAGCACTTTTTAAGAGCTTCAGAAACACCTGCAGCCGTGGAAAAGCTGCAGGCATGAGAAAGGCAGTAGGATTTTTGCTGTGTGTGTAGCTGGGACCCACCTCGGGCTGCTTGGCACTGTCGGGGGGCCAGACAGATCCCTGCCTTTTCTTGTCTTTCTTCCTCTCTTGCTTTCTCTAGTTCTCTCTCTCCCTTTCTTTATCTTTCCCCCTGCCTACCCACAAGGAGCAGCCATGAGGAGGTGCAGGCTTTGCCGCAGGGCATCACAGGCAGCAGAACAGGGTACGAATGCTGGGAGCACTAAAAATGAAAGCTGGAGCGCGGTTGCTGCTTCTCTGGAAATTACTAAGTGTTGGGGTGAAATCCAGCAACTGGGACCCAGGGGTGTTACGAGGATAGGCACAGCAAAGACGCAGTAAGTGGATTATCTGAAAAGTCCTCCCCTCTCACTCTCCTCCGAGTTTCCCATTTTTGTTTAAATTAACTATTTATGCCTTATTTTTAAACGTGACTGAAAAATGATGCAATAGCACTGCCTTTAGAAACAGAAAATAATTTGTGAATTATGCTTACTACATTGGCGTTCTGAGCTCTTCAAACAACATCTGTTTTGATAGCTGACCTTGCAAATTGTGGAAGACAGAAGTAAGTCACAAAGATTCCTATGGGTTAAACTATTTTCCAAGCTGATTACGAAGCTTAGAGCTCAAACGGTCTTTGCACAGAAACTCACAAAATACCTTTTCTTTTTAAAGGGTTGTCACCACCTTATTCATTTTACCTCCAATTTCTCATTAGAGTATTGTTTACTCCTCTGCTGCTCAGAAAATGCCCAGGAAGTGTGATATTATGGTCTACTCCACACGCCTGCTCCAAGGTACAGCATCTTAGCGCAGCATAACACTGTTCTCTGTTCACCACGGCTGGGCTCTGTTAACAAATATTGTTTGAATGTTTAAGAAGGGCTTTCCCAGACAGTTTTATTTATTCCTCAATAATCTCAACCATGTTGCCAGTGATCAGGCAAAATTCACACTGACACCATTGCCTGGCTACTGTCAGTGCAAGATTTGCCCAAGAAATAATTGCAAAACCATGAATGCAATGTTTTGCACAGGGGCTTGTGCTGGCTTCCAGAGTTTTTCTCAGCTTTCATTAACAATTTATAATTAACTACAGTTCTCTGGTTTGTTTTGTCCTTTGCTTATTTTTAAGGGGCAGGAGCGTCGGTGTTTGGATTAGTGTCAGAAGGCAAAGGATAGAAACTGTTCTTCATTGAGATTAAAAAGCTATTGATATCAAAGAGAAGTCATGGCAAAAAGAAAAGGGACTTTGAAAATAGTACCTGCTGGCTGAACTGATCCACACCTGACATTTGTGGCCAAAGCAGACACTTGTCACCCTTGATATGGAAAGCTGTGCTGGAGGATGCACAGGGAAAAGACATCCTTAAGACCACCTTACAGAGAGGAAGGAGACAGGCTGGGACGCTGCAGAGGAGGCAGCTGAGAAAGGACTGGAGGTTTATGTTGGAAAGCGTTGGAGGTTTACAAAGCTTTGGCAACAAATGCCAAGCAGAAGAGCTGCTCACAAGTATTGCAACATCAGCATAGGGGAAACTGGAGGAAACCAGTGGGAGATTGGTTTACAACAGACATTCTTTACACAGAAGGCAGGGAACTTCTGTTGCTGGCAGCTGCACAAGGCAGGGGGAGTCAGACAGTATCAGGAAGTTGATAAAGGGGTTTGGTGGACAATAGCTCCATGGATGGATACTAAAAGGACTAGGCCAGGACATACCTCTGAACATCCCTAGCACAGCAGCACTTGATACAATGGAGAAAGGGGGCAATGGGCTACAGGAGGTGGCTTGTGCTCTCTGCTGTTAGCCTCTCAGCAACCTACCTGGATTGTGTACCCAGGGCATCAGGAGCAAGATGGTCATTTTTGGCAGACTCATCTGCTTGGTGAGCTAAATTAATTAATGGTCATAGGAGGTTCAGGCACAGAATTCAGATAAATTTTTTGAATCAGAGGGATTTAGCTTGACCTAGGTGAGATGGGGACATGCATATCTTTGCTATGGATTGGGCCAGGCCACCAATCCAGGAGGTCCTGACCACCTCGTGATTCACACCAGGCCAGCAAATACACGATAGCTTCAGCTCAGCACAGCTCTCCCATGCTGGATGGGAGATGGGGCATGGCATGCCCAGACAACAGGCAGCTTTGCTGCTCAGTGGTGGTGTATTTTAAAGCTTTCTTTTTTACCTTGATGTCTGCCAATCTGTATGAAGTAAGGATTTGTAAGAATACCTTCATATGTTTTCATATTTATTTTTCTTTTACTGATTTACAGTTTGCCCTTTTATTTTTTTTCCTCTTTAGCTATCAGGCTGACAAGTCCAGAGCTGTATTGTGTTCTCCATCTTACATGTAAGGCACCAGGTGATAAAGATCTGTAAATCGAATGCAGAGGCTGTGCAGGCATAATGAAGGGAATAATGTAATTCTGTAGAGCTTTTATTATCATTCCTCATGAAAGCACTGTACTTCCTGATACAAATCTGCATCCACAACCTTTTCAAACATGGGCTACTATAGAGTTATTACTTATGCAAGGTGAGGATGTAAGATTGATTTGTACAGTGTCCTCATACTGTGATGACATTGATTCCATTACTAGTATTTATTTTCTGAGCTTTTCCATATACAGATAATTAACCGTTCCAAACTACTGTAGCAAAGTGACCGTGTTCAGCGCCACATCCACAGCCGTACTTGGGCTCCCACCTCTCCCTAGTGCACCATACACCCCCTGCCCGAACAGCACTGAGCTTTTCACCTTATTCTTTCAGACGTTTAATGCTCTGCATTTTGCTACAATGAGATCATCCTCTGCATTAATAAGGGAAGGGAAAATGTACCAACATTTATTTTTGTGTGCTTCTAAAACCTACTTAAAATTGGCTGGGCAGATTTTTAAAGACAAAGGCAAGGACCTTCAGCACTCTTCTCCAGCTCTGTCAAATGCTTAACAGAGATGGACACCAGGCTGAGACTTTGCATGACGCTATATTGATTTATTTTTTTCACAGCTGAGCTATATATTTCCAAACACAGGGGTTTCTAATGCAAATGCTGCAGCCTTTCACTGTAGCAACTTAGAGGAGCAATACTATGATTTTAATAAAGCTGTCAGATTAAGTGACTGCATGGTTACACCATGATATTAATACAGGTTCTTAACTGTCAATTAGTTAACTGGCTAATAAAAAGAGCCTAGCTTATAGGATTTTACTAATGAATATAATGCTTTGTTTCTGGGCAAAACATATGCTTTGGATATATAATTAGAAAAAGCCCCCCTCTCTCTCCCCCATCGAGAGAGCATGTGCAGCTGAATAAAGGAGCTCATTATACCTGTGAGGGGTCAAAGTCTGTGGATCTGTAGCTTATGGTATTATGACAGATTACAAAATCACTCTATTATGTTAGTCAATCTGTTTCCAAGCACAGACTAGCGGGGAGCAGGGCACTAGAACCTCCTGAGCAGGGCGCCCGTTGGCTTTCCCCGGAGGTCTTATGATGGGTCAGCTGGTGGTGACACCACCTCTGACAGCTCACATGTCAGACCTTCCCTGCCTGACTTCTGCCTTTGTTATCGCAGAGCCTCTTCACCAACAATCAACCTCTGCTTCAGGTTGCAAAGAGCTCCCAGTAAGAGCTGAAACAAATTTGAAATCCGTGGGTAGCCATCACTTGTGCTAATGAAAGGGAAAAGCAGAGCACTTATGCTCNCCTGCGGTTTTCCAAAAAAAAAAAAAAAAAAAAAAATTAAAAGTTTTTAAGTAGAGAGGGGAGCAGCTAAGCAGCAACAGCTGAGAGGGAAAGCATTAGGTTCAGCTTTAGTGCGTTTGTTGGTTTAAAAGGAAAAAAGTAGTTCGTATGCAGGATAAAGAGATTTCAGACATGATAGAGATCCTAAGAAATATTTGACTTTTCTAATCTTCCAGGGAAATTATTCTGCCGGAAAGTCTTACTCAGTCAACTCAGCATAAAACCCCTTGGTACCAAGGGGAAAGAAAATCCCCTTGTATTTGAGAAACACAGGGGTAGTCAGCACTCTGGGCACATACGTTTCTGGTGGACCAGACCTTTCCAAGATCCTACTGGATCCTACAGTGGTGTATTTAACCCTCACACCCATCTGCCAGCTGTGCCAGGGCCAGGAGGGTCCCAGTGCTGCCAGCACAGCACTGAAAGACAGGGAGTGAAGTAAATCAGAAGCAGCAGACTGGTTTGGGTGGCCCCTGAGGACTGGAACTAATGAAGCCACATCTGTGCCCTGTGGTCAATTGATTGCAGTACCCAGGATGATGCAAAATCTGACCAAAAGGTTTTCCTGCAGCTGGGACCTGTACAGGCTCCGTCACATGGGGGTTTGTCATCTCTAACAGAGTGAGGTCAGGCTGCAGCCTTTCTCTGAGGGGTAATTTCTAGATAATTTCTTTCCTCTCGATCGTGAAACTTGTAAGAACTCATTTCTCTTTGCATCTTCTCCCCACGGTCCAGTTTGAGTAAGATTTGTGAAAAGATTCAAAAGTGAGGAGGGTGCAATCTGCATTCACAGCCTGTGAGCACACAGGCTTGCTTTCCCCAGGAAGCCCGGCCGAGAAACATGCTTGCCCTATTATCCATTGAGGGCTTTTTGTTGGTGGTGTTGAAATACCATGTTAAGAACACACTTTTAACCATTTCGCATTTATAACAAGCACCAAGTGTCACACAACAGCAGCGGCAGCTTCTCTCATGGTTAAATGACCTACAAAGACCCAGGCAGAGAGGACAGCAGGAGTGAGGAAAGAAACGCATATTTAGCTCTCACGGTCCAAGATCACAGGGAGCCAAGTGCTGGGCTGTGGCAGAGAGAGGGTACTGACGAGCAGGGAATGGTTTGCTGCATCTCTTTTTTTATTATTTGAGAATAAATCAGGCACTGATGGAATGGACGTAATTTAAAACAGCAAGCTGAGTCAAGACCCTGGGGGTCTTTGGCTGGGCCCAAAATGGAGAAGTGCTACCATGCAGGTGCCACCATGTCCACCCTGGATTGTGGTCAGCAAAGATTTAAGGAGCTGCTCGACTCAACCCAATGCTGACATGGGGCTCCCAAATGCTGTGCCATGAACCACACAGACCTCCAATAACCACAGCAGAAGTTTAGACACCACATCCACACAACATCCATCCTGAAGACACCTGCTTTTGGGGCCAGGTGCCACCAGAAGCACACCGTGGGACAGCCATGACACAGCTGTGGAGTCACAGCCCCTGGAGGACACAGGCTGGCTGAGGAGAGATTTTGTAGGATGATGTTTGATACCATCCTGCCCCAGCAAGTAGCTGAGCACAGGGTCTGACACCCAGTAGCCCCTTCTCAGCACCTTTCTGGAGCCACCAGGTTCACTTTCAAAGGTGTCCCTGCAAAAGGGGATTGCTGAGAAGCTCTGCATAGACTCACCTTGGGGTAACTGGCTCCAGGTGGCCCTGCCTGAGCCAGGGGGTTGGACCAGATGACCTCCAGAGGTCCCTGCCCTGGTAGTAAACCTCACTGCAGCTGTGAAGCTGTTCTAACTTCACCTTTTTTTGTACCCCTCCAAATGAGCCAGGAATTAAAATACAGAGTGAACAATTAAAGTCAAAAGCCTTTTCCTTTCTCTTTGAATCATCAGCTCAGGTGAGAAGAGTGAGAATTTCCCGTAATTAAGCTTTGCTGTTGTTATAATGAGACTTGAAGAGAACTTCTCCTTTACTGGGGAGCAGCCTTCCCTGGCAAAAAACAGAAAGTCAAAATCAGAGCATTCAGAGCAAAGTGAGATTTTCAATAAAATTTTCTAGGTTTTTAGAAAAGATGTGTGTTGTTTTTTTCCTATTAATCATATCAAAGATAAACAGTCAGTCTCTTTCTTTTGGAGATATCTATTTCAAGAGGTAGCTTTTCTTCTCTCAAATACATTCACAAATTTTTGAACACATTTATCCCATTTCTTTGCAAAACATGCAGCGTTTACCGATTGTACAAACCGCATGTTAATCCCCAGGGACTGAATCCAGGCTTGGCAAAAGTCAGTTCACGTCCTTGGAGATCAGCAGAGAGACATTGGCTTACACTGGGCAACAATTTAGTCCATGTGCTCTGATGTCTTTGGGTAGCAGCTGAGAAGTTCATGACTTTTATATGTTTCTACAAAAGGCGTTGAAAAGAGCTTTTGATATGGTTATTTGGTGAAAGAGATCAAACATTCTCCCTTTGCATTAATCCTTTTCATGTTTTCAGTATATCAACTAAATTTTAAAAACCTCATCCTGCAGGTGTTCAGGCATATGGTTTGAGAAATAATTTGGGGTGTACGTATTTATGAAATGGAGGAGGATGTGAACCAGAAATGCTAAGTCCTGCCCATCGTGCCAGAACTGTCAGGCACAGCGGAGACCGGCTAGAGCTGATCCACACGGGAGCTCTAATGTTCTTCAGCTGGCATTGCTCTTACACAGTTGCCACCCTAAAGCTCATCCCTATAAAGCTACACGTGCCCAGGACGCGCATTTCAACCACACAAGAAACGTACCAAGGTGGTCCTCGTTTTGCAAGCATATGAGCGGTGCTGCGCTGCTGCGCTGCTCGGGACCATGCCCATCTGCTCCCTGCCTCACCAGCCTGGGTTCAGGCAGGTGAGAGTGGGTTTGCTGGTGTCTGCTGGGAGCTGGCAGCTTTCCTCCTCCTGGAGCATCCCTCCTGCTGGGGGAGAGGGCAGAAAGGGTCCTGCTGCCACCCAGGCAAATCTTGGGTGGGTCCCTCCAAAACCGGTAGGCACAGGAGGGTTTGCCTGAGGGTTGGGTGTCGTGGTTTCAGCCAAATTCACCAAAACCTGAGTGACAGATGTTCCCCCCTCCCCCCTTTTGGTCAGAGAGGAGAGGAAGGAGTTAAAGAGATTCAAGAGTTTAGAACAAACTNCCTCTCTGCATACCATCCCTTAGTATAATCAGGTCTTATCACTGTGAGACGGAACAGCTTTGAACAATGTGCTGTTAATTTCAGAGTTTAGCTAGTTAGAAGAGGCCCAGCTAAGATAGTAAAACTGTAAAACAGAAAATTGGTTTGTTTTACCTCAAACCAGGACAGTTGGGAGAGGCTGAGTTGATCCCCACCCCCCTCAGCACTTGTTTGCTGATCTCTGAGGGCCCTTTTGTGAGCCCTCGGACTGGGCTTGTTTGTGTGAGCATGGCTGTCCTACATGTGCCGAGCTTCACTGCTGTTCTTGAAAGCTGCCCCCAAAATGAGGTTTACTTCTAAGAAATAACAAAACCCAGGCAGGCAGTCATACACTCTTCATCTTTCCCGTTTTTTTTAATTTCTTTTTAAATGACCTCTAAACATTTTCCCATTAAAGCAAGGTCTATTTTTAAGCTACCACTGTCATTTAATTAGTCATTTTTCACGAGAAGCACATCTGCCTGGAATTTACACTCTCCTTATCCCCTTTTAGCAGCAAATACATTTTTTTCTGCCAATGAGTAAGATGGGGTCTCTTAGTCTTAGCTCTAACAATCACTACTATTTTTTCCCTCTTTTCCATCAACCCCCCCCCTCAGATGCTGGAAGCCTATGCATTGGCCTATGCCACCCCCATTTCACAGACTGTACAGTACAGGAGCTAAGAAATGGGCTCTGAAAGCAAGAAGATGCACTTAGTAGAAAAGGAAATGCATATATACATTAAAAAGTTTATTTTAGATGTTGGAAGTAGATTATCTTTAAGTTCCCTTCCAACTCCAACCGTTCTATGATTCTAAGTGGATATCTGTATGTATAAGTAGAAAATCTGCCCCTGCACCGTCACCACTCAGCTTTCATACACAATCTGTGAAAGAAAGTGAGAGAGAAGCTGTTATAAGGGAACTGGGGGTGGGAAGCCCCTTCACCAGCTCTGTTTTCAGAGCAGTTCCTCACTGCCCAGCCACTGTGTGAGATGGCTGTGTGATCCCTGGCTCAAAGCAGCCTTTGCTACAGGGTTCTTTGAGGACGCAGATATTGCGCACACTGAAGGCACAGCTTCTCGGGACTCTCCAAGCCTCTATACAGAAATGTAGAGGCAATGATTACTGTAATCATTAGTGCCCTAGACATCTACTTACATACCAGAACCTCGTTATGCTTCATGCTGCACAACCCATGATGAAGACTCTTTTCAGTGGGTCCCAGTGACAGGATGAAGGGCAATGGGCACAAGCTGGAACACAGGAAGTTCCATTCAAATATGAGGAAAACCTTCTTTATGGTGAGGGTGACAGAGCCTTGGAACAGGCTGCCCAGGGAGGGTGTGAAGTCCCCTTCTCTGGAGACCCTCAAGACCTGCCTGGATGCAGCCCTGAGTGATGTGCTCTGGGCAATCCTGCTTTAGCAGAGAGGTTGGACTAGATGATCTCTAGAGGTCCCCTCCAACTCTGATGATTCTGGGAAACCTGGTGCCTGTGACCCCTCTTTTATGGACAGGCAGGGGGAGCATTGCTGGCAGCCCCAACAGCAGGGAGGCTAAGGGTCCCTGACAGCAGCTGTATGGGGAAGGGAGCCCATGGCTGTAGTGAACTATAACGGGAGGCCACATGCTTCCAGAGAAAAAAAAACCTGTCAGTACTGCCTCAAGCTCTGAACCAACACCAGGCAGGAGAGAAGACCCTCCCTGCTCTCTGCTCAGAAAGAGCTGCCTTGAAGTTTGCTTACTGGCTTCATGGGCAGCTTTTCTTCCAGCCCTGTGCCCCCCCCACGGTGTGCTGCTGCTTGCTAAGGGCTGCTGTACCCCGCAGCCCTCTGCACAGCCTGAGGATTTGTAGGGTTTGGTCACCATGAACTTGGAGTTACTGCTGAATGTGTTACTGGGAAGAAAATCTCAGTGTTCAGGTGTAAAGCTCTTTTTGAAGCATTTGGGTACCACGGATGGATAAGCAATGCTTCCTAATAAAAAGCCACAATCTGCCTGTGCTGCAAAACATCAACTTTGCTGCAAGATTGGGCTAAAGCAAGAGCTGCTCATGCTTCAGGAGATAGTTTATGTCAACTTGCTCTCATCTTCAATAGTTCCTTTTGCCCTCTAAGGCTATGGACTTTTCTTTGCTTTCTGATCCCAGTGATCATAAATCTCTGCTGTCCTTCGCAGGCATCTGACATGGCAGAAGTATGGCAGCCGCCTCAGGGAACTCTGCCGTAGTCATTTGCAGGAATTTGCAGTCATCGCAGGAAGCCGCAGCCCCCATGCTTCAGTCCGGATTGTTAATACTGAAGACAGAGCAGCAACCACATTGTTGAGGTGGCAAACATTACTCCATCACATTGCAGTGGTACGGAGACATTAAAACTAGCAAACATTGTGGACTTCAGAGCTGGGAAAAGTGACACCAAGGCCTGGGAGAACAGGAGAACACCTGAAAGGTGTTGATTGTAGATTCTAAAGCCAGAAGAAATAGTCCGAGAGGCTGAGGATGGCTTAGTGCAGAGCACCAGTCAGGGACGTCAGGATGCTCACCCTTGTATTTACCCCAACAGCCAGTTGTTGACTTGGAGCTGTGATTTTCAGCCTCTGGGGTACCACATGTTGCACTGAAGGGCTCCATGACAGGCGATGTGGACAAGTAAGTTCACATATTTTATACAGCAAACCTTGGATAAAACAAGTTCAAAGCCCCACTAGTGAAAAAACAGGAGACTATCAATTGAAGTAATGTTGACAAACAGGAACTAAAGACCATTTGAATGCTAAACTTGACCAAGTATTTTCAAAAATACCTTACAGCTGAAAAAGGAGGAATATTATTCAGAAAGAAGTCTCACAGGAGCCCAAGTCCTGCTTTCAAAGTAGCTTGACTTTTGGGATGCTACACTGTACTGCAGGTTAGTGGGCTTGACGCTTCTGAAAGCTGGATTTGGACTCCCAGGTCACTAATGGGGAAATTTTTTATCATTTTTCCCTTTGGAAGTCCTACCTGTTCCCCCATGGATACCATAGATGTGGGGACAGCTCTACAGGGCAAGACCTTTTAAAGTTGCAAGTGTAAAAGCAGGCAGCTGGGCTTTGGCATGGCCCGTCAGTAACTGCCTGGTGCACAAAGATGCAGCAGCACTGCTGAGAGCAGGCTGAGCCCAGAGGCTCTACTCCCTCACATTACCATGAATAAAAATCCAAACGACAGAAAACCCTGAACATCCTGGAGAAACTGAGCTCTGGCAGGTCCTGTAGCCTTTCTAGCAGCGAGAGACCCATTTTATTTTGGGAGTTTACAGGTGCTATGTTGAACTGAAGGGTATCGTTGTGTTTACCACATTTTCTTTCTTTCCTTCCCCAACCATGCTGATCCCAGCAGAGAACAGACACCATTTTTGGTGGGTGGTGAACCTCCTGCCAGTGGCCTTCCCTGGGGAGATGCTGATGTGGGACTCCACGGGGGGAGCCGGGTGCATGACTTTTGCAGAATGCAGCCAGCTAAATATCATAGAAATAAACAGGCGAGGTCGCCTTGGCCATGCCAGCCAGGCAGCAAGCTAAAAGCCAAGGAAACCGTTCCAGGAAAAAGAAAGAAAAGAAAAGCTTAATCTTAGTAAAAATATAGTCCCTGAGCACTGGCAGGGTCAGGGTCAGATTGGGTTACGTGTTGTATAAGCCCCCGTTATACAAGCCAAGGCAGGGTGAGGCTTTCCCAGGACTACTCGCTCCTGCCTTCTCTTGCTCGGTTTTGCTGCTTCTCCCTTGTTCCTTCCTTCTCACTGTCCTTTCTCCTGATGCTTGCTTGGACATCAAACAGGCCAGTTCTAAGTGCTCCTGTCACCATGATTTAAGACAAATGACTTGTCTGTAAATAAAATACGAGTGTGGGATCTTACGAGTGGACCTTAGTAACTCACGTGAGTGGCTGCAAGAAAGGCAGCTCCTTACAGGCTGCTTATCTCCAACAGACAAAACCCACATTCTGCACAAGGGACACAACACGACCTGCTGTAACACAGAGCAACCAAACCCCAGAGGCTAGATCCAAGCGTCACTTAGACCTCTGCAGTCTGGACAACAGCAGCAAACAGTGCTAAGGGGGCTCCTGATTTTGAAGAAATTGAGAAAAAAAAGGCCCCGCATGCATTTTTCGTAGGATACCACAACTGCTACTTCTCACTTCTTTACCAACTTTAAACTGGTGGTTCAGGAGGGTATTTTTGCTTTGAAGCAGGTGTGCTCCCCTTGGGGCACTCCATCCCCTTCACTCCGAGACTATTTTTCCATGATAGTGTGTCCTGTCAGTGGCAAACTACTATCTTTGCCAACACTCACCAGTTCTCTCCTTGCCCCCCAGCACTTGCCCTTCAGGCAGATGTTCCGAAAGCATCTTCAGGCTGTTTTTTTGTTTGGTTTGTTTTGTTTTTTAAATGGAGAAATGCAAAATGAGGCTGCTCTTCCTAACAAGACTTCCAGGGCACATTTCCTCCCCCAGAAATTGCTGCCTTCAATCCCTCTACACTCCCTTTGCCAGATTGCTTTCAATTCTCTGTTTGGATCAACTGGAGAAAAACAGCATTTACCTGAAGAAATATGCCTTCCAGAGTCAGGAACACAACCTCCATTTGAAAACCTACTCCAGCACAGTGCAAACACACTACTTTTGACACTTTTTCCTCATTTCTACATGTGCCAATAATTGCTCTCAAGGCAGCACACTTCTGCAATATTTTGAAGCTTATTTCTCTGGTTTTAGCATTCAAGGTTTGATTGCAAGGCCCAGAAAAGCCCCTGACATATATTCCTGCAACTCATCATAGTCTTCCAAAGAAGTGGAACATTGTACTGCAAACAGAAAATTCATTGCAATTTTTAGAACCACGGAGAATATATGGATGCCTTAACAAACGCTGTTTGCTCCTTAACCTACAAGAAGGGAAGGTAGTTACCTAAAGCAGCCTTTTCCCTACAGAAGAACTAAATAGTAGCCAAAAAACACTGTCTTTACAGATGTCCCAGCTGAGGCTTGTCCCAGTAAGTAGGAAGAGAAGAACACACGGTTCTACCTGGGAACTGGGGAGCTTAAAGTTTTCACTCCTGGTTAGTATTATACAACAGAACAGTCTTGTCTATTATACATCACTCAGTACCGGATAGGTATAAATTACCTGTATCATTCATATTTCCCTGCCCTTTTCTCTAGTATCCTTTGAAAATCTTCAGTCTTTACTGCATCTGTCTTAGGACTCTTCCTTGCAAAACACCTGCTCCTCACAGCCTGTTTTTCCTGCAGCACAGTAAATTGCTGCTGTTTCAAATGCTTGGAAAAAAAATTTTGAATGAAGTCCAAAGGAATATCGTGATTGCCAGTGGCTGTTCTCGCTGTCTTAACCTAGATCAGTTTGACATAAGCCATTTACTTCATGGTTAACCCCGGAAAAATCCTGCAGGGAATATAAATTCATGCATTAATCCTGCTGACCAGTTTGGTTCCACTGAGGTTTGGATGACGGAGGTGCCACGTTGCAACCCTGACTCAAATTTACTGCTTCGAATGCTTTAACAAAACACCACTCCAGAGCCCTTTGTGATCCTCACACAAACTCTTTACGGCAGAGGAGAGAAAGAGACAACGCTGTAAGTGCTGAGCATTACAATGAAACATAAAGCAGCATTAAAGTTGCTCCATCCTTAATGCTGCGGTTTAAGCAGCTAATCTTGTTTCGGTTGAATGGCGTGTTCATTACAGCAAATAAATCAGTAACGTGTAGGATTATTGAAGAGGAAAAACATATTAAACCAGTTTAGGGCATCATATTGATTTGTGGGTTTTTTTTTAACGTCCGATTTAGCTTGGCGTTTTTCAACAGTCAGTTCTAATAAACACTCGTATAGCACAGATTAAGCAGGTGGGAATGCTGCCCAGAAAGAGTATTATGAATAACTTAAGGCACTGGTTTAATTGCAGCAATCCATGATACTTACTGTGCTGGCAGCAAAGGGAAATTTTCAGTATTAAAAGTTAAAACTTCAACCAAGCTACTAGCAAGTGACTCTCTTTTATTACATATTTGAAAGAGCTTTCCAACATTTACACCTCAGATGCAAGTAGGGCAAGACTTTAGAGTTCATTTAACTTACTTCCATAACAACTCATTAAGTTATTTTTAAAAAGAAATCATCAGCAGTTGACTCAACGCAACTTCACAGCAGCATCCCCACCACCTGGTTGGCCCTCTTCTGCCAGGCTTGTTTGCAAGGAAGATGCAGAGAAGCAAAAAAGCCAAATCCCAGGTGACACTTGAAGCAGCATAGTCTTTTCAAAGCTAATACCATACCACAGGGTATTCCCATATTTCTTCCCCACGGTGCCAGTTCCCCGGCATTATCCTTGCTCAGAGAAATGAGTAGGAGCAAGTTGATCCATTTTTGGATCAACTGCTTGAGCAAGGACTTGGACTAGGTGACCTCTGGGGGTCTCAAAGTAGGGCTCAGAGGAGGAAAAGAAACATAGTTAAGGTTTAGGGGAAAGCAAAGTGTTCCCTGGTGCCAAAGAGCCTCCCCTCATCAATTTGTCTACATCCTTGTAGAGTGGAGATCCCCTGTGAAACACCAGTGACAGTTGCAGTCAGCAAGCTCCTGTCCCGCACCCCTTACACAAAACACATCAACACAAGGATTCAGCAGGACGCGGGGTGGGGAACCTGTTTTATCAGGGGGAAAACTGCAGCTTTTTCTTCTCTGTGTAAGGCTGAAAGTAACCAAAACTTCCTGTGAAACAAAAAACTCCCTCTTCCCTCACCTCATCTTAGCCCACTGCACCTCCAGAGAAGCATGGGTGGCTCTCAGGCTCACGTCAGCAAGCACTCCTCAGGAGTGCACCAAGAAGGCCCTCAGGTGCTGGGCAAAACCAGTTTGGACTAGCAGTATCTTTCAAGCAGAGCATTGAAGCAGAAGACGCTGGTCAGACAGCTCCCTAAGCCCACACCGGGTCCTGGGTACGGACCACATCAGAAACCCTCCTGATGGCCACCAGAGATGCTGGCATCTCTGTGTGGAACACCAGCACTGGGAAAAGGCTATCACATACCCGACCCTGGTCATCAATCACACCGCCGCCCCTTTTCTTCCTTTACATGTTATTTTTGCCTTGGGTTAGGGCAGGGTCTCCACGATAGCAACCACATTTCAACTCTCAGCAGAACACAAGGCTACCAGTTGCACGTAAATTGGGTCCCGCCTGACCAGCAAGCAGCAACAGACACCGCTTCCAATGCCGGGAAAAGTAACGCTTCAGAAAAGTTGCAGAATTTATTTGCTCTGCTCTTCCAGTGTGTAGCTTTTTTTACACTGGCAAAAATACAGGAGGTGCATCCTGCACAAACTTCACCCCAAAAAAAAAAAAAAATCAAGCTTAAAAAAAAATGCTTACACCAGACAGAAAAATCACAACAAAATATGAACAGCAATTGGTAAGTTACCCATACATTCCGATCAGGAGTACAGTGACTTTGCTGATCAGACAAGTTATCATTCCAGAGAAGCTCTAGATTCAGGGCATTAAAATTAATGTATAAATTAGCAGAAATACAAGAAGATTTGATGACACTTCATGAACTGGACAGCATCAGAAACAAAACATTAGGAAACTGAAGCCATTTTGTGATGCAGCAGGCATTTAATAAAGGTTAAAAAAGCAGCCATTAGGTAAAACCAACTATATTTTCATTTGTTTTAAAGAAAGAGTACCCTGTCCAGTGCTAAACAGGAGCCTTCACTCAGCTTGAAATAGAACAGGAGCTTTGTAAAGAGACTTTGAACGAGGATTACTTCAACATCATCCACAGCGTCACACAAGGGTACCTTTCCAGAAGAAAGCAGATGCTTTTGAGTAAACTAAGCAAGTCCCTGTTGCCATCCCCACTACGTGCTCCCCTCCCCAGCCTGCACAGGCAGCCCACCGTGTGTCCCACCATGCAACAATGGGGAACCTGGGCCCAGCTGGTTCATCTTCCTGCTGCCAGTCCCCAACCTCACTTTCACCAAGCAGCCAGAGCCTCCCCTTTCCAGCTGCAATCGAGTCCCTGTTTGTAGCCTTTTCTCAGCTTTTTTTCAGCCACCTGTGAACTTTGGCAGCCTCCCCCTCCAGAACACTGAGTGTGCTTACAGACCCCCGTTTCTACCCGCAATTACTCTGAGCCTCTGCTCTGGTCACTGAGTAAATATCCCCCTCTCTTCCCCTGCACTTACTCCCTTTTCAAATCCCTCTCCCAAGCATACAGACAGCCAGGTCCCATTTTTTACGGCTAAAGCTGCGCCTCACCCCCTGGCACTACAACTTTTCCAGCCTTCCTGGAAGTCCCTTGCAAGTGACACCCTGAGATTTAAATTCACCTTGGAGAGACATCCATATCCAACCACTAGTGGACGAGGCTACCTCCATCAGGCAAGGCAGCCGGCTCTCCCCATGCTGAGGCACTGCCATTTTTAAAGAATCTTCCAGCTCAATGGCAATCAGACACCACGCCTGCTGAAGCTGAAAAGAGTGGCCAGTGCAGGCAACCAAAAGCATCCCTACAGAGAGAGAGCAAGCTGTCCCTACTAGCCTTACTCATGCCCACCCGTCCAAGAAACTCCATCGCAACGAACAGGCGCCTTTCCATACGCTTCAGGAGGCTCCGGCTGAGCCGAAACTCCCCCCCCCCACCACCTTCTCAGCAGTCGCAGTTCATTTGTGCTGTAATTCAGCACAGCGATGCTTTGAAAACATCCTTCTGATGCTGTTTTCCTGCAAATGGCATAATGAGGAATAATAAGCAGGTGCTTCTGAACACAAACCCGGAACAGCAGGGGTATAAAACTACTATAAATGAAGCAATTAAGTAACCACACTGTTCACTGTTTATTGACAATCTTTATTAGAGCTGACTTTCCGTGTTTAGAGGTTTCCTAGCAAGTATAAATACGAATCAAAGTGCTACCCCACCGTAAGAAACCTTTATTTCCAAAAAAAGATACAAACAACTAGTATTTCAAAGTTCACCCTATTTAGAACATATGATACCAAAAAGGCAAAAAATAAACCAGATTAAAGACTAGCAGCAAAAAGAACTCTAGTTTTCTTTCCACACATTCTGTGTGCTTCCAACATTTCTCTAGGAAACAGAGTATAAAGAGAATTCAGTCAATTCATATATGACATATACTACCAAAAATATAACACTGTGTAAAGAAAATTAGTAGTACAAAGTTAGGTGGAAAGAAAAAAAAAAAAGAAACAAAAATGAATGAATAGTAGATGCAATATTACAAATCTCAAGTGTAAACTTTACTGCTGCTTTAAAATAAAAAATAACAAAAGTCACATGAGTATTTCCGTTTGGCTTAGCAGCCAGGAAAATAAGAAAAGCTGATTTTTTTTTTTTTAAAGTGCTTAACTGCCATATCCAAAAGTAATGACTTTCAGACCTACTTAACATGAATGTGCTCAAAAAGCCACCGCTTACAGTATAAAAGCTGTCATTCTGAAATGCTGCACATACAAACTGGCTTTATCTGCACGAATGAAAGATCGCTTTGAACAGCTCTCAATCATATGATGTCCCAAATCAACGTAATGCTATTAGAGCAAGCAGCTGGATAAGTCCCAGAAAGTTGAAGTTTAAGAATAAGAGATATAAAAAATAATCTTTTTTTTCTTTTTAAAGGCAGCACGCCTCTCCCAGCCACAAGAAGGTAACCTTGTGCAATAAGCGACAGAAACACACTTTCCTATTATCGTTATAAACTACCTAAAAGAAACTGTTGACCTAGTAATTCACAGATTTAAGAGAGGGAGATAAACACTTCTTAGTGATAAAATACAAAATGGTAATCATGTGGATGGGACCAATATTGTTAACACAGTATTTTATTTAGAATTAAGCATACTGTCAACTTTAAAACTGCCAGTATGTCCTAACTCAAAAAACCTACAAAAAGTAACAAAAAAAAACAAGAAAACCAATGACTTGAAGAGCTTTAGGACTGTTTTGTTACCATTACATTTTTTATTTGAGCCTCAGTGCAAAGGAAAAATTGAACATTCTAGGCTCCAAAGCAAGTCAAATATATAAGAGTATTTCACAAGGATTTTTGACAGACATCAGACACACAAACTCCAGGAGAATTTTTTTGGTTTTGTTTTTAATGACCATTTTGTAATGGCCATTCGTTTTTGTCTCACGGTTAGAAAACACATTTAAAAACGTGAGCAAAGGTTCATTAACCTCCATTACAGCTACAAATTGCTTCAAGCCTACCACTCTCCTGAATCAGGACCAATCACAACCGAACCGAACCGTCAGTACGGCTGCACTGTGCCCACAGCCCGCACCAGCACTACCCATCCCCGCGGTTATTGTATGAATTTCTCCATCAGCTTTAGAAATCTCCAAGCTTGAATTTGTTTACATTCACCTATTTCACAGGCCTTATTTTTGGAACTAGTTCTTGAAAGTCATCAATTCCCAACACAGCATCTTTGCTGCCCCTCAGGACAGCTTTTTAAGGTAGAGAACCCTCTGTTTCATTTACCACTAAAATACATATTTGCTAGAAAAGGTAACTTTTCCCCTGCAAAGTTCCTGTAAACACCTCTGTATTATGCCATAGCAAGCTCTAGACCAGGAAATTCAGCATCTCCAGTGATTTGACTTTACCTCACTTCCCTAACAAAAGCAACAACAAATAAAAAAAAAAAAACCCAAGCCTCCTTACAATTAAAAAGTGAAGGAAATAGCACAATAAACAAACAGTGAAGCATTCAGTTACCCGAGCAGACATCGAAAATAAGCATCTGAAAATTTAACATTTGAAAAGCAATGATTTTAGTGGTTAAAGTGTGCAAATGACTGAATACGCTGCTGTTTCAGAGATAACTGAATACTGTAGTCATCAATGATTACTATTCAAGTCTAGCACTGGCAGCTCTGGTTTTTGTTTTTTGTTTCTGGCTTTGGACATTACATATTACCACTTTCTCTGCATATTTCATGCGTTTTGAGCTTTTGTTTGTTTGTTTTCTGTGGTTTTCTGTCCATCCCAAGTCTGGCAAGACTGAATATTATGCAAAATTAAACAATGTTTCAAGCAGGAAGATCAAATATTGTTTCAAGTTTTGGCTGTCTACGAAAATTACCTCAAAAAGATTCAGAAGCTCAGGTTTCTGTGAAACAAATACTATAAATATGGAAAAAGACCATGCAAGGAAAGCGTAGCTATTCTGTTGATGAGAAGTACAAAAGCTTAGAAACAGAAAAACACCAGCTTCTGCTCGAGACTGAAAAAAGCCCACAGATTTTTCAAAACCAGAGTCCATACAGTGTCACACAACCCTGCCTTGTCATGTTTGTTAATGTCCTTGCTTAGAAGTCAGACAGCATTTTGTTTAACTTGTGTTGCTCTGTATCATTACACTAAACCATAATTAACTCCTCTTTTGTGCCGGCCTCATTCCAACACAATTGTACCCACTGTATACCAGCAGCAGTTCTCAGGTTTTGTTTTGCAGCTCAGCTGTATTTTTCTTGGATGTTCACAAGACTGGCATTTGACTGGATGCGCTTGGCTAGAAAGGAAAAAATTATATGAAAATTAAACACAAAGAATTCCACAAAACTAGTCTCTCCACTCCCTCTATTTATCCGACGCAGACTTGCAAACAGCTTTCTGTTCACGTCCAGAAACTTTAATGAAAAGATATGGCTGAAGCTCTTTTCCACCCTTCTTCAGGGGACAGCAGCCGACTAATAAAGGCTATTAGCGCTGTCAGCACAGCTGCAGGCAGATCCGGCTGGGCCCCTTCTCCCACCAGCGCCAAGCGCGTCCCTGGCACCACTCAACTCCAACAGCAGAACACCAGCACCATCACTTACGCAAAATGAGAATCCGCTTCTTCTGCTTCGAGTGAAGGAAGCTACTAAGATAAAAAACAATCGGTAGGAAGAGAATAAAGGAGGAAACCGCAATCACCGGGACCGTGTCACTGCAGGGAACAGAACAGTTGAAAGTTCT
The DNA here is from genome assembly GCA_013398155.1 of Pedionomus torquatus. Lineage (NCBI taxonomy): Eukaryota > Metazoa > Chordata > Aves > Charadriiformes > Pedionomidae > Pedionomus > Pedionomus torquatus. The sequence continues at coordinate 8,638 of VZRU01003872.1, read as the reverse complement.
GCTCCAAAGCTTCCGAGTGATGTTCATCTAAAAGGAAAACACAACAAGCCATGAAAGCAGGCATGTGCATTTCTGCTGGGCAGCACAGCAAACACTCAGGCCTCAAGACATTCAGGTGTGCAAATATCATCTCAGAAAACAACACTTTAACAGATCTCCCCTTGAGAGCAACCAAACCCTTGAAAATGTAGAAACAGGCAATTTCAATAGGTCCAGGATTTTACACCAAAACTTATACAAGCTTCAAAACCAGGCTATATTCAGATATAATGGAGAAACTGCCACATGCTTGTTTCCCAGAGAACTCACTGACAGCCTGCGGGGACAGGGCTAATCCCACCCTTTCAACAACACTCCTTTTGCCCAACCACTTAAAACCCCACAATATAACAAAGCTTCTTCCAAACACATGTCGCCAATGCTGAGGACCCCTAGAAACAGCTGCTCTAATAAGGAATCAATTATTACACTGCCTAGAACAATAGCAGTAAAGCTTCGCATTAAAAGCCAGAAGATTAAGAGATTTTATTTTGGTNGATTTTTTTTTTTTTTTTTTTTTTTTAAATCCATCCCCTTCACAGTAACAAGAAATTAAAGTGCAGCTACTCAAACTGGAACGTATTCAGGTGATCAGGGGCTTCAGCCAGCTCCTGCTGCACTGACTGAGGACAGGACCTAGTGAGACAGCCCCACTGAGATAACCTGTTCCCTTGGGGACATCAGCCTGACAAAGGCACTGCTGTCCCTACTGCCACACACCAAAACGGAAAAGCAATCCCTAACAACACAAGGGCAAATAGGTAAATAAAGACCTCCATGACAGGGACTCTCTGCTGAGTATTAAGAAATACTTACCGCATCTTCCACGTCGATACACAAGTGCGCAGAGTGCCCAGACTCACCACCTTGCCTGTTCATCCTTTGCAAGTTGTTATACAGGTCATTCAACATTTTGTAGGTTTCATTGCAGTTTTTACATACTTCTGTGTAGTTATTTGGTGACAGATAAATTGTTTGTCCCTAGGGTTATAAAACAGCATTCACACACAATTTCAAGGCATTATAAAAAAAAAAAAGAACCAAAAAAATCACAACCTTAAAAACTAGAGTCAAGTTTGAACCAAAACCCAGATTTCTAGCATCCTAGATTGAGTGGGGTCTCAGACGGACAACACACATGAAAATCCAGAAGGAAAAGGGACCACTTCTAATTCACTAGGGACAGGATGCATTTCCTGCAGCTCATGAATCTCAAACTGCTCCCTTGCTCCCTGAACTAGCAGCTTGCCTTTTATTTTTTTTTAAATGCTTATTTTTAAAGTACCAGTTCCCAGAAGGAGGAAAAGGGAAAAAAAAATTACCAGTAATTAAATGTTATTCTGGAGCCAGAGATCAGGTTCCTTAATACTGTGTTTTGGTTTTCGTTTGCCCATACCTAATAGGAAACTGTTGTTACTGCTGAGCTGCACTGACAGGGACAGACTTTGCCATAATAAGTAATCCTTTTCATTTGTGGCCTTCACCACCCCCAAATGCAGCATGACACACTGGAAAACAAAACTACAATCTCTAAAGGTACTCTAACCCAGTAACGGTTCTATCAGCTAACAACTGACCATTGGGTTAAGCTCTAGTTCAGACACTTGAACTGATCAATAGCCCAGTCTTCACGGCTCCCAGGCAAGGCCTATAAAGGCAAATTTCCAAAATATCAATAATAAAAAAAAAACCACAAACCCGACAGTCTCCTCAGAGATTGTTTCATACCCATCATTCAGCATTTTTACCATTGAATGATCACAGAACCTGGCCAGTTTCTGATTGAAATGGGAAACGCACAGGTTCTTAGACTATTCAGGGCATTTTCTCTGAGGACAATTACCACACTTGTTTCACTAAGTGAATTATATTGTCTTTGCAATGTAATGTTGCTTACCATTAATTTCACTAGTCAAAAGAATTATTGCAATGATTTATGGTACTGGTCTTTCTGAATGAGTCTATATTATCAAAAAGGCTATTTAAAGATTGAATTGTTAAGTCAGAAGCCAACAGTTCTCTGAACAATGTTTCTTACTATATAATTAGCAACTACTGTGAATTCAGAAATTCCGTTGTGAAGTAGCACTGCAATTACACACAAAATGAAGTCAAGGTTAATATCAGTTAATTTAAGGCTCTTAATCTGTAAACATCTGCATTTTACAGATCATGGCTTTATCTGCCTAAAATTCACAAATTCACCAGCAGTCTATTTGCCTAATACGCGTCTGCGGTTTATTCAGCACACATGAGATTTTGCTAGCAATTAGAGGATTTAGTGCTTCTCTTAAATACACAGCATAAATACCTGAAGGTTATGTTCAAAACATGTCAGAGATTTATTGAATAAATCCAGGAATTCTACAGTAGAATTTGATAATCCCTCACTGCTGTTCTTTAAACAATCTGTCAAAGAGAAAGAAAAACATCAGGATATTCTAATTTCTAACATTTCCATAGCTGACAAGCCCCAGACACTCCACTCCTGCCAAAAGAGCTCTCGACTATAAAAGACAGGTCTAGTCAACACTGCGGTCTCCTAATCTGCCTGCCATCGATGTCTCAGACCTGCTGACCTAACCCTTCATCGAGAACATATTTCAGAATTAATTGGCCTTGATTAAGTGAAAGATGAAGACTATTATCAAGAGCTTTCTGAAGAGGGGGTCTGAATAATTTCTGGACTTTAAGATAAAACAAGACATTACTTTTATTTTCTACCCTGCAAATCTGGCTTTGCCCAGCAACAGTAACAGCCACTACACGAAAGCAGAAACACCAGCAGTGGAGGTGAAAGCAAGAGCACCCAGGAAACAGCTAAACCAGGAACACAATAGCAGAATCAGAGTGTGGGTTACTGCTGTTACAGAAAAGAGCTGTTTCACCAGCTTGGAGGGAAGCTCTGGGGCTTTCCTTCCAGTCATGGGCTCAACCCTATCGTGTTACTCCTTCCACCCCACTTCAGCTGCTCTGACCAGATAGACCTCTGAAAACAACAGTGGTTTTGGAATTTAGGTGTTTGGCACCAGCACTGTGAGAGCAAGTCAACATACTAGAGGATTCTCCGGAAAGAAGGAAACACCATCAGTGCTGAAGACAAGCACACAGCACACAGGTCACAAGCTACACACAGCAGGAGAGCACAGGCCACCGAGCTACTCCTGTACCGCCTCTCCAGTCCCCACACAGCCCAGACTCACAAATGGAAACAGACTCTTCCAGGCTCTCAAGCAACTCTGCAGGAAACCCAGGGTTTTTAACACTCAACACCACAGTGCTATTCCCTCTGTTTTCTACTGCACCCATTACTGTGGGGTCCCACTTCCTACACCAGGGGAATGGCAAAAAGCCATAGTTTAGCTGCAAGCATGGCACAGCACCAGCAGTGCAGTGACAGTGGGATACAGGGATACTCTTGGACACTTTCCACCCATAAAATGAAATAAAAAGAACGGCTGTGGAAGCAGATACTGTTCAATGTGTAAGTATTCCAGAATTACTGACTTCATTAACAAACACGGAAAAGTTTCTTACGTAAGTCTTTAAAAGTATGACAATCATAAAATCGTTAGAGTTGGAAGGGACCTCAAAGATTATCAAGTTCCAACCCCCCTGCCATGGGCAGGGACACTTCCCACTAGACCAGGTTGCTCAAAGCCCCATCCAGCCTGGCCTTGAACACTTCAGGGATGGGGCATCCACAACTTCCCTGGGCAACCTCTTCCAGTGCCTCACCACCCTCACAGGAAAGAATTTCTTCCTAGTATCTAATCTA
>VZRU01003870.1:274543-292795 GCA_013398155.1 Pedionomus torquatus | reverse complement strand
TGCTTGCTGTTTGGTTTTAAGTTGAGAAGTCCATACTCGGTGAGTGTAAAGAAATACAAAACAACCCCAATTTATGGGAGGAACTGGATAGTTCCTGGGCCTCTGGTAGGGACTGCTGGGTGGCTTGAAGCTAATGACTTGCATTCAGCTTGCATGGATGTCGTTCTCCCAGGTTCTGGCACGGTGTTTCCCACCCAGGATGGGAGGGTGCTTACTCAGCCATTTAACAGAAGGGAAAACTGAGGCTGAGTGCCTGCGGGTGGAAGATGCCAAGAGGTCACCGGCAGAACAGCTGCTGATGCTGTTCTCTTGGTCCCATTTGTGACCTGGCCCCCAGGCTCTCCTGGGCCAGCAGTTGTTTGTTGGGTGAGTGGGAAACTGCTCTTCTGTGGCCACCGAGGCTGTTCCTCCACGTGTCTTCCTCTCGGGTCTCAGTAGGTGTACGGCCAAGCCTGTTCTTGGAAAACTCTCTTTCTTCTTGCTTCCCAAACCAGTGTGGAAGGTGCTTTGATGACCCCATGTTGTGCAGGGACATCCCATCTGGGCTTTCGTGTCGGTGTTACCTTTTTCGTAGTGCTGTGTTGTGCATGGACCTTAAAAACAGGTACATGAAACTGTCTGCAGCACCTTGTCTGTTCTTCTCTGTTTCAGCTCCAGATACACTCGAGGCTACAGCAGATCATGCCCAACTGGTCGTTCACGGGGCATTTTCAAACCAGAAATGACCTGAGTGTAGCCGTGTGGTGCCAAGAAAGGCCTTTTCCCCTGGGGCTTGGTGGGGATTCTTCTGCCTCCTCTCACTTGTTGGCCTCTGGGGAGACTTGGCTTGGACCAGGCAGTGCCTGCCCCTCTCAGTGGGGTGTGGTACTGGGAAACTGGCCCAAAATGGAGTTTATGAGTGATTGCTGTATCCCGTGTCACACCTACTAACCTTTGCTTGTGTAAATACCTGTTGGCAGTGTGTGTGCCTTCAGCTGTGATGGACTGATAAGGGGCTGTTCAGCCTGGAGAAGAGAAGCTCCAGGGAGACCTTCTAGCAGCCTTCCAGGATCTGAAGGGAGCTCCAGGATTGCTGGGGAGGGACTCTGTCAGGGAGTGGAGGGACAGGACAAGGGGTTAAGTTGGAAGAGGGGGGATTTAGATTGGATATTAGGAAGAAATTCTTTGCTGTGAGGGTGGTGAGGCACTGGAAGAGGTTGCCCAGAGAAGCTGTGGCTGCCCCATCCCTGGAGGGGTTCAAGGCCAGGCTGGATGGGGCTTGGAGCAACCTGGTGTGGTGGGAGGTGTCCCTGCCCAGGGCAAGGGGGTTGGAACTGGATGATCTCTGAGGTCCCTTCCAACTCTAACGATTCTGTGATTCTGATGCCTCTTTATGCTGTCTTGTTTTGTATTTGTTGTGGTGGTGGTTGTGGAAGTCCATCAAAGCTTTGCTTCTCCAGGTTCAAAACTCTGACCGAGGAGGAGGAACTGTTTGCCCTAATATATTTGCTGAGAAGGTGTCCTCACCAAGCCTGTCCTAGCATGGACAACAAAAAACATTGTCCGGAAGAGAGAGGCAGAGGAAGCATCTCAAAACCCTGGGAACCACCAAGCTGCAGGGGGGCTTCTGGAGGTTGTGTGAGGATTTTACTGGGTGTCCTGGGCTTTCCCACGGCAGCTCAGCGGGGAACACCAATGGCCCTCCCTCGTTACCTTCGCCTAAGGTCACTTCCATATCTACAGCCTGTGCTACCCTCCCGCTGGGATTGGGTTGCCTGCTAAATTTAGTAAACCTCTTTACAGCTTAGTGTGTGCATGTGAAAAACAGATTTTGATTTTTAAAAAGTAGCTTTTATTAGGCTAGAGCCTAGTTCCAGATGCCCCGCGTAGGTGGACTTTCCCTGCGCAGGTGGGAGGGCACTGGGCTGCTGGTGGGAAGCACTGGTTGTGCTGCTTCCCCACCTGGGTGCACCTCAGCATGTGGATTCGGGAGGTGTGGAGCGCCGTGGGAGGGAGGGAAGGGAAGGAAGGTTGCTGAGGCACAATTAGGACTTGCGTAACGCGGTCTGCAGTCTGATGCATGGGAAAAGTGCTAGCGAAGGGGTTGGGTTTCAGAAGTTTTAAAAGGCTTGTGCAAATTCTTTGTCGGGTGTTTCCATTACAAGCTTGCTTTCCCCCACCTCCATCTCCCAGTTTCTGCCTTTTTTTCCCCATGCCCCTCGTGTGCCAAAATAAGGATTTCTGGGCTTTGAGTCTGGTGTACCTATTTCTAAGTAGATTTCTTAATCCCTGCTCGCCATTATCGCCTTCTGGAGTAATAGTTCGAGGTGTAACCGAAGTTGGAGGCAAGCGAATCGGTGCGGGGAAGTGTTTGTTCGCTCCTCGCATGCGGAAGGAGGGGCAGATTGTGGGACAGCAAAGCAAGAGGAGTGAGAACCCCGAGAAGCGTGAGAGAAGTGACCTCAATTACTCGGCATTTCTGTCACTGGGTGTTTTTAGGTCTTTTTTAACAACCTGCCACGTTCTCCAGTTCACATCGGGGCTGTAAAGCTTTAGTGCCTTGAGGTGGGTGTGTGGTATGAAGTGCATGTGTTTCTGGGGCTGTTTCTGGGGGAGAGCTCTGGGGTCTCGGGGTATCGACCTGCGCTCAAAATCCTGAAAACAATGAACTGCAAGTTTGAAGTGCCTTTAGTAACTCTTACAAGCATGGTTCTTACAGTCACAAGTGGAGAAAAAGGCAGGGAACCGTTTGAGATACACTTTGAATACAACTTTTTGGGGGCATTCTTCTGTGTTGTCATCCACCCCCCTGGATCACGCTGTCCCTGGGGTTACAGAGTGAACTGGATTGTGGAACTGGGACCAGTATGGCAAAGGAGTGTTGCAGGGTCTGCTGGGCTGCTGCTGCTCAGGGGAAGGCTTGGCATCGCTCACCTGGGGATTCAACAACCACTCAAGGAAGGTGGGAAAAGAAAGCTCCTTCACTGCACGGCCCAGCTGTAATTCAAGTGTATTAAGTGAGGTTGTGGAGGAGGTGGAACCTTTCCCCTGAGGCTGGAAGGGAGCTTAGTCTTCTATTCAGGGTATTTAAGAGGATGCAAATTGTGCCTTGGATTCTATCAAAATATTGCACCAGTTCCTGAGTGTATGTGACCTTCTTAAACTGCCTGTCTGGGTCTCAAAGGGCCCGTGAGCTGAGATGACACTGACTGTGTGTCATCCCTTCAGCAGGCTGTGAAATGAGGCTCAGGGGGTTAACAAGGTGAAAAGAAACCTTATGGAGAGGAATATGTGATGCTACCATTCAGGCGTGGGAGTTGAAAGGACGGTATCTCGGTGGAGCGATGGTTGGTGAGGTCCCTGTTGTAGCACAGGAGATGTTTCGGATAGATGAGGTGAGCTCTCGGTGTTGCTCTTGATAAATGAGCTACAAGTGAACTCTTGAAGGAGAGTGGAGAGGGACCTTGACGCTTCACTTGTCCCTGCAGGGAAATAACCACAGTCATTACTTAAGCTTCATGTTGTACTTTTAAATAGAGTTAAAAGTTCCAGCTCATAATGTAACTTATACTTTGAAATGTGCTGGGGTAACTTGTCCAGTGCCAACGCTGTAGGGATTGCTCCGAAGGTCTCTTGTTCCTAAACAATTTTTAAACTTGATTTCTAAGATGATCAACAGCACCATGTTCTTCAGCGTAAGGGATCTAGCCTGGATGTAGAAGCGCTATCTTTATGCCTGCGTGATAACATATACTTTAAGATAAATGTTGAAGGACAGCTTTGCTATGGACTGGTCAGATATCTCCTGTCTGCTGGGGAGGTCGTGGTGGTTGGAGCCTGCTCAGCCTTTGGCTGGTACAAACTTGTGCTGGAGGAGAAAGTCAAAATACCAGTGTTTTAGGAGGCCAGTCATCAGCAGAAGCTTCTGTGGTCCAAATTCAACCCTGAACATACCTCTATATGTCCCCTGTGCTTGAAGGGTTTTATAAATACAGCAGGAACGGTCTTTTAATCTGGTGAAGGATCTTAAACTTAATGCACAGCTGTGAAAGAAAAATAATCCAACCCTCTTTTGCAGGTGTCGTTTCTAGTGTGACTGTGGATTAAACCACCCTGATTGCTACTAGCAAAAGAGTGGTAGATGCCTCTTCTTAAAATGTGTTCCCTGCTGTCCTAGGGCTCTGGTTCACCTCTCTAGTGAAGTGGCAGGAGCGGTGAGTAGGAGTCTTCTGCTGCTGTATGACCAGGTGAAATAAAATACAGCACCCATGCTCTCTCTGGGGGCTGTGACTTCACCGTTACAGATAAATTTGTGGGGGACACTAAACTAGGTGGCAGTGTCAACCTGCTTGAGGGTGGGAAAGCTTTACAGAGAGATTTGGACAGGCTGGCTGGGCTGAGGCCAGTGGGGATAAGGTTCAATAAGGCCACGTGCTGGATCCTGCAGTTTGGATTGGTGTGGCCCCATGAAGCACAACAGGCTTGGGGAAGAGTGGCTGGAGTTCCCTGGTGGAAAAGGACCTGGGGGGGTTGGTCAGCTGTGGGCTGAACTTGAGCCAGCTGTGTGCCCAGGTGGCCAGGAAGGCCAGCAGCATCCTGGTCTGGATCAGGAACAGTGTGGTGAGTAGAGCTTGGAACGTGATCGTTCCTCTCTACCTGACACTGGTGAGGTCCCATCTTGAGTACTGTGTTCAGTTTTGGGCCCCTCACCACAAAAAAGACATTGAGGTGCTGGAGTGGGTTCAAAGAAGGGCAATGAAGCTGGTGAGGGGTCTGGAGGGTAAACCTTACGAGAAGAGGCTGAGGGAGCTGGGGTTCTTCAACCTGGAGAAGAGGAGGCTGAGGGGAGACCTCACTCTCTACAACTCCCTGAAAGGAGGGTATAGCTGGGGGTGGGTTGGTTTCTTCTCCCAAGTCACAGGCAATAGGACAAGAGGAAACGGCCTCAAGTTGCACCAGGGGAGGTTCAGATTGGATATTGGGAAAATTTTTTACACTGAAAGGGTTATTAAACCTTGGAAGGGGCTGCCCAGGGAGGTGGTTGAGGCACCATCCCTGGAGGGATTTAAAAGCTGGGTTGGCATAGTGCTGAGGGACATGGTTCAGTGATAGGTTGCTGTTTTTCATCCGAGTAAGGTGGATAGTTGGATGAGATGGTCTTGAAGGTCCCGTCCAACCTAAACAGTTCTATGATTCTACAGCCCTGAGCACCTCCTTGGGTTGACGACTGAGGGTGTTTTTCCAACTTGTAGTTGAAATGTGTGTGTTACTGCCCATTTGTTCCCAGGCCAGCATTGTCCTCTGGCTGGAACCCCACCCTGCAAGGTGGGATCTGGAGGGAGCCGCTCTGGTGGGTACAGCCCCGTTTGCTGGGGTGTAGTTCTGAGCAGCGACGCTCTGCGTGCGCAGGGGGAAGCCAGGGCGAGCAGCTCGTGTGTGCCCGAGCCTGGCTGTTTGCATTTTTCCTATATTTCTTGCGTTTTTTTCTGAACCACAGCTGCAGTATATGGTATAAAAAGCAAAACTGGGCACGCTGTTGTAGTGCCTGCCTGGCTGTGCTGGCTGAACAGGAGGCAATTCCAGCCCAGGGAGGCTTGTAGTGCTCCCTGAGTCCTAATTTAGTCGTTGCCCTGTGCGTGTTGATAACTCTGTTTGTGATGCCTTTGTCAACTTAGAGGAGCTTTGACTTCCACGTGTTGAGTCTGCATTCCTCCTAGGAGCTAGCCTAAACTGAAGATGCCTTTTTAAAACCTCAGGGTTGAGAACTAACTGCGCTCACTCCATGAGTCTTAAACTCTTGGCATATTTGAGAATTTATTATCACTCTGAACTTCAACTGATGGGTGCTTCTTTCCACTTTTTTTTTCTTTTGTTTCCCTGCTGTCATGTGTGTGGCAAGAAGGGAGAAAAGTCTTCCCTGTTGATTTCATCTCCCTTTCCAGTTGAAGAATTACCAAGACTTAGTCTGATTAAAAAAGTGCAGCAGTCTTGTTTCAAATGCTGCTGTCTGATGCTCTCGTTGTGTCACACTTACAGTAATTTGGATGCCGCAATCACATTTTCCTTCCCTTGAGAGAAAACTGAAGTGACTTGACTGCTTAGATGTAACGTGTGCGCTAAATAGTACTTCAAAACTTTTTGGGTGGTTAGAGCAAACCACATGAAAGCATCTACATCTGATCTGATTGTAGAATCAGAATGGTTAGAGTTGGAAGGGACCTTCAAGATCATTGAGTTCCAACCCCCCTGCCCTGGGCAGGGACACCTCCCACCACACCAGGTTGCTCCAAGCCCCATCCAGCCTGGCCTTGAACCCCTCCAGGGATGGGGCAGCCACAGCTTCTCTGGGCAACCTGTTCCAGTGCCTCACCACCCTCACAGCAAAGAATTTCTTCCTAATATCCAATCTAAATCTCCCCTCTTCCAGTTTAAAACCATCACCCCTTGTCCTGTCCCTCCACTCCCTGACCAAGAGTCCCTTTCCAGCTCTCTTGGAGCTCCCTTCAGATCCTGGAAGGCTGCTCTAAGGTCTCCCCGGAGCCTTCTTTTCCAGGCTGATCCACTACCGCTTGTGAATTTTGACTTCCCTCTATGAGTTAACAACTGTCCTTTAACTCACAGGCTGTTTCCAATGTGGGTCAATCTCATTTTCCTCTCAGTGTTCGTGGAGAGGAGAGCGTCCGCCTGCTGTTGGCTTCTCCCGTTGTCCATTGCCCTTTAACAATAGGATCGTTGAGTCACCGAGAGGTTAACGAAGCTTTTTTTCCTCCTTTTTTTTTTTGTTGTTGTCAGTGGTCCAATCTCTTTGTATGGTGGTGTAGAACAGCACACTGAACAGAAATAATGGGAAAATCTTGGTGGTGGAATGACCGGGGTTGTCATTTCGCAATACCAGGGTAAAAACCTGCTTAAGCTTCAGGCTTCTAACTGAGTACGGGGTGGCTAATTACAAATTCCTCTGCAAGAATATTAAATATCAGTTTCTGTCCATCTTTTGCACATAATGGTGTTTGAGCTGGAAGGTGGTGGGGGGATATCTGAGGGGTTGTACTTGGTTTGGTGGTAGCTGTCCGTTTAGTATTTAAATTGGTTTTATTACGATGAGTCTTTAGGGGTTTGGCATTAGAAGAAGGATGAATTGTGGCCCTTAATTATGAAGTGGGGGAACAATTGCAGATGGACAGACAGGCACTGATCCAGCTCCTCTCTTACTGGGCGAGCGACGCTTTTGTGCTGTGCCATCCCTCTGCACAAATGACCGGAGCAGCCCGTTGCCAGATTGATTGGGTTTGATCTCTTTTAGGGGAAAGGTTTGGAAGCTCTTAATTTCAGGTTTATCACAGTAGTTCTTCAGCCTCCTGCCCTGTTGCTCTGAGCAAACGTGGTACCATAGCTGCCCTGAAAAGCTGCTTCCCGTGGTGGAAGCATGGGATTAAAACCCAGTTATTAAATCCAGTTGTACTGGGACACCAGTGGCAAAGTAATTCCGAGGAAAGACTTGAAGGCACAGCGTTTTGCTGGCAGCCCGGTCCCTTTGTGTGTGCAGGTGATGGAGAACCTTGAGGAGCCTGTTGGGTATTAAGCTTGGGAAGGTGTGGGATGGGGTTGTGCTCAGTGGCACGTGGGTGAGCTGTGACTTGCTGGATGGCACCCGGGGCAGGGAGAGGTTTCTCTTCCCCTTTATCTCTTATCAGCCCGTGGGTGAGGGCGTCCCTTGGTCTGCAGAGCTGGGTGATGGTGGGACTTGCAGGAGTTCTTACTGGTGGCACCGCTCCAAGAAACTCACCTTTTCCCCCCGAAGCACCTCTCCAGGCTGGGTTTCACCTACGGTTTGAGTCAAAGTGCACCCACTATCACTGAGAGATCACAGTTTGCCCCAGCCCTGCCTCCTTTCCAGGCGTCTCATTAGGCAAAGACATCGTCAGCCTAACTCAAAACCACACTTGCACGCCAGTGCGTTGTGCTTCCAGCTCAGCTTGTGATGGGAAATGGAAAATACAGAACTCTCTGGGACACAACTCCACTTTCCCCCCGCCTCCTGCCACTCCTGGGAGCTGTCGAGCCTCTGTGGCGGCTGGTGTACGTATGGCAGTGCCTTCTCCTGTTGGGAATGTTAAAAATACACACTACAACTTTCCTTTTCCACATACCAAAATCTATTAATGCGCTGCTGCTTTGATTAGTCATTTCCTCTTCCTTTGTTCCTTTCGCAACAGGGTAAAGGACTGTGGGTACACACTGCAGTAAAATCTTGTGTGCTTAAGAAGCCTGGTGCTAAATAGGCTCTCCTGGATTAATACCTATCTTGATGGGTAAAAGACGGCTTCTATTCTCAGTCCATTCAATAGACATTTAAAAATAAGTCTGGATAAAGTCATTTTTATGGTATTCATACTAAGAATATCTCTGCCTGATTTATTTTGGTAGGGAATGAAATTCCAACATGAACAAGGTTAATACTCCTACCATGAGTTTAATAGATTCTTGCAGGAAAACTTTGGGGTTACATAGGAAGATTTCCAGAGTCACTTATTTATTTGGAGGCTTCTTGCTTTCCCTCTGTAACATCACCTCTGTGCACCCCAAGTTCCTCCAAGGTCCTCGATCAACGTGGACAAAAAGCTTGGTGAAAGCCCCAAGGTGACAGTGTTGGGCTGTGGGACAGCTTTGGCAGCCTCAACGCCATCGAGGTGTGAAGGTACCAAGGTTCATAAATCCATCTATATGGAGCTGCTTAAACATTGTTCTGAGTGACCTGATAAGCTGTTCAAGGCTGGATTTTTTTTTTTTTTTCTCCATTTTCTTATTTTCTGCTGCTGCTTTGGTGAGAAATTTGGAGAAAAATCTTAGTACTGGGTGGTCTGGGGATCTGTGGAAAAAGTGGCAGGTTTAAAACTTTCTTGTGTGTCTGGAGAAACTCAAGTGAGTAGGTGAAAATGTCATCTGACCAATAGGGTTAAGAACCAAAATTGAATAGAAATTTGGAGAATTGAGGAATAAGTCAAGACGAACCTTTTTGCAGGTACGTACAAACTTCAGAAATACGTTCCCCTAAACAAAATGCCATCCTCGTTAGCTATCTGTGGTGCTTTTCCCGTCGTTCTGCTGCTGAGGACATCTGCTGTGCCCTGCATTGGTAGCTGAAGACAGCTTGTCCCCGGCCTGGGGAGGTGGGATTCGGGTGATGGTTCTGCTCCTGCCAGGCAGCTGGAGAAGAAACAGCATTGATGGGGCTGTGCGAGGCTCAGGGGGGTAATGACCTCCTCTGGGATGCGATGGCAGATAATACACTTGGGTCTTTCCCTTTTTGTATATAAAAACCTGGCCTGGTTGTCATTTTTTTTTTTAATAAATGAAGGCTTGGGTTTTTTTAAAAATGAGCATTAGCCTCCCAGTACTCAGATGCCATTCATACTTTCACAGCAATCTGCTAAGGAAAGGGGGGAAAAAAAACGGAGCTGGACCGAGGGGCTTTTCTTCCTTTGTTTCTGTCTCCTCTTATTTTACATTTATTTATTTAAAATATAACCAAGAATACGTAACGCAGGAATGTATATTTAGATAGTTACATTTACTGTATACACTGGGAAAGGGAAAAGGTTTCGTTCCAGCTGTTTTTGATTCGTGGATTGCTGTGAAAAGTATGAGAAGAATTTGGGTCCGGAGAAGCTACTGCTCCTACCTGCTTTCCTCTGTCATTCCGTGGAGACTGAGCTGGGTGTAAAGAGATGAAAGGGCTGTAGCAGCCTCAAATTTCTCAAGAGATGATCTTAAGTTCTTTTTTACTTGGCATTTACTTGGCTCTGCTTTATTTGTGGCTGGAGGGGGGGTGTGTGTATCAGTGGTATAAGTGTTGTGGGTGCTGTAGAGCTTCTAATCAAGTTATAGAGTGTGATAAGAGTAGGTGCTGATGTCTCAGAATAAGTATAGTTTATACAATTTATACTTGTGCAACAAATCTTTTCCGACACAGGAATTAAACTATGTTGGAGGAAGATTCCTTGAGATCCTTCATCTGCCTTGGTCTGGCAGAGCCAGCTTTGGGAACGATGCTGCCTGGGGTTATGCCAGCAGATGGAGTAGGGGATGAGATGGATGATCATAGAATCATCTAGGTTGGAAAAGGCCCTTGGGATCATCGAGTCCAACCATCAACCCCACTCTGTGAAGTTCTCCCCTACACCAGAGCCCCCAACACCACATCTCAATGACTCTTCAACACATTCAGGGATGGGGACTCCACCACCTCCCTGGCAGACTATTCCATTGTCTGCCCACTCTTTCTGGGAAAGATTCTTTCCTAATGTTCAGCCTAAACCTACCCTGTTGCAGTTTGAAGCCATTGCCTCTCATTCTATCCCTAATTACCTGTGAGAAGAGACCAGCACCAACCTCTCAGTGTCCTTTCAAGTAGTTGTAGAGAGTGATGAGGTCTTCCCTCAGCCTCCTTTTCCTCAAACTAAACAATCCCAGCTCCCTTAATCGTTCTCCAGGCCCTTCACCTCCCTACTTCTGCTGGTCACACTATTTCTTATACGAGTCAGGATGCCACTGGCCTTCTTGGCCACCTGGGCACACTGCTGGCTCATCTTCATCCGCTTGTCAACCAGAATCCCCAGGTCCTGTGATGAGCAGCTGTGTCACCCCCAGCTTAAGGATGGTGGTGCTGCTGATGGAGAAACCCTGTGTCCTAGGAGTGGGTGTTGTGATGGTTGAAAGAGCCTTGGCCAAACCTTGAGTGATCCCAGCCGGGCTGCGCCGCACTCAGCACCAGGGCTGCTGAGTCCTATCTGCCCTTGGTTCTGGGGGGGAATGATAACTGTGCTCTGAGGCTTCCTAGGGATCCAAGATGAAGATTAATCTGTGAATATTTATTTAGAGTAGACGACAACAGATGTCCAGAAGCTTTTGTGGAAGTGCATAGTGGCGTTAAACTTGTGTCAGTGGTTTTTGTGTGTGTTAAACTCGAGCTGCTCTGGGCTGTCACATTGACTTGGCTTCTACCAACCCAGGTGAACTTTCCAGGCAGCTCATGGGGATAATAAAACAGGCAAGGCCTGATCCCTCCCTCCTGTCCAGGAGGGACAAATGCTGTGTTTCAGCCCCTCTGAGCCAAGAGTCCTGGCTTTAAATGCACACCTGGCTCCTGCTACCAGATGGGCTTGTGTTGTGGGAGACCCCTTGATGCTCTAGATCTCTAGGACATGCAGAGCTGCTGCTTGGACTGCCCATCTAAACTCAGCCTCAGCCACGAATCTGCTGGCTTTGTCACTTATTTTTAAGTATGTAATCCTGCATTAATAGGGCCTGGGCAAAGCACCAGGTCCTAGAATTGCCTGCAGAACCAGAACTGAGGAGTTCAGCGATGTTGGGTTTATGGCGATGGATTGTCACACCTTGGGCAAACCCATGGGGCAGTGCAGTGGTGAGAACAGCCAAGGTTGTTTTTAATCAAGTTGATATGTTGAGACTATTAGAAATATAAACTTGATGCTTTTCTGAACTGTGGCTAAAAGGCACGTGGTTTGTTTGGTCTGTGGCAGCTTTGGAGAAGGAAGTGTGCATTGACCGCTGCCTGGCTTCTACCAATCTTTCCTTGCCTTGACATAAGCAGAATTGATCACGTTGGATTAATATAGCTACTTGTGCAGCCTTTTTTTGCTATTGAACCGTGCCTTTTCTGATGTACCTCACGCCATGGAAAGCAGCAGATGTTCCTGGGGATCTTCTGGCTGTTTGGAGCTGCTGCGTGGGTGACCTTGGCTGCCATCGCCACCCACTTGGGATATGAGCAAAGCCACGAGCTGAGAAAATCAGTGTCTGTGTTGAACCTTTCGAATTTGCTGCTTTTTGGTCCTCTCGGAGGAAAATGTAGTGAGCGTGTTGGGTGTGTGGTGTGGGTTTTTTTTCCTTCATATTTTGAGAAGTATCATCTCCCAGTTCTCCGCTCAAAGGAGCGAGCGGTGATTTGAAGAACAAATATTGGATCTGGACTCTGCTTGCAAAGAGAGCAAGGGAGGGGGAAATGCTTACCCAAAAGAGCGTGAGCTTGTTTAAATACCTTTCAAATAATTCATGGTGGTGTGGGCAGAGCACGTCTGTACATGAGTGTGTGATGGAAGGACCCGGGGAAACCTCAGGAACTCCCTGGAAATAACGATGGGAAGACACAGGCTCGCTGTCTAATGCCGAGAGCACTCCCAGAGCACAGTCTTCCCCCAGCACGCTCCTCTTGGAAGAAAGAAGCCCTTGATTGTTTACAGGGACTTTGGAAGAAGGTAGTGTAAAGATAATTTGTTATCATTTGACTTTGGAGAGAATAGATGTGTTAGAAGTCAGGGATTTTGAGTGACAGCTTATAGTGTCCTTGGCTCCATCAGACTCCAGAAACTTACTTCTAGGCTTTTGCGGGTGCCAGTTTTTATCTGAAATAACTTGCCCTGGCAAATGCAAGGAATATTTTGGTCTCCTGAGCAATATCGGTGTTTTTGTTCATGCTCTGGTGAACCCTGTGGGTTGCGGGTAGGAAGGGATCTGTGGGATTTAGGAGTATTGAGGCGAGCAGCTGGGCAGGAGAGCATGTTTTTTTCATGGAATCGCAGAACTGTCAGAGTTGGAAGGGAGCTCTNTACGCTGGACTCTCTCCAGTAGTTCCCTGTCTCTCTTGAACTGGGGAGCCCAGAACTGGATGCAGGATTCCAGTTGTGGCCTGACCAGTGCAGAGTGGAGGGGGAGAATGACCTCCCTTGATGTCCTGGCCATGTTCTTCCCTACACAGCCCAGGATTCCATTGGCCCTCTTGGCCACAAGGGCACCTTGCTGGCTCATGGATAGTTTACTGTCCACCAGGACCCCCAGATCCTTCTCAGAAGTGCTTTCCAGCAGATCTTTCCTAACCTATACCAGTGCCCAGAACTCTTCCTCCCCAGGTGCAGGACCCTATAGTTGCTCTTGTTGAACCTCATTAAGATCCTCTCTGCCCAGCTTTCCAGCTTGTCCAGGTCACGCTGGATGGTGGCACAGCCCTCTGGAGGGTTAGCCAGCCATCCCAGTTTGGTATCACCAGTGAACTTGCTGAAGATCCACTCTATGCCATTGTCCAGGTCATGATGAATATGTTGAACAAGACAGGATCGAGTATCTTCATCCCATTTCTCGCTCTGTGCCAATAAAACACAAATTCATTTTATCCCCAAATGAATTTGAGGTTGCTCGTTCCACTTTTGCTGATGCTAATTCCAACTCTGGGTTTCATCCCACAGCCTGGGTACTTTCAGGACATCGGTTGCCACCCGGTGAATCCCTGAAGCTTGTCTGAACTTGCCTGGAGGGACTGGGCTGCGGTGGAAACCTTCTGCCTGCTCCTGCTGAAAACTTGCAGGAGGTACCTGGGTGCTTGGATGAGGGCAAGGTCGTCTGCCAGGTCTACTTTTTATAGCCATATTGCTCTCCCGGCTTGCTCTCGGCACCGCTGCTGCAGTTTGTCAGGCGTTGACTTCAAAGATGTATTTTCAAAAAACACCACCACAACCAACCCTAAAAAGTAAAGGCTTTTGTTGAAGCGAAGCTACTCTTCTCTGGAATTTAATAAATAGTGTGTCTGTGTTAACTAACATCAAGCAACTGAGAGCAGACAGAGCCCAACAGATGGTACAAACAGCGGCATGTTTGGAATGGAAAATATTTACCTAGAGGGTATTTGAGGAGCAGAGATTGTGCGCTGCAAATGGCTTAATTGTATCAGCGTAATCAAGTGAAGAAGAGCAAGATTTATTGATGAGTCTCGTTCTCCTCTTGCTGTTAGCACTTTGTAGGGGGTGTCAAGTGCCGTTGAGCTTCACTTGAACGGGTCTCCTTCCTGGAGAGGAGAACTTTAATCCGTGAATGGCTTGGTCTGAAATTTCGAGTGTCTCCAGCTTGCTGCTGCCGCGTAAATCCTGCTGTTGGGGCAAGTATTTCAATGAAAGAGACTCTGAGTTTGAACTGCTGTTTGTTGTCCTTCCCCCTCCCTCCACAGTCTTAGGTTTGAAAGGACTTCTGTAAACGGAGCATGGAGATAGAACTATAAAAGTAGAGATTAAAGAAAATACGAAAAAAAAAAAACCAAAAAAGGTTAAATTTTGCCATCTGAGTCAAAAGTGGCAGGGTCGTTTAGATCTTTAGCTCTGAGTGGTGGGTGCTCCGTGCATGTTTAAGTGATTGTTAGAAGATTGTGTGTGATTTTACTAGAAGCTGTGCCTTTTTCCTTATCCAGGTGGGATTTATATGTACTACATTATTTTCCCATCTTAAAACCAGTGTCCAGGTTGTAGGCAGCTCCTCACTGGTGTTCACCGGGCAGTGTGTTTTTCGGGAGCGGGTAACCCTTGAAGGGGAAGGTTGAGGAGGACGTTGAATCATTGCCAGGGCTCCCTTCGTTCCCAGTGTTTCTCATCTGCTGAAATTAGCCAGGTGTTAATGAACTTGGAGTTAATTTGATGGACTGAAATCCCTGCCTGCTCTGACAGCTTGCCTTTCACTCTCTGCCTTTTGGTGTCACCTCGCAGAAGCTCTGCTCTGCTGTCTTGTCTTCTTTCTTCAGTGACCTATAGGGCTGCTTAAAAAACCAAAGAAACAAAGTTCTCATGCTGCAGATTTTTCTTATCCTGTAGCAATGCTGATGTTAAATGTTAAAAACTTTTAAGCTTTTCAGGTAGACCTCCTTCCTAGGGCTTGTGCCCAAGACTGCTGTAGTTAACGTTCAAGAATGAAGTAAGAGAGAGCTGGTTGCTCCCCCTGTATGGATGAGAAGTGGATAAATATCCTGTTTAATTTTATATTTTACCTGTGCCAGGTTAGAGTTCAGTTGCCTTGTCCAGCCCAGGCCGCTGGGCATCCTCACCCAAAGAGCTCTGGGGGAAGATGAGTTTGGGAATGAAGCTGTTCCCAGGAGGATCCTCTCTGCAGCCGGCTGATACGGGGTGTGTGTGCAGGTTAAAGGAAAGAAATACTGTTATCTATTTGAGAAGTGTATTGGATACAGATCCTCCTCTGAGACTTCTTGCTGTGTTCCTAGTGGCTGTTGCATGTCTGCTTTGCCAGCTTGAGAAAATCCCAGGGAAAATACCCCAATTAAAGAAGCTGTTGCCTTAGCAAGTCATACGTGATAGCTCTTAAAGGGCTTAGTTTTTAGTTTTTTTTTCTTAAATTACTTTGGTTCCTATATTTTTCCCCCCCATTTGATGTGATGTTATATTTTTCAAAGAGGCACAAATTCCTCGAGTTTATGTACATCTTGGGACCCATGCATTTATGGAAGCCGTGCCTCTAATGTGTTGGGGCTGAGCTACGAGTGACTCATTAGCCAGCTGGAGCTTGAATTTATTTGTCTCCTCAAGTAAGCTGATCCCCCAGACCTAAACTGCATGAAATGTGGTATCTGTGCTGGATGAAACTGGAGATTTAAATGCAAAAAGCCACGGACGTGTTACAAAATGCAGGGCAGCGTTAACTAGCGGAGGAAGTCAGGTGCAGGGGAGAATGCCGGGGCACAGAAATAGCTATTTTTCTGTGGCACGGGCTCTGTTTTGGGGAACAAAAGTACAATTCTTTTGTTAAAGGCGGGATGGGAAGAGTAAGCGCGTCTGCGCGCGGGCTGGGACAGACGCGGTTTGTTCCCCTTTCTCGGAATGACTGAAGGGATGTTGTGAGTTGTCCAGGTTTACGGAGGAGACGTGGGCAGCCTGGCACGTGGGGAGCCTGGCACGGGCTCTGAGAAACGTGCCCGATAAATATCAGGTTCAATATCAAGAAATACCACCTATGGCTGAAAGGTGAGCGTTGAAGGAAATACCTTGAACTTTAACCGTGGCTGAAGTCTCCCTGCCCCTTATTGGCAGCAGTTGAGGGGGTGTGGACCTGTAATTTCTCCGGGGTGTGCCTTGCTGGGTAAAGCTGATGCAGCCACCACCGAAAGTTGTCCAAGGGAGGGCTGTGAGTGGGAAACATCCCCTTGCAACACTTCCAGGGGGGAGGAAGTAATATTTTTCTGAGGGTATCTCAGGTTTCCATAGCTAAAAAGAAGGGGAGGAATGGTAAAACTGGATCCTGAGGAGCAGTTAAGCTGGTATGCGGAGGTTTTAAAAATTAATGTAGTGTTTGTTTGCTTCTGGTTTAATAAAAGGAATTTCCCTGTCCTGTGCCTGTTCTTTATGGTGTAGGATTTTTTCCCCTTATAGGTTGCTTCTGGTTTTTCCTAGATGGCTTGTGTATGGAAGTATAAATGGGAATGGAGAAACTTCTTTAATAGCTTTAGGTTGTCGAAGGACAGCCGAGACAAAACAGTGCCACTTTACCCTGTGGCAAGGATGCCACTTTGTAAAGGTGTCTGGACAAGGGTGAGATGGTGAAGGATGTCATCTTGTCATTCTGCATACAAACCAGCAGCCATGCTGTCCTTCTGGAAGTGATTTTTAAATGCTGTTGCTCGTGCTGGGCAAGTTAGCATGTAACCATCAGAGCAGAGCTCTTTCTCACCATTCCTGGGTGCACTTAATCGATTCCAGTTACATTCTGAAGCCTTACTCTATTTTTTTTTCTTTTTTTTTAAACCCTGCTTCCATGTGAAAGGCTGGATTTGTGGATGTATATAATTCCCTGTTGGACTTCAGAAAGCGTGTCTGATCAGTGTTTGGGGTAGGAGCCTTTGTCTGGCTCATGCTTCTCTTGGCCCTGATGAGCAAGAGGAGGATGGGAGTAGCAGCTGAGTCTGCTCTGAAACTCAACATTTCAAGGCTGAAGGGTGCAAGAGATGCTGTTCCAGGAGTGGAGCTGAGTGCTGGGAGCAGGGTGGTGGATGGAGCCTCAGCAGAGCCCGTGGTGCTCAGCCAGCTCTGAGATCAGACCTCATTATGTCCAGTCCCTATTCCCCACCCAGCCTCGCCGTTATAATTGCGTATTTATGACTCCTCTAGAAAGCAGCTGAAGCTTTTCCATGTGTCCACCCTCTCTGGGATTGAAGCAACAGTCTTTTTCTGCTTATACGTGGTCTTGCCTTGACCATCACTCTTCCTGACACTTGATGTCTTGGAACTTCTGCAATGTGTGTCTTGCCGAGTGTGAGATTTGAGCTGAGCATCTGGTGTTGGGCACTGGGAAATGTGTAGGGACGGCTGCAGGGTGGCATCCTGGAAAGGAAAGGGGTGAATTTACGGCTACTTAAATACTTCTGATATCAGCAAGGCAGAGGTGCGCTGCTCCGGGCTCTTTGTGGTTGGGTATTGTAATTGTTGCAGTGATGTATTATAACGATTGACTTAATTACATTTGTGAAAAATCTGCTTAATTACATATTTACTTTGGGGATTAGCTTCTCCTGTAAGCAGTCAATATTGACTTTGCCTGAGACAACTTCTTCAAGATTTGCTTCCTTCAAGAGATGACTAATATTAGATCAGTTAGTGCAGGAAGCTGGTTTTATCAAGAAGCTGCAACTAATCATTTTGAAAGCTCCAGCTTAGATTTGAGCATCTGGGCTTTTTCTTCCCAAAAGACAAGCTTTTCCTCCCATCTCTCTCAGCCTTTCAGAAACTTTCTGTGCCGGATGTAATTCTAGACCCGAGCCTTTTTGGCCAGCTGCGCGTACGTGGAAAATAATTACAAGCTGGGAGGAGACTTAATGTTAAGACAACGGGTGAATAATTAGTGTATTGAAATGTTAATCTTTTATTTGGATAACTTAATAGCCAAATTAGAGTTCCCACTCCTTGCTTTCTGTGCTGCTCAATGCACTGTACAAATATATTATCACAGTAACTCCTCTCTGTTATAACAAACTATACTAAAAAGCTATAACGTGTAACAGCTCTCACTGACGTGGCAGGATGGCACTTTATGGTAGCAGCTTCCAGCCCAGCCAGGAGTTGGGGTAAAAAAAAACCAACCTTAAATGTAAGACTGTGTAAGTCTGCTTAAATGTGACCTGTTGGAACAGCATAGAGCCACAAAGATGAATAGAGGGATGGGGCACCTCTGCTCTGAGGACAGGCTGAGGGAGCTGGGGCTGTTCAGCCTGGAGAAAAGAAGCTCCAGGGAGACCTTCTAGCAGCCNGCCCATTGGAAGGCGGGCTGGAACTAGATGGTCTTTTAGGTCCCTTCCAACCTTAACCATTCTGTAAGCCTTCCTGCAAAAGTCCAGGTCTGTTTGCAGTGATCAGTTGTGAATTGGGAGATCTGGCTTCTCTTGGCCCCACAGTTAGGTTTTTTAGCTTCCTTCTAATTTTTTTTTTTTTTTAA
>VZRU01003870.1:231791-274507 GCA_013398155.1 Pedionomus torquatus | reverse complement strand
ATCCTGTCTTTTTAAAAAAAAAAAAAAGGAATTTAATGCTTTGGGGCATAAGTAAGTAGAGCTTTCTGCAAATTCTCATGGAGTCATCTGGTCTGTTGGTGCCCTGGAAGTTGTACACTGTTACATGCACAAAATAAGTAACAGATCCCCCTGTTTTCCTATAAACGTGTGTAATTTTCATGAGTTTAAAGCTGGGGTTTAGACTTCAAAAAGCAGTTTTGAAAATACCTGATTCTTTATGGTTGATTTTATGGGCTCCCTCTCCCTTCTTCCCTCGTTCCACTTCTGAAGCTGTCATAAATCTGGGAACAAAAGGAAGTTGAAATTTAACTCCCACTTGCCAAGATAAAAATCTTAATTCATTGTATTTGATTTACGACAGGCAAAAAAAAAAAAGCTTTTCTCTGCATGTACTGGTCCTTACTTCAGAGCTTCTAAAAGTGCTGTCTCATGTGTTTCTGAAATCAAAAACTTCACCTTTATGAAATTCACTTAGGCAGGGAGAATGAGGATGACGAAGAAAAGTAAGGGGAGAACTGCTCTCTTCCAAGATCAGCAGTCTTCTAAACGGCGGTTCCTTCCTATCCCACTTAACAACCTCAAAGCAAATGGTAAACGACTCCAGAAGTTGTTCCCTGCTTGATACAGTTTGGTAATTTTATTAAAAACTATTCTAAGGCTTCTCTTAAAACAATGACAAGCCTTCTTTTAAATCGGTGGGGGAAATAATATTGAGGAAAAGCTGTTCAAAACCTAATTTTATTTTTCTCTTTCTCTTCTTCCCTGTAGGTTTTCTTAAATATAGCTAAGATAAAGCACAATGGAGTTTTACGAGTCCACCTACTTTATCGTCCTCATTCCTTCTGTGGTTATTACCGTCATCTTCCTCTTCTTCTGGCTTTTCATGAAAGAAACTTTATATGATGAAGTGCTCGCAAAACAGAAAAGGGACCTAAAATTTCCACCTACCAAGACTGATAAAAAGAAAACGGAGAAGAAGAAGAACAAGAAGAAAGAAGCTCAGAACGGGAACATCCACGAGTCTGACTCTGAAAGCGCACCTCGGGACTTTAAGCTCTCTGATGCCCTGGGTACGGATGAAGAGCACGTCGCTCCTGTTCCCTTGAGCGTGACCGAAGCATCTGCCGGCGTTAGAGAACGAAAGAAGAAGGAGAAGAAGCATAAGGCCGCTCAAGATGATCACGTAACTAAGGAGTCGGAAGGATCCAAGTCTTCAGGCAAGAAAGTAGAACCAGTCCCTGTTACAAAACAGCCCACTCCACCATCTGAATCAGCAGCATCTAAGAAGAAGCCTGGGCAGAAGAAGCAGAAAAATGGAATGGGTATCTGATGTTGCATATGCTTCTTGCACAGAACGCCAAAACCGTGTTCTGCTTTTTGCAAGGCCACGGAGTGTCTCTCTCACAACTGTTCTGCCTGATCTCTATGGGGCAAAGCTCACTTCTAACCTATCCCTTTTAATGAGCTATTACGTTTTTCTCCCTGTTCTCATCGGGCAGCAATGCTCTGGTTTTCCTCCTCCCCATCCTTGCTTTCCTTCTAACTAAGGATTGTTGAGTGAACAGAGTGGATCCTATCTCTGCTTTGCTCTGTGCTTTGGCTACTTTGCTCTAAAGCTGTCAAAATTTTGATTACCTGAAAGAAGACTTAGATGTTTGCTCTGTGCATTCTGATGTCAAGCAATGAAAAACCAGAGTCCTAAGAGCAGTTGCTCTGATAAGGAAGGGCATCCAGGGGAAATTCATTGCAGGCTGTACAAAACAAATCGCTGTTTAAGTGCAGGTTTAATGTATAAAGAGGTTTTTGGTGGCTGATTCATGGAAAGAAGCACTTACAGCTGCTTCCCACCTCCTCCACCTCTATAATTGAATGGAACTGATGCTAAAGGCTGTCCAGCCATTGTAAGGGAAACATCCAACCTAGAGCAGACCAAAAACTGCAGTCAGAATCACCTGTGACTATCTTGACTGTATCCTTAGCAGAAGCTGACATCCCTCAGTGTGTTTGATTATGAACAGAAGTTAAAAAGGAGTAAAAATGCCTTGTTTCAGAAATAAGTGAAAATCGAAGTGTTTGCGCATCACATTTTTGAGATGCAGGCATCACAGGTTTGCTGCAGGGAGGGAGGAAAAAGGATGACATTGCTGCTTGATGTGGTGGATTTTTTTTTCATAAAAAAAGGGAGAAAAAAGACCCACCCACTATAAAATAAGAAAAAAAAAACAGAAAAAAAAAAAGAACCAAAAACCCCCAAACCAACCCCCAAATCTTGTTTGTGGGTGTTCTCCAAAAATCTCTGTGGCGTGGTTAAAATGTGGTCTGCAAGCACTGCTCTGAGGGCAGCCACAACTAACTCTTGTCCTTGATTACACGAGTTAACACCATAACCCTGAATTGTGTGTGTCGGCTCTGACAAGAATATGATATAGCACAGGCTGTCCAAAAAGATAAAAAATTTCTCACTAGAAACAACTTTTTTTTTTTAAAGACAAACCAGTTCCCGTATGGGAAACACTTTATTTTCTGCTTCTCACAGTCCTGGTAGCTACTGGGGGTGTGTTTGTAAAATACCCAGGTGGGTTCATGGAGGGGGAAATAAAATACTTCTGCAAACTAGAAACTAATACGGGGTAACACATGCTGACTGCTCTGTCGCAGTAAAACCTGGATTGGATTTGTTAAACTGTTCCTTGCGTGTGTTCTGCTTGCAGATAAGATTCCTGTCTGTCAAAACACTAGGTGCTGTGGCTCTTGACTCTTAAACCTTCCTATTGCTTTGGGGTCTTGTCTGATACGGGAATTGTACGTCTGTGTGTGTGTGTATGTGTGAATGACTCTGTGTTCTGATTTGAAATACGTGGGTTTCTCTCTTCTGGGGGTGGATGCTGGTGGTTATTACAGATTTACTCATTTAATGATGATGAGCGTATAGAGAAGAGTGTATTGTCTTAACTGTCTGTTACAGATGATCAAGAGAGTAAGACTGATTCGGTTGTATCACCTGCCAAAAAGCAAGACCCAGTTCTGCTCCACCAAGAGATAAAGCAAGAAAATGTATCGGGAAAGAAGAAAGTCTCTGCGAAGAAGCAGAAGGTCGATAACGGTGAGAAGACAGTATGTGACTTAATGCAGATAATCCTGAGTGTTAAAACTTTTTGCCATCCACATTTCAGCTTCTCTTCCTTTGGAAAAGAACCTTGTAGAGGAATAATAACTCTTTTAATTTGAAAAAGCAGGAATTCCAGGTAGGAAAGATTGTTCACCCTGAGATCCTGTGATATTTTATGGAATACACAGGGGCTGATGTGTGCCTTTTTTGTGAGCTATTTTGGATCCAAGCATCCACGCTTGAACTCAGGACTAATACGTTAGCTTCAAGTACAAGCTGTGCAGGCTTTAAGTTGCTCTGAGCGAGGCATGCCCGGAGCTGCTGCAATCATCCACCCCGAACAAGACCGTAGAGGATATTTTAGTGGGTTTCTTTTGTTTGTTTTTTGGTTGTTGTGTTTTTTTTTTTCAGCCAGTTGCTTTGACCACGTTCCTCTTAATTGTCCTTTTGTTAGAGGACTGTTGCTCCAGCACAAACTGCTCATCTTTGCTGTCAAGGCCTTTTCTGTTCGTCATCCCTCGTTCTCTGCCAAGATGCTGTTTCTTGTCTTCTGCTGGCTCAGTCTCCCTCTGTGTTTATTTTTTATTTTTTTATTTTACAATGAGTGCCCTTGTATTTGGGCCTCTTGGGAAGAACATGACCGTGAAGTTTTGTGAGGCCACCTTGTTAGCTTCTCAGATCTCCTCTTTGCTGGGATGGCTATGAAGAAGTTGGCGGCTGGTGGGCTGCTGCTGGAGTGGACAGTGTCAGTCACTATTTCCTTTCTGATTTGCTCATGTCATTAGGGTCCAAATCAGTTGTGGGCCTTGATCAGATCAGGTTCTTGGGACCCTGGTTGGACCTTCTAGTAGTGTATGATTTCTGTATGGTGTAGCAACTGAAAAACTGTCAGATTACACCTGAAAGAAACATACTGGTAGGGAACTTGGTGTGTGATTTGCCTTTTATGGACACTTGTGCTTTTCCTGATGCATCCGTTGCCCTTTTTTGAGGAACGACTTTACAGACAACAAGCCTGCTTTTATGTGGCTAATACTCAAATAAGCATCAGTACCAGCTCAGCCAGCATTAAAGCTAAGCCGTCAGTGCTACACGGAAATAGCTCGTGCATTATTTGAATGCAAGCTCTTTTCTTTTAAAGCCACCTCTTCAAAGTGACAGAGCAAAAACTAGCTGTGGTGGGCATCCGGATTAGCCAAGACAGTACTATGGGGATTTGGGATGTTACTGACGCTGCAAAATGTCTCATTGATATTAAATAGACTTTTGAAAGGAGAGGAATAAAATGAGGAGGGGAAGTTAATAAGGAGACGAAGGGGAAAGGTAAGTGGATTAGGTGGTGGATATTTCTGCTAGAGGAGAGCTCTCCTCACTTCTGAGCTTGCTGTGTCCCTGCAGGTGTTTGTGGGCTTCTTAAAATGGAAAGACTCCAGCAGGTGACACAAAAGGTCCATAGGCCCATTTTACTCCTTAACAGCAGCTGGATTACTAAAGTGTTTTTTAACCAGGTCTTTGGAAAACAAAAATGTGTATTCATCTTGCACTTTGCATCCCACCCAATTCTTCTCTCTGGTGTACCTCATGGCATCTGTGGTCCTTCAGTCTGGGCTGGCTGGCTCAGTGAGCTTTCCTGCTGTGGCATGGTTCTGTGGCTGATGAGGAAACGGCCTCAAGTTGTGCCAGAGGAGGTTTAGATTGGGTATTTGGCAAAATTTCTACACCAAAAGGGTTATCAAGCATTGGAACAGACTGCTCAGGGAAGTGGTTGAGGTATCCCTGGAGGTATTTAAAAGCTGGGCAGATGTAGTGCTGAGGGACACGGTTAAGCGGTGGTTTTGGCAGTGTTAGGGTTGGACTCAATCCAAAGTGTCCCTTCCAACCTTCATGCTTCTATGATTCAATTCTATGAGATCCTACAGCAGTGTGGACCAGCAGCTCAGGGGCTGGGCAAACAGCAAATCTATTTTTTTTTATACTGGCTGTAGTGTTGTCCCTGGCTTGTTCTTCCTCTCCCCTCCCCTGCTTCTGTCTCAGCAGCACAGACTGAAAAGTTCTTTGGGCAAAGGCTTATCCTCAGCCCTGTTCATACAGTCCTGTGTGAATGGATACCTGAGGCTGGCCAGTACCTCTAGGTATCACCAGAAATATTAATGATCCCTAAACCCTGCCCTGACAGATGAGATACCTTCAGTAAGTGCAGTTGGGATTGCATGTGGAATGAGCTTGATTGCTGTCCTAAGTGGTTTAGGTCACCGATGCTGTAATCTGGGTGGAAATGCTGGCAGTTAAAGTACCAGTTTTTAATGGAATAGGGCAAAAATCTTTACTCCTGCTTCGGGGATGCTGAACGATTTCATACACAACCGCAAGTAAACCAGTCTCATTGATTCCACGTGCAACTTTCTCATTCAAGTGAAGTGAAAGTCAAAACCTAAAGGTTCTTCTCTGCTACTTAAATTGCTAAAAGACAGCTTTGGAAATAGAAATTTAATTGAAGCTATTTAATTACTATGCTTTAGAGACCTTTATTTAATGAACTTACCTGAAGAGCTTTAATGAGTTAAGCTGTGCAGGATAATAGAAACAGAGAGTATAACTAACTAGCTCTAGAGATACTTTAATCCTCTCCTATATGTTATGCACCTCTTCTCAAAATGTTGCTGTTATTGCAAAGCTTTAACCCATCCTGTGGACTTGTGGTTACAGTTTTGGTGGATGAACCTCTTATTCAACCGACTACTTACATTCCTTTGATGGATAATTCTGACACTGGCACTTTAGAAAAGCGAGAAGCGGTTGAAGTAGCAAAACAAAATGTGAACGAGGGGATTCAGAAGAGCAGTGGCAAGAAACTGAAGAATGAAACGGATAAAGGTAAGAAAGTGATAATGCAGTCTGTCTGGAAACCTAAACAGGGAGGGGGATCCTCTCTTATTTGCTAGGAGGAAGTGATTTGAGGAAAAGATTTGTGGTTCCAGGACACTGGGTCTTGTCTGTGCTCATTTCTCCCCTGTCTTTGGCACTGCTGAGAGGGCTTTGCGCCATCTGAATCCTTTTAACGCTGACTGTAGGCTTTTGTGTTCTCCCAGCGCGGAACGGGTGATGGCAGACCACACAGATGCATGTGAGCTAGTTTTGCAGTAGGTAGTTCAGGCATTGCTAATGGTGGTGGACTCTGGAGCTTTCAGCACGGGCTGTTTGGAGTCTCTGTGGGTCTCTGATGGCAGCACAGATTTACCCAAAACAAGTTTCTGGTGGAGATTGAGTCTAGGAGTTTCCAGCAGGACTTTTGAACTTTCCTTTTAATACACTTGGAATTGGTTGGGATAGGGGAGCTCCCTTCATACTCTCCTGTGGAGGCCTGGAGTGATTAATGAGCATTGTGTCCCACCTTGAAACTCTTAAGTAGGCCACTGACCTGCTCAAAACATGCCAAGCTTAGTGAGATGTGCGTTGAGACCCTCAAGTTTGTCGGCAGCTGGGGAGGAGAAGCCAAGTGACTGACTTGGTTTTGTATAGAGGGTTAACTTTCCAATATTGTCTGCCTGGTCACTGACTGCACTGTTTGAAACTTCTCTTTTTAGACTTGTCTTCTAAAATTCTCGCTTGAAAGCTTCTTGGCAGCTCTTTGTGGTACCTTGGATTGGGTTCCCACCTGCCTGAGGGCTCCCCTTGTGCTTCTGACTCAATGGCTGCGTATCCCTGCCCTGCAGCATCAAAGCCTCTCGTGTGCACCCGTCCCTTCTCATTTCCTTTGCAAGCTGTAACCTTCTATACGAGCTCCTAATTCTCCTGTGTCAGCTGGGATTTGCCCTCCCGATATAGAAATCTTCCCCTGTTCTAATTGTAAGCTTCTTGGGTGCAAGGGCAAGATCTTCCTGGCTTCAGGGAGTAGTGCAGGGCTCAGGCTGGTCCAGGCCAAGCTGCTGCGTAGACTCTTGGCTGTCTGGTCTCTCCTCCCAGGATTTTGGCATATTCCTAGTAACAGCATCATTGCTGATGTCAGGTGCAGCAGTAATGGGATCTGAAGGCTGTGGCCGAGACTAAGTTGGATGTAGGATGAGGAGAGAGTGTGCTAGAATTTCTCAGCAGTTCCTCCCCACCTCCCTGTACTCGGTTACTCGGTGATTTGTTTTTATTCTCAGTAATTTCTCTTAAGGGCTTAGTATCACCAGCACTTTGTTGGTTTATTTTGTTCAGTCATTCACTTTTCAAGCTTTGGAGAGGTTTGGGTTTGCATGACGTGTTTTGGTGGAAAACCTGGACCCTTCTCCATGAGTTTTGGAACGCTTCTTCTGAACCAAACATCACTTAAGCTTTTCTTTTCTTCCCCCTTCAATCCCATCAAGTACTTCTGTGCACTGGTGACTGTTAGAGAGAGCTACTGGATGCCTCGGTCTTGTGTTTCCCCTTCCTTAAGTTAGGGAGCCACCTAATGACCTGCGTGATGCAGCCTGGTTTTTATGGAGGAATGTTCCTGCAAGAGCATAGTTGAGTTGAATTGTGTTTCCTTGTTTATGTCTTTTGAAACACTTATTTATCTTCCTGCTGCTGAGCTCCTCCTGCAGCAGTTCATTTCCAAACTTAAGACTGATGGAATATTTTTCTGGTTTTCATATATTCTAGGTAGAAATATGCCAGTTCTTAAATGCGTTACCTTGTCACTTGCATATTACTTGTGGAGTCAGGCTGTCCTTTAAATGGAGAACTCATTTTGAGTTACTGTCATAATACACTAGAAAGACCTCTTCAAGTTTTCACATTCATCCTATTTTTTCCCCCCAAAATCTGTGTTATGCTTTGCCTTCTTGCCAGCAGCACTATAAATGTTACCAACTGTATAAACAAAGCGGTGGGATATTTTTTTTTTTCCCTAAAACTGTCAGCTGGCAGATTGTTACCAGATTTAAATTGGAGATATGTTGTTTTTGCTGAATGGTCGTGACCTCTTGCTTCTTGGCATTTCAGCCTGGAATTAAATATAATGCATAATGATACCCTATCACATGCTGTTTCGAGGCAAAATAAATAGTTCTGTACTGAGTCCAAAGTAAATATATCCTCCCTTCTGTGTTGCAGAGAATGCTGAAGTTAAATTTAAAGACTTTGTAATGGCCATGAAGAACATGATCTTCACTGAAGATGAGGCCCGTTGCGTCGTGGAGGTGTTAAAGGAGAAATCCGGTGCAATTCATGATGCCTTGCAAAAGGTGAATGGCTGCGGGTGGGGGAGAAGACTGGTAAACCAGCAGAAATTGCAAGAGATGCTGTCAAATTAACAGTATCAATGTTCTGTTGTGATTTCTGCGTTCTGTCTTCAGAAGACTTTTTCCAGCTGGTCGGCACCGGCTTTGCATGCGGAAAGCAGTTGTCAGATGTCTGCCTGATGCCATCTGCCATCCCATGGGCTGGCTGGCTGGGCTTTGGACCCCTCGTAAAAAACAGACATAACCATAGAGAAGGGGGTATATAATGCAGGGCGGCAGCTGCCACCCGTGTGTTGACGTGGGGACAAGCTGTCTGGTGACTTTCGGGAGTGATCATTCACATATGTGTAAATGGGATAAACTAGAGTAGAAATAGAAAAAACCTGCTGTCGCTGTGCACTGGATCAGTTAATTCTGTGTTTTGCATGTCTCTCCATCCTGTGAGTCTATAAACTCGAGTCTGCTGACTCCTTTGGATATTTTTCTTAGAATTGTAGGGCAGTTTGGACTTGGAAAGAATCTTGGAGGGGTTTGTAATCCAAGTTCATACTCAAAAGCCTGTGTTACTCAGGGCTTTATCCAGTCTGGCTTGAAACCTTCAAGACTTTCAAGTCAGCATTTCAGGTGCAATCCCAAGCCTAAATACAGTTTGGACAGAGAAAGAGCAGCCCTGAGGAGAAGGACTTGGGAGTGATGGTGGATAAAAAGCTCAGCATGAGCCAGCAGTGCCCACTGGCAGTCCAGAAATCCATCCACATCCTGGGCCATCTCAAAAGAAGCGTGGCCAGCAGGTTGTGGGAGGTGATTCTCCCCCTCTACTCTGTGCTTGTGAGGCCCCACCTGGAGTCCTGTGTCCAGCTCTGGAGTCCTCAGCACAGGAACGATGTGGACCTGGTGGAATGGTTCCAGTGGAGGGTCGTGAAGATGATCAGAGGGATAGAGCACCTTCGATACGAATACAGGCTGAGAAAGCCATNTGGAGAAACCTGGTGTGGTGGGAGGTGTCCCTGCCCATGGCAGGGGGGTTGGAACTGGATGATCTTTAAGGTCCCTTCCAACTCTAACCATTCTACAGTTCTGTCACTGTGTAGCTCCTTTGGGCAACCAGTGCCAGCTCTTGGCAGTTCTTACTTTCAAATGTTTGTATTGAGACAGAAGAGAGTGGTGACCACCGATGTCTTACAAATACCTGCTCCTCCCTCCCATGACTCATTATGAATGTCATTTTGTGGCTGTAACATCCTGTTTGTCACACTTGAAGCAGTTCTGTATTCTGCCAGACAGGGTACTAGCCCAGAAATGCAGAACTGGATATGTGTCAATTCAAGTAACGCGATATAGTAGTACATCCCGTAATGTGGGTTGGAAGGGACTTCAGGAGGTCATGCAGTCCAGCCACCTGCTCAAAAAAGGGTCAACATTGAATTTGGAGCAAGTTACTCAGGGATTTGTCTGGCTGGTCTTGTGAACCTCCAGGGACAGAGACTTTACTGAAAACTCGGTGATGCTACACTTGCAATGGAATTACCTGTTTTGTTTAGAAAAGGAGCCAGCTTGTTGTATTTTTTTTCTTCTGAAGGAAGGTTTGGTGTTAAAGCTAAAACTCAAGGATCAAAATGGGTTCCTGGGTTTGTATCCAGCCCAAAAACGTAGATAGAGATTTATTTTCCTGGCTGTAGCTCATGCAAGACACTGGCAGCATGTGTTGCACCGCATGTGCGCACTGAAGGAGAACTTCCCCACACATTCAAGAGTGTTTATGGGGTTGACACTTTGCTTCTTCGGTTCTCAGACTTCATTGGGTGAAATCTGAGCACAGACATCTAGAAAATTTGCCACTTCCTGTGGTTGCATCACTTCAGAACCAGTCCGCGGGTCGTAGGGCCTCTAATGCTGTTCCCTGTAGGATCTCTGGAGCTTTGTGTGTCCATGTGCCAGCAGAAACAGAACTACCACAACTGGAGGTTCTTCTGTGAAATGGAAGGGGAGACCACATCGGTGTTCCCTTTTTCCTTTTGTGGTGAGATCTCAGCAGGTGATGCTGGTTGGATTATACCCACTTGTAGCATGGGTTGGACCAAGTGATCTTGGAAGTCCCTTCCAACCTTATTTATTGAATGATTCTGCATCTTTTTCCTTTATTTCTCTTAATGGCTGTTCTTTGTTTGCCTCAGTGCTACCACAGCAGCTCTCTTCCATCACAGAAGCACCTTAAGAGCCCATTTATTCTCCTAATTGGTTTCAGTATGTTGGAAAATGCATTTCCTTCTCTAATGAAATCGGCGCTGCAGGGTCCATTAGTGGCAGAATTGGGTACCGGTGGTGCCATGTAAACCACGCAGACGGGCGATTCAGGGGGCAGGGGGGGCTGTTTTTTTCCTCCCAAGTTTGCTCTGCTGCCTGCTCGTGTGCTCTGCAAGTGCTTCTGGTGTGTACGATCGTTTTTTTTCCTCTACTTTTTGCTGCAGGCTAGCAAGGCTGAGTCGGCTGCAGCTGCACATCAGCTACAAGACAAAGAGAAAATGCTGGCTGCCATGAAGGAGGAGGCGGCCGTTGCGAAGGAGCAGTGCAAGCAGCTCACCCAGGTAAATATAAAGAGGTTTTTTTTTTGGGTATAGAGAGCTGTGGGAGAGGAGCAGGGGGGTGTAGGACCAGCAGCCAGCAAATGCCTGTTTGCTGAGCTTAGTATAAATTGAGAGATGGGAGGTTTTTTCACATTGGGGAAAGCTTACCAAGACACTGAGTTTCATTTTATGATGCTGTTAATGGATTTATGCGGAGTTACTTTCCAGTAGTTTTTCTAGAGGGTTCGTTTGCCGAGACTTTTAAGCTGAGACTGTCTTCTTTCCAAAAAGGTTACTTTGAAAACGCTTTCTCCATGAGTATCAGTCGGCTTTGTGAATGCAAATACGAATCTCCTTTTCTGCATCATGTTTTTGATTTGGTACCTATTCTAGCATTCACATGCTTGTGTGCTTCTGGGCACAAAGATCATCAGCTTCTTCAAGAAGGGAAGCTAGAGAAAGGGTAGAACTGCCTGCTTAGCCCCTGGAGTTACTGCTCTGATTGCTTTAGACTTACAGGGCTGCTGATGCACCACTGTCAAGACTAGTTTATGAAACTTGACTTCTTGTCTCTATGAAGACTTCGGAGGAAAGCAGTTATGGTAGAACAACTAATTAGAGGATTTAGAGGGAAGATTCTTGTGATTTGGCTTGTCTGGAAGTACACAGGTGCTAGGCACAGGATAGTGGGATAGAAGTTGGACACAGAAAGCTGGGTGGCTAAAGATGAGAGCAGAGTGGCCAGAGGACACAGGAGTTGGGAGCTGTGGCTGATGAGAAGGAAAGAAGGGAGTGGGTTTTGTGAGAGCTCTTGGCAGGGCACAAGTGGGCGTATAGTTGATGGAGAGGTTTGGGATAGTCAGTGTTATAGGGAGAAAGGACTTATGATGTGTTTGGAGGGCAAAAGAGAAGCTCAGGGTTGCAGGATGGAAGTTGGGGGATATCTCTGCTGATGAAGAGGTGGAGGGAATAGATGAAGGAGCCTGGATGTCAGGGAGGCTGATGTGGTTGGGGGAAAAACCACCTGCAAAGTGGTGCTTGTGAAAGCAAAGTGAGCTCTGTAGAGAAGTAGGGATCATCGGGGAGGTTTTGCCATCTATACTGGGGGAGGGAAGGGAGAAGAAGATCCTGAAAGCTGGGAGAAAATGGGTAAAAGCAAAGTTGTTGCAGTGTTAGAGGATCAGGGCCAAAGCTCAGCTTGACTGACAAAAAGCTCTTAGCTTCAAATGAACACGTTTCTCTGAAAGCACTGCCAGAAGCTATGGAGGGCCTTCAAGGTGCGGTGATGTTCCTGCAGGGGGTGTTGATAAAGATGATTACTTGAAAAGGATAAATGAGAGCAGGAGGTGCCTGACCTCGGAGGTATTTGACAAAACCCAAGGGAGGTGCAAGTTAATCTCCCTGGGATCTCCAGTGCTGCCCCTGTGGGGTCTCTGGGTCAGTGAGGGCTGCAGATGGATGGTGGAGTTGGAGGAGCAGAAGGAAGCTGCAATATGTCCTGGTGTCCTTATTTTTGTAAAACAACATGGAGAAGGCTTTGTGTCAAGCTGTTTACGCTGTATTCACAGAAGTGACCAAAAACTTTTGCTGTGACTCAGGCTCCTAAAAACATGACCACGAACATGGGCTTGGGAAACTCAATGTCTGTTATTCAGGGGGAACAGCCTCCTGAAACAAGTTGGGTCTAAAAGAAAGAATAGTTTTTATTTAAATTCAAATGGGGAAGAAGTTATGAATTACTCTGAGAAGGTGGAGGATATTCAGGCTAATAATTTTGAGCATTTAGAAGATGTGTCAAGGCTCTGGCACGACAGGGAGCTGCGTGTTGTGCTGGGTAGCTGGAGATAACCTGCAACCTAGATGGTACAAATCCCTTGTTCTGCCACGGGAGCTTGCTGAAAACTGCACTTTGGTTTTTTTGCTTACTGCAGCAAGTGCATTTATATTGTGGAGGAGCAGCTCTATGAATTTCTCAGGTGTCTGGGTCAAATTACTGGCTAATAAATGATTAATATAAACGGTGATGTGTATTTTCATTTGAAAGCTCTAATGCTGGTGGGATTCAGGGCTTCTCTGGCTGTTTCTGGGTACTAATAGCCCATCTCCTCTGGCGAAAGTGTTGGTTTTACAACCTGCTACAAAGCAATTTCTTGCTTTTAAGATGCTTTGTTCTTTTGTCACAGTTCCTTACCTGCATTCTTCTGTTTTGCTAAACTTGGAATGCAAATCTAAGTTCTGCCCTGTGTAGTAGCCATGGTTTTAACTGTTAGCACTCTGTGCTTTGACCAAACTTGATAGAAGTAAGACTCCAGCTCTTCTGAGACAACAGAAGATCAATGTTGAAATTGGCAAACCTCGTTTTTAATAAATAGGAAGTCATGTTGATCCTAAATTCTTATAAAGGTGCTGGAAATTTGATCAGGTCTAATGCTGTAATTTCTCTGAGCAAAGATTGATGCTGAATTTGGTTTGATGCACACTTGCTATGTTTCTAGTTTCTATCCTAAAAGACTGACTGACTGTAGAAAGCAGCAGTAAATGACTCCTTTTCCCTTTTTCCTTTTGCTTTTCACCCAAGGAGCTGGTTGCAGAAAAGGAGAGAAACGGTTTACTTACAGCAAAAATGCGGGAGCGCATCAACACGCTGGAAAAGGAGCACGGGGCTTTTCAGAGTAAAATACATGTTAGCTACCAGGAATCTCAGCAGATGAAGATCAAGGTAAATGCTTTACCCAGGCAGCTGATGCTTGTGCGCAAGCAGATCAGCTTCTGCTTTGGCCAGGGTGCAGTATTTGATGGTTGCTTACACAGGAATTGGCTTTACTGGCTACCCTTAGAGTTCAATGTGATGGTGGCTGATGGTACAACCACATCTGCATGAGGATGGGAAACGTTGTGTTTAAGTCCCTTTCCTGACTTAAAGGAAGGACAAAGTAGTCTCACAGGTGACTTTCATAGTCTGCAAAAGACGTGGGGTAGCTTGGCAGCCAGTCTCTGCTCCAGTTACTTTTGCTTCATGGTATTCTGCTGAAATGTTGCCCAATTAAAATGTAAAATCTAACCAAAACAGTCAGCTGCAGAGAGGCAGTAACGCCGTTGGTCACTTACCAGCTGATAACTCTCATTTTTTATTTTTGTTTTTTAAGTTTATAGTACAGAGTGACAACATAATGTGATATGCAAGAAATATCGTTGCCTGGGAGATTGCTTTGCTGAAATTACTTGAAGGGGCAGGCACTTGCATTTGTTAATTTTATTTTTAAGACCCTTCTTGCTGTCTCCTGATGTTGCCTGGAAATGGAATGATGTCAGTAGAGTTTGTTTCATCAGATTCAAAAGTTTGACTGAAAGTTTTCTAAGACAAATGATTGCTCTTATACCAACTTGACTGATGCTTAGATGTGGCAGTCTAGTTTTTTTTCCTATATAAATATCACAGCGTGCGAATTTTTCCGCTTTAATTCTATGTCTTCTGCCTCGGCACTTTGAGAGGAGCATCTCTGCAGTTTTGGAGCAGAACCACGTTTTCCAGAGCAGAGACCTTTTCCTTTGAACCTATACAGGCAGCAGCGTCTCGAGAGAGTTTTTACTGGGGAGGGTGAAAGAGGTCTGGGGATAACTGGGTGGCTTTTGCAAACGCTGGTGTATCTCGTAGGATAAGCTGAAGAAGGGATGTGGCTCTGGGTCTGCTCCCCCTGCTGATGTGCTGTAGCATTGCAGAGAAGCCGAAATTTTGTTGTTGGAGCTTCCAGTTATATGAGGCCCTGGAATTAATGAAAAAAATAGGGTTTGTTGTGTGTGTGTTCACGGAAGGGGAACCAAAAGAACCACCTACAACTGTCCAAGGAGCGGCTTCGTACATGCCTTGGTGCTGAGCTGGAGGTGACTGCTCCGCAAGGGATGGCTCTCTCCTGCTGTGGTCCTTAGGCAAATGTTTGGATTTTTTTTTTTAATATAAAAAGCGTATTTTTTAAAGGCTTGCGTATGCTTTGTTTAAAGATCTTTGTATACCCATTATATTAATTTCTGGTGCATTTGTATTATTTCCCACTGGAAAAGTATTTTTTAATATTGAAAACATCCTCGTTGGTGAATATTGAAACTGTGGCTTGGAAATGGTACCAGCTGTAGCTACAAACTGGCACCAGTAGAGGAAGAAGGTATTACAGGTGTGTAATTCTTTGTGCTAGAGTATTTTCAAAGCAGGCTCTTGGTTGTAAGATGCTGCCTGTGTAAGTACAGTCCACTTTTTTTTCTTTTCATAGAATCATCCAGGCTGGAAGGGACCTCCAAAGGTCATCTAGTCCGACCTCCCCACAGTCGCAGGGACACCCCCAACTAGACCAGGTTGCCCAGGGCCTCATCCAGCCTCACCTTGAAAATCTCCAGGGAAGGGGCCTCAACCACCTCCCTGGGCAACCTCTTCCAGTGTTCCATCACCCTCATAGTGAAGAAACTTTTTTCTAATATTAAACTTAAATCTGCCCTTCTCCAACTTAAGTCCATTGCCCCTAGTCTTGTCACAGCAGCCCTTTGTGAACAGCCCCTCCCCAGCCTTCCTGTAGCCCCCTTTAGATACTGGAAGGCTGCTAGGAGGTCTCCTTGGAGCCTCCTCTTCTCCACGCTGAACAACCCCAGCTCCCTCCCTGTCCTCGTAGCAGAGGTGCTCCAGCCCCCTGATCATTTTCATGGCCCTCCTCTTGACCCGCTCCGTCAGGTCCATATCCTTCCTATTTTGAGGGCTCCAGCCCTGCACCCAGTGCTCCAGGTGGGGTCTCACCAGAGCAGAGTAAAGCGACAGAATCCCCTCTGGATCTGCTGGCAACACATCTTTTGATGCAGCCCAGGATGGGATTGGCCTTCTGGGCTGCAAGTGCACACTGTCTGCTCATGTCCAGCCTCTTGTCCATCAGTACTCCCAAGCCCCTTTCTTCAGTACTGTTTTCCAGTACCTGGTCCCCCCCTCGTTTTTTGTTTTCACTTGCACCCTTCTGAAGCACCCTTGGGTTATCAGGGCTTCTTTCTGCCTCAGTTTGGACCCATTGCAATGCCATCAAAGCATATTACTGCCTAAATAAAGGATCTATTTCATAATCCTGCCTTCAGAACATTAGATGAGGACTAGTCTCTTGCAGTTTACATGCTCTAATCTGTGTATTATTAGTTATTTTATACTTTTTCTGCTTTGTTTAAGGCTTTGTATGCTTGTTGTATTAATTCATGGTGCATTTATATAACTTCCCTTTGGAAAATGAACCATTGATAACCAGTTACTGAGAAGTATCTGAAGTTATACAGCTGAGTGTTTAGTATCCTAAGCACTACTTGTGTACTATTTAAAAATAAAAAATTGCCTTGATGCACAGCTGGAACTCTGGTATGAAAAGAAAGCAGTGGTTTTATTTGAGTGGGAGGATCAGAGTTGCACAATTTACTTAAAGAGTGGGGGTGTGGGGAAGAAAGTAAAGCTGCCCCCTTCCAAAAAATCCATAAGGTTTTAGTTACTTAAACCACGATGAAGTCTTATCTCCTGTTATAAGTTATTAGATTTTTACTTCTCCTTAGTTT
Organism: Pedionomus torquatus; assembly: GCA_013398155.1. Taxonomy (NCBI): domain Eukaryota; kingdom Metazoa; phylum Chordata; class Aves; order Charadriiformes; family Pedionomidae; genus Pedionomus; species Pedionomus torquatus. The sequence goes on along the minus strand of VZRU01003870.1, from coordinate 258,038 downwards.
AATCTTTTATTAGAATTGATCTTTTTTTTTTTCTTTTCTCTTTATCCCCATAAGTTCCAGCAACTCCGTGAGCAGATGGAGGCAGAAATAAGTCACCTGAAGCAGGAAAACGGTATCCTGAGAGATGCTGTCAGTACTTCTACCAATCAAATGGAGAGCAAGTACGTTAGCAGCTCCTCGGAGCTCTGTGTGTTTTTAAGCCTTTCCCTGAGGAGTTGTTTTGGCTTCTGCTCCTTTTTGTTTCCATCTCCTTGGCTGTCTCTGGATTTGTGGTTACACAAGAAATGCAGTTCTTTTGGGTTGAGGAGGCAGCTATTTGTATTTGCATCGAGCCAAGGCTTTCAAAACAAATTACTGTCTTATATCCAGTTGCAGCCTGGGTTTTTCGAGTGTGGGTGCTGAGGCTCTAAGAGAAAAGTGCAGAAGTGCTCGGCCACGGTTGATGCTTTTGGCAGGGAATGTCTCCTTTCCCCTGGGGCTTTAGGAGAGGTGGAGATGCTGGCCTCATGGGAGAACAACAGCTCTAGACTTATAAATCGGTCTGGTCTTGCAACAAGAAAAAAAAAAATGAACACCCCGCAGTTAATGGTACCGCTGGGGCAGCACTTGGATTTATCTGCTGGTGTTGCAAATGTTTGGAGAAACAAAAAGGCATCTCAAGGTTTAGTCTTTTGTGAGTTGTGACAGAGAGGGTTGTATTTATTGCAGTGAAAGCTGAGTGCCCCGGTGAGGTGCAGAGTCAGATGGGTGAATTGCTACCAGAGTCTCTGCCTAGAGAAACCAAAACCTTTACATGCTTTCAGATATTTGATTTGTTACTGATGGGGACTAAAATGCCGAAAGTGCTGTCAGGACTTAGAAAGGGCTCCATATCTTGCTTTTCTGGCTATGCTGTTCTTGCAGAGATGCTGCTTCTCTGTGACGCTTCCTGTTAACAGCATCTGTGCTGCCGAATACATATATTGCTGGGGCAGGTTGCTGTAAGGAGCAATAGGATATTTGATATTTTACAAAGGTGCCCCCTTTGTAGAAATAAGTCATCGTTATCTCTTACTTAACTTGAGAATGTCTTTGAGTTTGCCTGAATTAAGGCTAAAATAAAATGCTTTTTATTTGCCTAGTTACAAAAAAGGGAGCCTTTTAGAATTCTTGCCTTGCCTTGAGCTGCACAAGTGCATCTTCTCTCCCCAAGTGACAGTGTGCTTCGAATACCTTCATAAGTCAGTAGATAAGTCAAGGAGGCAACGTATGGTCCAAAGAGATGTGCGCGGTTAGGAGTCCAGGAGGAGTAGTCTTGAGTAAGTTTGAGCTTGATCATCCTTTATGGGAAGAGGAAAGGAATGTGAATTTCCACGTGAGATCTTTCCATATGCTCAGCCTCTCTAGTTTATATAACCCTGTCCAAATTCTGCCCGTCAGCTTGCAAACATCTTAAAGGAACTGATGCTTGTGGCTTATCGTGACCTTTTGTTTCTGACTCAGTGGGTTTTCTCTGCTGTGCCGATGGCCAGGAGTCTTTGAAACTTGTCCTTTCCTAGGGTGAAGCAGAGTCAGGGGGAAAACCCACCCACCCAGTACAGCCCTCTGGCTGCAAATACAAGGTGTTGATATTTGAGGAGCTGTTGTTATGGCCTATGCTTCTTGTAAAAAAGAAGCTGTGAAAATGTTTATTTTTAGGCAGTCTGCTGAGCTGAACAAACTCCGCCAGGATTATGCCAGGCTGGTGAACGAGCTGGGAGAGAAAAGCAGTAAGCTGCAGCAAGAGGAGCTCCAGAAGAAGAACGCGGAGCAGGCGGTTGCTCAGCTAAAGGTGACTTGGGTTTTCTCGGCCTGTCGAGTGGTGCTCGAGGCTTTATCTGAGCCAAGTTCTGACAAGGGTGGGATGGTGAGGGGTGTGAGAATCGCTTTAGCCCCTTCCCCAGCCACCAGATCTCTCTGTCGTCTTCTTATGTGCAAGTATCTCTTTTCGGATAGGCTGAGCCAGCAAACACTTAATGTTTTTATTTAGTAGTTTGAGTTTTGAGTGATTACAAACCTCCCTGGTAAGTGAAACTTACCCTTCCAGGTAAATATCTTTAAAAAAACAGTAGCTAATGATGTTGACCTCTGCTTTTTATGAGTGTGCAATTCCAGTAAGATTTGATAGCTTGGAGTATTTAATCCAGACGGTCTTGTCCTTATGTGGACTTATGTATCTGAAACTACATGCTTAATTGTATGCATGTTTAAATTTTTAAATATACTTTTTTTTTAAGAGTTAAAACGTAAATGCACTGGCTTCTGGATGCATCTTTCTCCTTTTCTCTGGATTCTTTTTTTTTTTTCAAAAGAGAAGCCAAATGTTATTGAGTGAGAATGGAAAAAAAAATAATAATGAGCTCTGGATTGGCATATTTGCAATTAAGTCCTACTTAAAACCAGGAGTTCTCCCCTCCTCTGGCCCTTGCAGGTGGGAAGTTGGTATCTAGACTTGAGATGAATTTTAATTACTAGCTGCAGATTTACGTGATGAGTGGCCAGTCTGGCTTCTAGTGTTAATTCTGAACTTGCAGGGCAAAGATGCTATGCTTTCATATTACAGCAACCATCCTGTTAAGAGCCTATAATGAAATTGTGGTTACAATTTGCCTTTCAAATTAATAGGCTAAACTACTCTGGGAGGAGGATTACAGGGCACTCTGTTTTTCTAATGGAAGCAAGAAACAATTTTACTTCATTGCCATATGTTTTGGGAATAGCACCGAAGAGATGCACTCGGAATGTTTCAAAAACTAAATTAAAGGTTAGACTTCTTTTCATCAACTCTCTCTCCAATGTGAAGGTCCAGCAGCAGGACGCAGAGAGAAGATGGGAAGAAATCCAGGCTTATCTCAGGAAAAGAACAGCAGAACACGAAGCGGCACAACAAGGCACGTATTGCAAAATTCCCAAATAACACTTACTGCAGTCATTTGGCTGTTTAAAAAAAAAATAATAAAAGAGAAGTTGGGGACATTATCTAGTAAATGGCTTAAATAAAGCTCAGGTGAAGTCAGTATTACTTCAGCAACCTGGGGAAATAGTATGTTGGTGAGAGAGCTGAACCTTGGCTTGATGGAATGAGGCTTTTAATCAGCCTCCCTGTTTACAGTGAAAGTTATTTCCCCTGAAGTTAAATATTTAACCTCTGAATTAAAACCCTGACGTTTCTGCTACAGATGTGCAGAATAAACTTGTGGCCAAAGACAATGAAATCCAGAGCTTGCACAGTAAACTTACTGATACAATGGTGTCAAAACAGCAGCTGGAGCAGAGGATGCTGCAGTTGATGGAGGCTGAGCAAAAGCGAGCTACTGCGGAGGACTCCATGCAAATGCAGGTGCAGGTAGTGTTGCTCAAGTATCTTAAGGGTTTGGGTTTTTTCCTCCTCCTTTGTGCATAAAGAATACCAGTAATAGCTTTGAAACGCTGCTTTAGTAAAGCTTTCCCACTGAAAAATGAATGAGGAAACCGTGTGCTGGTCTGTATCGTTTTTTATGAAGTGAAGACCGTGTGTGTGGTGCTGTGAGGAGCTCTGGGGCCATCTCAAAGCCTGAGAAACACCTTGAGAAAATCAGGAAGATGTGCTGGGCCAGGCAATTGCCCAAGCTGTAAAGTGACGCCGTGGTCTGGGGAACACCCTGGAAGAGCAGCCAAGTACCTTCTGATGTTTTGAGCTCTTTTGGAGTGATCCCTCTCCTCCAGGTGTCAAGTGGTGACAGGCAGCTTGGACAGAGCTCTTGAGGGTTTCAGGGAAACCAAATGGTGTACGGTGGGGCAGGGAGTATTTTTCTCTTGGTACAGAACGTGTCTTTATGCTTCTATTCAAACTGGTTGATCTTGGGAGAAAACCAGTGTCTTTGACCAGTAGCTGACATGTAAATGCTGAACTTCTTACTAACGTAATCATGCCTAAGAACTAATCCTAGGAGAAGTTGACCAGCTGCAGATCTCAGCCTGCTTTTCTTTCTGTGCTCTCTTACAAGGAGCTGATAGAGCAGAATGATGCTTTGAATGCTCAGCTTCAGAAGTTTCATTCGCAAATGGCAGCCCAGGTACAGCATGTTCTCAGACTTCCTTTTGTAGTCTTGAATTGTGAACTTTTCATTGAAAATCAGATTATTTTTTTCTTTTTGTAGCTGGATACGAGGTGTGCCGAAAGCAAAGACTTATTAGCATCCTCTCTCCTAATGTTTCTCAAACTGATTTAAAACCTAAGCTTCTGCTGTCCTTTTGGGGGGGGGAAAAAGTCCAATTATTTCCTCCTGTAGCAGTTTTTGTTTATGATGAAGGATAGAATACTTTCTTGAATACTTGTTTTCTGTAACTTTGCATGTGTACAACTCTGTCTTGTGGTTCTTTGGTCTTTTTGCAGTCCTCCTGTGAACCTCCTGATCATGCTTATCCCTTGTGTGGTGGGTTGAGAAATGCATTCTTAAGGTGGCTCCTATATAAAGCTGTTTGCTTGTTCCAGTGGGGATTTTTGTGCGGAAAAGAAAAATAAACAAACAAGAAAACCACAAAAACCAGCCCAAAAAAGCCTCTAAACACCGAACCTGCTCAAGTGGGCACATGTGTCCTGTTGGGTGCTGTCATTAACATGCTAGTAGAGGTTGTTTAAATTCAACATCAGGCTGAAAATGTGTCATTGGGCTTTGCTTATAGAGCTCGGTGCTTTCACCCTTTGGGTGGGGAGGGTTTTACAGCATCCTTGTGATCTGCTCCTTTCATCCCAGTCCTTTAAAAGGGCTTTGATTGTAAATCCCTAGGGAAATTTTACTTTTTTTTTCCTCTGGGTCACACAAGGAGGCCGTTGGAAGGAGGTGTGAGCTTTCCCTGGCCATGAGAATGCAGGGCTGGTTTTCCACCATGGAGCACTCTGGGGAGGCGAGGTTGGACTGGATACTGTGCTGGACATCAGGATTGATTAAACTGATCATTAAGGAGACCCTCTGGGACTGGAACTACTTGTTTCCTTTGATCATTAGGATTTTTGTTCCTCTCTGCTGTTCTCTGTGGTGGGATCTCGATACGACAGTGTGGGATTTGCCGTAGGGTTCCTTGGGCACAAACTCTGCAAGTTGCAGGATATTGGGAGAGGGTAAGGTTGGATAGGTTGGTTAGTCAGTTAATTTAGAGGCTCAATCTTCAGTTTGAAGAAGAGGAGGCTGAGGAGAGGCCTCATTGCCCTCTACCTGAAAGGAGGTTGTAAGAGAGCTGGGTGTTGGCCTCTTCTCCCAAGGGAATAACAACAGGACCAGAGGAAATGGTTTGACGATGCAGCAGAGGAAGTTCAGTTTAGGTATTAGGAAGAATTACTTCACCAAAAGAGGGGTTGGGCACTGGAACAGCCTGCCCAGGGAGGTGGTTGAGTTGCCATCCCTGGAGGCATTTAAGAAATGTGTAGACATGGCACTTCAGGGCATGCTCTAGTGGCCGAGGTTGTAGGGTTTTTTTGTGTGTGTGTATGGTTGGACTTGAACTCAGAGGTCCTTTCCAACCATGAAGATTCTGTGATAAAGAGAACCAGGTATCAAAGCACAAATGAACATGGAAGTTCTGCCACAGGCACTACCAAACTATGGGGGAAAGAGACTGCAGAGGTCCCTTGATAACCAGTGTGATGGGTGTCTCCTGCCCCACTGTGTGTGACCACACAGGAACAGGCTTTCTCCAAGGGAGAATAAATGCCCTGGTTTTATGCTGCTGTTTCAGTTCCTAACACACATCCTGATGCACTGTGCAAGGTTTTATTTTTGGAATTTTTCAGCAGAATGTCCCGTAAGGCATTTAATCCTTGGGAGACGAGTACTGGTGATCCCCATGACTTGTTTGAATCTGGTAAAGGGCAAATAAGATGGTTCATTTTCTCCCTTCACCTTGCCTTAGGACAAAGTGGAAGGGACACTAATATGTGCTGGTATTCCTTCAGTGTTCCTCAGCCAGGAAATAGTTGGAATTGTCCTGTGCCAGTTTAAAGTAACTAGACAGATCTTACAAACGTCGTCCCTGGCTCACTGTAGATGATGATTCTTTGACTTGTTTTACTTTCAGCTATATTTATATATTTTTCTTTTCCTTCTGCAGACCTCGGCTTCAGTCCTGGCAGAAGAACTACACAAAGTGTGAGCATTCATTTCCTCTGGTATTTTGGGAGGTGTTACTGGCTTTCCATGTGTGCTGCCTTCCCTCCCCGCACGTGCGGTGTGTATGGGAGGAACTGGTGAAAGAAATGTTGCTCTGCTCTCTGTGCTTTTAACTTCTCACGAGACTGACTTAAGAGCTGGGAAACCTCTTCCTGCGGATTTCCCTTCCACGTCTGACCTCAGGTTTGGAGTCTCTTGTACGTGGCTACACAGAAAGCAACATCTCCTTTCTTGTTCACCGCTGCTTGCGTGCAGGAATGTGTGTGACCGTGAGAAGCGTCAGTATTTGAGTTGTGTGGCTGTGCCAGGAGATTTCTGCCTTTGGGAGATGAGGGTAGTGGTTGTGTTCCAGAGCTAGAGAATGTCCTGTAAATTTTTGGCGAGCAAAGAGCGTTTAAAAAAGGATGGAAAAGCTTTTTGGACCCAAAGTGTGTTGGCAGCAGGATTTAACCCCTGGAATTAAGGGCCAGGATGTATCTTGTGTTCAGCCTGATGCTTCTGTACCACTTGCATCCCAGACCTTTTCATGATGATACCTCATAATTTCTCATTTGTGCAGGATTGCAGAAAAGGACAAACAGATAAAGCAGATGGAGGATTCATTAGGCAACGAACGTGCCAACTTAACTAGCAAGGAGGAAGAGCTTAAGGTATAATAAAAGCCTGTGTAAATGCCTGCTGGTACAGGGAGAGGTTCATTGTACAAAATGAAACCCTCAAGGCTGCTGGCTCTAGAACCAGCTCCTTTGGCTACGAGTCTGCTGATGTTGCTCTTCTAGGCAAGGCCAATGTCTGGTGCTGGGAATCAGTTGATAAGAAATGCTGAGATTTTTTTCTCTGCTGTAACATCTAGACTCCTTCAAAGAGTGACCTGAAATACTTTGCACTGAAGAGTGAACTTCCCTGAAACTTAACTTGTCTCTGTGCAGAGTGAAAATGTATTTCTTTTTCCCCATCCTTCAGGTCTTACAGAATCTGAACCTATCCCTGAAATCAGAAGTACAGAAGTTACAGGCTCTGACAAATGAACAGGTAAAATAATTGTCCATTTGAATTGCTTAATTCTGTTCTCTTCCCTCTACCTGCTTTGTGATAAATGCAAATCTAGATCTGTTGGTTGAAATGAGCTGTGCTTAAGCATGTTAAAGGTGTGAGATTACAGCATTGGGCTAATATGTGATTCCCTGGTGTTCTTAAAGCTGCCAGGAGGCTTCTTACCCGCCCTTCTCCACCAGCAAAATCTGTTTCTTTCTTGGATATCCATGTCACTGAAACAATTTGCCTACTAGGTTTAGATTTGCAGAATGCTGAGTGCAGGACACTTCACGGGAGTGAACACAACTCTGCCTGAATATGCACTCATGGCATTTACATCCAGAGGTCAAATCCTTCAAAAAAAAACCCCAAAAGTGCACCAAAACCCCCTGCTTCACCATAATAATCTTTTGAGAACCAAACAAAGCACTGCCCTTCTGTTCCTGTGGTGTGATCTGTTCATTACAGAGGTGGAAATGAAGTGTTTAACTGGAGATAAGCCTGGTTGGCAAATGAATCTCTTGGAGAGCTTCTGCCCTTTGCCTAATTGCGTGCTTGCCTGGTATAGATTGGTGTTTTAAAGGCAAGCTTACCCCTTCCACTCTTGCTGGGGAGTCACGTGCTGAGAGGCCAAGTGACTTGTTCTAGCTTTTTAATATTGTGGAATGAAAGGTTGATTGAATCATGTGATGTATCCTAAGTCTGTGTTAATCCTCTTTATATCTAGGCTGCTGCTGCACATGAGCTGGAAAGGATGCAGAAAAGGTAAATAGCTCTGGGATGTGATAAACAACATTTGTCAGTCTCTTATGTTCTTCTGAATCGATGCTTTTTGTAAGACTGGGATGAGGGGAAACATATTTAACCGTTCTTCTGTATCTCAGCGTTCACATCAAAGATGACAAAATAAGGGCTCTTGAAGATCAGCTTCGAGAAGAACTTGCTCAGATTTCAAACACAAAGGAAGAATTCAAGGTAAGATACGGAATCGCTGTCCCTATGCCTGTTTACAGGAAGTTTTCCAGACTTTGGAGTTTGCAGAGCAGTTCATACAATTTATGAAATAGAACTGACTTTGGGGTGTGAAGGTGTAAAGGACAGTATTGTGTTTGCAAGGTGAGAGGGGTGGGGGATGTCTCAATAGCAGCAACAGACTGTGCAGTGGAGAAAGAGATGGGGTAACACAAGTCACGGGCAGCCTCTGCAGCTGTGAAGAGGGAGCTCTTTCAAATCTGGAAGAGGAGGTGGTTCAGTAAAAGCTTTTGTGGTTTCCCTGCATTCTAGCTTCTAATATGGCTTCCAAAGCATTGGTGTGAGTCTTTGTTGCTTGGGTTATTGTGCTGTCTAGTCAGGGTTTTTTTTGGGTTTTCTTAGTTTGTGGGTTGTTTTTTTTCTCAAGGTAGGTATGAAAATGCTTATTTTTTTTTCTCCTGCTACATTCCAAATTATTTCCCAAAAGGCTGCAGCTAAATTGCTGAAGCTTGTAGTTCTGATGCGGGACCTGTACAGCGAAGCTGATACTTCTTCCTAGATGCTGTAAGCAGAGAGCAGCTTATCTTGCCTTCTGTTGCCTTGGGCTTTTTTTTTTCCCCCTGCACTTCAGCTGTTAGAAACACACCTGCTTCCCCAGAAAGGTGATGCCTTTGTCTTTTTAACTCGTTTTGTAGCCCCTGTTGGGTACTGCTGCTCCTCTGATGCTTGTGGCGAAAGGTCACTTGCTCTGAATCAAATCGTGTCAAGTTGGTAGGCTTACGAGCAAGGAGCGGAGCAGGTAGGGAGGCAGCGTACTCTTGTAGGGGAAGCCATGCCTCCTGAGTCTCCTGGAGCTCTTTGAAGGTGTTAGCAAGCAGTTAGTAAACTTGGATCAGATATTAAAGTGGCGCTTTCAAAGAGACTTTGATAATTGTCCCTTGGAAGGCTCTGTAGCTTCTCTGAGCTGACAGAGAACAAGAGGGAAGAAGTTTGCTCAATTAATAGAATAGGAAAAGGAGTGCAGCTTCAGTGGATTTTTGTAATAAAGCTTTAGTGGAGCATGTGCTGGGTAAAATAGGTGCATAAATAGTCTGGGAAGAGGTGGCAGGCATGAATAAGTCGGCACCTCTCAAGTTAGTGACACTCTCAGAGCTTTCTAGGTGGTGGAACGCTTTTAAAAACAGGAGGTGAAGTGTTGAAAATGAATACGAGGAGGAATAATCTGAACTTCCTTTAGAGTGATGGTTTCTGTAGCAACTGTTACCCGGGAAAAAGGCCTTGGAGGTGTTGTAGATGGTGGTGTGCTGAAATCAATTCAGTGGCAAAAAATCATCTGGAGGCAATCCTAGCAGTTCTTGGGAGGTGAAGAGGGAACTGAACACAGATTGTCATCATCGTGATACTGTGGAGATCCATAGCATGCCCTCAGCATGAATATTGTGTGCCCTTCTAGTCTCTGTCTTTTGATCTCCAATATAAGTCAGACCAGCTCTATCCTAAATCTTTCCATATGAAGAAGTGCTCCTTTTTTTTTCCCACGCACATGAAAGAGAGAACAGGCAGGTTCGAAGCAGAGTAATTCTTTTAATTCTTGCCGTTACTGTCCCTTCCCGCTTGTGTTGTCCCTGTGAGGCTCTGGCTCTGAAGCATCTATCACGTGTCTTTACCTTTGTAGAACACCTAGCAAGTCTTTAAAAAAGACTTTGTAAAACAAAACGCAGTAGTAGAAGAGGATTTTAAAATATATATGAGGAAACCAGACAGGCAGGCAGTCTTTTAAGGGCTGCTGCAGGACTGTGGGAGGGAAGGCAGGGTCTGTGATACGGCTTTTTGTCTTCCTCAACCGGCTCTTTCCAGCCTGCAGTTGGACCCAAATGTGGGAGCTGTGAAAATCTCTCTCCTGGTTCCTTGCTGTGCATCCTCAGCATTAAGGCAGCAGTTCTGAAGATAGCTGGAAGGGTGATCCTAGACCGTTTGCTTTGCCACATGAGTGTTTTGTAAGAGGCAGCATCTTGATGTGATGCTGATACTGTTTTAGGGAGGAAAAATGCAGTTTCTCTTGCCTCTCACACTTGGTGCTGTCTGATCCTCTGCCAGGGAATAAAGATGGTAACAGCTGAATTTCTCCTGGGAACATAAGGACAAAAGTATTAATACAGAAAAGCAAGAAAGAAGAGAAAAGCATTCTTTGTAGTCTTGTAGCTTCCAAAGAACTCCCTGTAATGACTTCTGTGCTATTAAATTACTGACAAAATAAAAATGCCATATCTAGGATTTGCAGTCCTGACCTGATCGAGTGTTTAAATTTCCTTCCAGGTTCTCAAGGATCAAAACTCAACTCTTCAAGCTGAAGTTCAGAAGCTGCAGACTCTCCTGTCAGAGCAGGTATAGCCAGTGTTCACTGAGGCGACATCAAATACCTTCTGTTCTTTTTAACTTTGGTATTATTTTCTTTTAAACTGGCCCTGGGCTGAGCTGCTTGGTGTCAAAGCCTGTTGCTTTTTAGGAATTTACCCTTGCATGGAGAGTTTAAGGCTGTCTTCTAGACGTAGTCAAGTGTCCAAACAAAATGTTGACTACTTCTCTTTCACCCGTGAAGAGTATTACCTTAACAAAACCAAAAACTTCTTTCTGCAACCCCTCCCAGTTTTAATGGCAATTTTCAGGAATTAAAAAAACAACTCCAATGAGCAACCAGCCATTCCAGGGGAGAGGGCTCTTACTGGGCAGTGGGGAGATCAGAGTAAGATCTTTACCCTGCCTGTTCTCTTCTATCTTGGAATGAATTCTCCAACCAGTAATAACCAAAGAACAGACCCTTGGAAGGAGGAAACCATTGACATGGTGATATTTTTTGTCCCTCTTCTCTGTTTTTGCCCATGGTACCCCTGCTGTAGCCAGTCTAACCAGTACTTGCCCAGGATGCTACAGACTGAAAGCTCTTGTGTTGCTCCTTTGCCTGGGAGAGCTTTTATGAACACCCCTGACCGTGTACCATTGCAGAACTAGGAGAACTTCCTGAAACACTGGGAAAAGTCTTGCAGGACAGGAAACTTAGTTCCTTTTCTGTACTGGTGTCTGTTAAGCACAAGCTCTTTGGCCGGAGCTGCTCCCTTTCTTCTAGCAGAGAACCAGATTTGCAGGCTTATTCCCCTGGGTCTGGCTGATTTGCGCCCCTGTGTGAAATAGCAGGGCTCTTGGTAGCTGACTTCTTTTTCTCATGTGGTCTCTCACAAAGCAGTGCTGTTGAGAAATCATGAATGTTCTGCTGAGTGAGCCTCAGGTGGAGCTTGTGGTTTCAATAAGTGCTTGAATGAGGCAGATTTTTCAGGCACTGAGTTGAGAGATCAGATGCCACATAGTTCCTGAGTCTCCCTGGGTTCACTGGGACCCTGTGTCCCACAGCATCTTGTTGCTGGAACTGCTGTAGTCCATCAGGGTAAAAATCATCGAAGCATTTGAGCTGGATCTTACTTCACGTGGAAGACTGATGTATTTTCAGCATCAGTATTACATCCTCTAAGGATGTTCTGCCCCTATTTCATTTTCCCTCCTGGATTAGTGTGATAGCTAAGGTTGTGTTTAAGTTAATGCTCTCCAGTTATTTCTGTTTTTAAAATCCCAAACCATTATTGATCCAATCAATGATCGCCCTATTGTATGTGTGTTGTTCTTTTTCAATAGGCGAACAAAGACTTGTTAGAGCAGATGGAGAGAAGGTAAGAAACTTTTTCTTTTCAATCAGAGGCTAAAATGAAGATGCAATTTTGCTGGCAGCAGGGTTATTGTTGAGAGCTAACCTGCATTCAAAAGTTAACTCCTTTTCCTAATATTCATTTTTGATTTCTCAGCATGAGAGAAAGGGATGATAAAATCAAGACGGTTGAAGAGCTACTTGAGGCAGGACTCATACAGGTGGCCAATAAAGAGGAGGAGCTGAAGGTAAAAATCACTCATATTATCTTTTTACAGGGAAGTCGAGTTTAAGTGCTCTTGAGCAAAGTGTATGTATGTTTGAGTGCTCGTAGTGCAGTCTGAGGTGATTCCCTTAGAACAGGAAAAGCATCTTGTGGAGACAAGGTTAAAACCTTCTTGGTAAGACAGACTAAGCACGAGCATTGATGGTGTACAGTGAGTGCTTCTCTCAGCTTAGTCTAGAGAGGATTTTGCTAGGATATTTGCCTGGTGGCTTTTGGAATCAGGGGAAATACATCTCCAGAGCTGTATGTTTGGCCTTATCTGCATCAAAGGGCATTTTGTAAAAACTTGGCTGTATGGGGCTCTTGCATCTTTTTTTTTTTGTTTGTTTTTTCTCAGTTGGTAATCCAAAGGGTTGAATGGTTTATAAACTAGTGACACTTCTGGGGCCATGCTAAAGGTGATTCCTCCCTGTTCTGTTTATAAAGGAGCTAACAATGAGAAATCTGGAAAGCCAGTACAGGAAACGGTCTGTTTTCAGCTGGATTTAGCTGGGAAGCTGTGTCCTCTCTACTTGGGTGCAGCCAAGACACTGTTCACTTTCTTAATGTCCCTTAAGTCCAGGTGCATCGCTGGGACCCCTGTACTGGGGAGGGCTTGCACACCAGTAAACTGTCAGGTTATTAAACAGCCAAAGATGTTTCCCTGGGCTCCAGCTTCCTCTAGATCGAAGGCTGCTCTGAATTGTCTGTAATAAATAATTAGTCCATTGAATACTTTGGCTCTAGCTGCTGCGGAGGGGGGTCTCTTTCAGGCTTTCAAAGTCTTTTGCTTCTTGTAAAAGAAATCACTTTTTTCCGTCAAGCTTAACGCTTTTTCCCCAGCAAATGAGTCTTTCATTATCTGTGTGTCTGCTTTCAAAGGCGCTGCGAACGGAAAATTCATCCTTGAGAAAAGAACTTCAAAGTCTGCAAATTCAGCAATCGGAGCAGGTAGTACTTTTCATCTAAAACTTTTATTACACCTAAACTAAATCTGAAAGAATCTTGCTGTGGTTGCAAAAGTCAAGGGAAAAAGGTGAAGATGTCTTTTGAAGCCTGTTGGCAAAGCATCCTGTTTTCTTCCAGTGTTGGTCTGGAAGCTGATAGGCACTTCTGTGAAATTCCTCCTCTGTGTAAGTGTCAGAAATGTGGCAGATGTAAAAGTTCCAGTTGAGCAGTGGTTCTGGATTGGTTTGAGTTTGTCATTTACTGAAATGGCTGTGGGTTGCTTTTTTTTTTTAATCCCAGAAGCCGAGAGCAGCAAGCGGGGCTGTCGGCAGCTCGTACTGCATTCAGCTTTATGTGTATTTGAGCTTTCTAATATTAATCCACAATTATGCAGATGTGACTTAGCCCCCCTCTGTTTGTGTCTGTGTCCAGTGTCACTGAGTGTGCAGTCCTGATGTGCGCTCAGTACCGAGAGGGAATGGCCTTTCCTTGAGATCCAGCTCAGCTGGGACAGTGCTTAATTCCTAGAAAATCATTTATAGGAGAGAAGCAGAGTGGCTGTGGCAAGGTGTAGGGTAGTGCTGGTACAGAAAGGTTGGCTGAGCAAAGGCTAGTCCTGAATCACAGCCTCTACTGGTAAAGATGATGTGAGGTTTGCCTTTGTTTTCCTGGAACTTGCTGGATTTGGTAGTATTGGTTGGCCAGGAATTGGAGACCAAGGGCTAATAGATAAAATCGTACCCAGTGCCAGGGAGCTGAAATTCCCTACTCCTTACCCCTTAACGCTTTGCAGATTTGTTTTGCTCTCTTCTATTTTTCTAAGCTGAAGCTCTGTGTTTGAACAGGTTTCCTTCCAGTCACTGGTGGAAGAACTCCAGAAAGTGTAAGTTTATTGCCCGGTTTTTGTTAGTTTATTATTTCTGTCTGTCTGTCTTCTATGACTACAAGCATTTTCCTTCCTTGAAATGATTTGCTTTTAACTGGGTGAGGTGTGCGTGTGTGGCAGGGAGCATTATCGCTTTGGAAACCCATCACGTCAGATCAATACCTTCTGAAAATCCAGTTGCTTCTCTGCCGAGCAATTAAATTCATAAGCCTGCTTTTGACTAGACGAGGAATTGCACTGAATTGTCAGATAATTGTTTTTCTTTAGGAGGCACTCTAAAAGGAGTGGGCTTGTTTGCTCTGTGCATGTGTGTATTTGAAGTTGATAAATATTTTGCTGGAAAGGCCAATGAAGGCTGAAGTTGTGTGTGTCATTCCAGCGACTATTGATACCTTAATTTGAATTTTTAGACCATATTAGTATCTATTTAGTATGTGTATTACTGGTTGTGTAAAGCCAGCTGCTTCTGTGCTTCCAGGATCTGAAGGGAGCCTACAGGAGAGGGACTCTTTGTCAGGACGTAGAGTGATAGGACAAGGGGTGACGGTTTTAAATTGGACAAGGAGAGATTTAGATTGGATATTAGGAAGAAATTTGTTACTGTGAGGGTGGTGAGACCCTGGAACAGGTTGCCCAGAGAAGCTGTGGCTGCCCCATCCCTGGAGGGGTTCAAGGCCAGGCTGGATGGGGCTTGGAGCAACCTGGTGTGGTGGGAGGTGTCCCTGCCCATGGCAGGGGGGTTGGAACTGGATGATATTTAAGGTCCCTTCCAACTCTAGCCATTCTATGATTTTGTGTCCTGGTCTTATTCCTCTTACTTGTTTCTCCTGCTTGTTGTATCTGGATTTGGAATTGTGATGAGAGGTGGCACCTGCAATCCCAAATGGGATCCCATTGAGGGTTCCAGAGGTGGGCGATGTGATGTGACACAGAACCAAAGCTTGGGTATTGGCTCCAGTAGTGCCTTTGTCCAGCCAGGGAAATTTATTCCTCTCGTCTTTTTAAGGATCCATGAGAAGGATGGAAAAATCAAATCCGTGGAAGAGCTCCTACAAGCTGAAATCCTTAAAGTAGCCAGCAAGGAGAAGAGTGTCCAGGTATCTGTCTCTGCAATACTTGCCTCCCTCTCTGTGTTGAGACTGCCGTTTGTTTGTTACTGCATGGCCTTCTGGAGGGATGTATTTGTAGCATCCATTTTTGTGGTGTTTTTGTGTTTCCATTGTCCAATCCTGTCTGTTTTGTCATTGAAAAGGCTTTGACACAGGAAATAGAGGCTCTGAAAGAAGAAATAGGAAATTCCCAGCTTGAGATGGAAAAACAGGTAAAAAAAACCTTAGACCCAGAAGTGTGAAACAGCCTTGCCTTGGATGCGCTGCTCACTCATTTCTGTTTTAGTATGTTTTTGTTCACTGGTCAATGTCATTGAGTAAGGGAAGTTTTGGGTTGTTTTTTTCCTTTTAAAAATGGGAAAGCTATACTATTCTTGAATATAAAACTGTAAATATGTAGTATAACTACTGCCATCCTTCAGAAACCACCTTCATCTGGATGTCTGAACTTTTTTGACTCTCAGTATGAAATTTGAAAAGAATTGCTAGAACTTAAAGCGTTGTAGTATCAGCTCTAACTGGGCACGTTCTGTACTGTCCCTGTAGGAAACAGAAAACCCTGGGACATCCTTTGAGGCTTGGCACCTCAGAAATCTCAAGTGCTGAAGGTGCTTTTCCTTTTTTGTTGCCCTTTCTGTGTTGCTAGGCCAATGCAACTGGCCCAAATAGGATTTGATTTCCAATTAAACCTAGGACCTTTTTCTTTCTGGTGTCCAAAGAGGCCTGTCTTTTGGCAGGTTGAGTTTTACTCTAGCTGTCCAAAGTGCAGAGATGGAGGAGTACGAGCTTTTTTTGGCACATGTGCTGTCTAGCATCCAAAACAATGGGAGCCCACGTTTCCTTAGGGGGCCCATTCCTCTGGTGGGTTAATCCATCATGCTGTCAGGAAGTTTGCTTGCTTGTTTTGGTTTTTTTTTTTCTTTGGTCTGCACTTTTTCCAGTCTTTCTAGCTACGTTCCAACACGTCACCCCCTTTTTCTTCTTTCCTTCGTGTTAAAGTTTTGTCCTAAAAAGGCAAAACTTTGTAGAATGCGTTTCCGTCTTGAGCTTTTCCTCTGAAGCCAATTCCCAGGAACTGGAGGAATTATTTGTGTTTCCTTCCCTGGAGCTGACGTGGAGCCCAGAACAAAATGCAGTTTAGAGTTACTGTCTCTGGAAAGCTGCTTATGAAGGATGCTTGTTCCAGAGCTGGTGTTTATGCAGCTTTTGGTATCCTGCAAGCAGAATAGAAGTTTTTGGGAACGTGGAAACTCCTGCTGTGTCGTGCTGGAGGACTAAGCAAGCTATTTGGACAGCCAGTATCTATATGTATACCCACTGCCAGGCTTTCATACAAAATTCAGAGGGAATATTCCAAGTAAATCTTGTTGATTCAGTCCACGCTCAGCCTTAAAATTTAAGGCAGCGCTGACAATGCAGAGAGCATGTAAAAAGCACTTGCTTGTGCAAATGTCTCAACAGCCAGGGGTGACCCTCTGATTTGAGCCACATTTGCTGATGAGATGGTTGTCATCATCGGTGTCTGCTTCTTCCTTGGTCTCTCGTGGTGCTCCAGTGGACCTGCTTGTTGTTCCCATTGGCACTGTTTTCTTTTGTCACATTTTAAATGTGGAGAAAGTAAATAGTGGAGACACTTGGCTTCTCATAATGTGTTTTCCCACCAAGAAAAAAAAAAAATAGCATGTTTATGTTTACATAACTGTGACAAATAGTGCCTGTTTTAATGATGTCTAATGGCTCTTTCCCCTGTTTCTCCCCGGAGCAGTTTATAGCATTTATGTGGCTTTTCCATGTGCATTGAACTGAAGTACTGTGTATTTTCTTTAGGTGTCAATTACATCCCAAGTCAAAGAACTTCAGACTCTGTAAGTACGGTTGTTAATGTGTCTCATCTGCCCTGTGCACCCCTTGTTTCTCTGCTCCTGTCTGTTTTAATTTAGAACATTCTTGCCTGGTGTCTGCACTCCCCTGTGAAGGATCCAGGCTGTTAACTCTGCTCTTGGTAGATGTATGTCCTTATTAGAAATACCTGGTCCTGTCTGAGACCAAAAAAAGTCCTGTCTGAGACAGCAAACAAGGTGAATTGCTGCATGGCTTCATGAGCCCCAATTAAATCCTAATTAAAGAGATTAAATTCAAATCAGAATAGAAGGATATAGGCAAGGCACTAGGGCAGACTTACTTTGGTGTAATAGCTGTGCTTTAGCTGGGTGGGTAAATGAGAATCGAGCCACCACCGTCATCAGTGCCTACCTGGGGAGGGAGAAAGAAGTATTTTTAGATGAGGAGAGCACACGTGTGTGAAATCCCGGCAATATATGTCGGCGGAGAATTTGTCTGCTTTCACTTAATGAGCAGTACCATTGATCAAGGGCATCTCCTGCTAACCCAGACTGAAGTGGAAGTGTTTGCACATTGATTTTTTAGCAGGTGAATTGTGTTTGTGCCTTTGATCACATATGCTGCTTTTGTTATGTGCTGCAAAGCACAGGATGTCTGCTTTTTTTTCTCCAGATGGATAAAAGAGCAAGGGTTTATGCTGTGTTTCTGTGTGTGTTTAATGATGCAGGTTGAAGGGGAAGGAAAAGCAGGTGAAAACCATGGAGGCCTTATTGGAAGAGAAGGAGAAAGAGATTGTTAAGAAAGGAGAATGGCTGCAGGTAAGCTTTCTTGGTATTTTAGAGAGAAATAGGTTCTGTTGCAGTGTTTCTGGAAATAGTTACAGCACTCTTGGGAGTGCTCATGGATGAGAAGCTCAACATGAGCTGGCCGTGCACACTGGCAGCCCAGAAAGCCAACCCCATCCTGGGCTGCATCAAAAGCAGCGTGACCAGCAGGTTGTGGGAGGTGATTCTTCCCTCTGCTCTGCCCTTGTGAAACCCCACCTGGAGTCCTGTGTCCAGCTCTGGAGTCCTCAGCAAAGAAGGGACATGGACCTGGTGGAATGGGTCCAGTGGAGGGCCACAAAGATGATCAGAAGGATGGAGCACCTCTCCTATGAGGACAGGCTGAGGGAGCTGGAGCTGGTCAGCTTGGAGAAGAGAAGGCTCTGGGGAGACCTTCTAGCAGCCTTCCAGGATCTGAAGGGAGCTCCAGGAGAGCTGGAGAGGGACTCTTGGTCAGGGAGTGGAGTGACAGGACAAGGGGTAATGGTTTTAAATTGGAAGAGGCGAGATTTAAATTAGTTATTAGGAAGAAATTCTTTGTTGTGAGGGTGGTGAGGCACTGGAACAGGTTGCCCAGAAAAGTTGTGGCTGCCCCATCCCTAGAGGGGTTCAAGGCCAGGCTGGATGGGGCTTGGAGCAACCTGGTGTGGTGGGAGGTGTCCCTGCCCATGGCAGGAGGGTTGGAACCGGATGATCTCTGAGGTCCCTTCCAACTCTTAACCATTCTGTGATTCTGTGATAACTTAAATTTACGCTTCTAAGCTTGGCCTTTTTTTAATCCAAAGGGTCAGAAGGATACAATTGCACAATTAACTAGTAAAGTTCAGGAGTTAGAACAACAGAACCTGCAACAGCTCCAACAGGTACGTCCTGCAGAGTGCATGTGGCTTGGGAGCGCTGCTCAGTTGAACTGGAACTTGTTGGGTTCTCTCCTCTGCTTCTCACAAAGGGTTTGCATTGGCTTTGGCCTCCAGGGCTATTTTAAATCCTGCTTGACTAAACTGGTAGTCTACAGTGCAGAGACCAGCCCAGCTGTGTTCCTCCAAAACAGGTTTTAAGTGGATAACAAGTCCTGAGAGCTTTCCTTTAACCTGGATGATACTGCATGTAA
Organism: Pedionomus torquatus; assembly: GCA_013398155.1. Taxonomy (NCBI): domain Eukaryota; kingdom Metazoa; phylum Chordata; class Aves; order Charadriiformes; family Pedionomidae; genus Pedionomus; species Pedionomus torquatus. The sequence continues at coordinate 239,188 of VZRU01003870.1, read as the reverse complement.
CGAGAAGCTCTGGTGGGCTGAAAACTTTGAAGCTCGGAGCCAGAATCGTAGCTGTGTCGTAGGTACCTCCTTGCCAGGCTGAAGTAGTGTTACTGTAGTTATGGAGGAACTCCTGGTGTAACTGAACGTGGCAGCTCCTGTAGATGTGGTCAGGCTTTGCTGTGATTCCTTCCTGCCTTTATCTGGTGCAGAAGCTGCAATTGCCTGGAATATTTTGGCTTTTGGTTTCCTGCACTGGACTTGAGAACAGGAAACTGGGCATCCTTGAAGCCAGGTGTTGCTTAAGGAAGAATTTTTTCCAGTCAGGTGTTATTCTGGCTCCATTTGGATTTTTGTCGATGATAAAGGGGTGAAACTGAGTTGTGTTCTCATTCTGGGTGGATGTCTAGACAGGCCCTTACCCAGGGGAAAGGTGGAATGGAGAGAAATTGGCTGGTGCAAAGTTTGGGATGCTTGGTGCGAGCTGGGCTTCTAAAATCCCTTACGTGTTTAGATATTCTTGGAGCAAGGTCTGATGCAAAATCCCTGGTATTTCTTTGGCAAGTGTCTCGCAAGCTGCGTAGTGGCCCTGCTGGTGCAAAGAGCTGCTGTTTATTTGAAAGCTTTACTGTGCCATAAAAAAACGAGCTTGGGAATTGTTTTGTTTTTCAGGTACCTGCTGCATCCCAAGTCCAGAACCTGGAGAGCCTGTGAGTATGCTTAGCAGTGGTTTACTTGAGTGCCTGCCGACGACATGCGCTCAGTGCTGGGCTTTATCATCTTAAATTGGAATGTATGAATTGGTTTCAAGAATTTTATGGGCTTTGCTAAAATAAGCTGTTAGTGCCGATGGACGTGCAGCAGCCAGCCCGTCTGCTGCTGTGTATCACAGCGAGCGTCTGGCGTCCCTGCCTGGCCTGCCCAAATAGCAATGCTCATATGCTTTGCAGAAGGGGAATGATCACCCAGGGCTTTACTAACTGGCGAAATAGCTGCCACTTCTTGTCTCCAGCGATAATTTCTCCTTCTGTTTGGCGTGTTTAAAAGGAGTGTGAATTTAAGTGCCTGTGGCTGAGTTGGTAAAAGCAATGAAATGCATACAGTTTGCCGTTTTCGGGCCGAGGTGCAATAGCCAACTCTCCAGCTCCTGTTTTATGGAGAAAAAGCTGCCAGACTTCCCTCTGTTTTGACTCTGCTTTGTCTGGCTGCTCGAAGTCAGAGAAAGGTTGGACAAGACTGTGCCAAAAAAGGGCTCGGTCTTCAATCCAGCTCTTGTAGTGTGCTGCCCTCCCAGCAGAGCTCCCATACAGCCAGTACGTGGTACCTGAGGCAGCCTCACCTTTAGGGCACTGTCCCTGGCACCTTTAGAGCCAGGTGGCTTCCAGGATTTGCTCGAGTGATCCATGGGTCGTCTCCCACTTTGGCTCTGAATGCTGTTGGGATGAGCTGTGACTGGTGTTTGCTGGTAGATGTGTGCAATGAATGGCTTCCTTCAAGCTAGTTCTCAGCAGGTAAGGGTTTGCAATGCATGTTCTTGCAGCTAGCAGGTATTTTTGGTAATTTTCTTGATTTTTTTTTTAGAGCCATGGTGCAGCACACTGTCCTTGAGTGTCCTTTTGGCTGATTATTATAAATAGCATAGAAAATGTATTTGTCTTCTGCTGCTGAAAACTGTCCCAACTAGAGTGTCAGCCCCTCTTGTAGTGTAAACTCTTACTTTAATGTCTCTTTGGTTTTTTTCTTACTTTCTGAACCATCTCTGCAGGTTGAAAGGGGAAGAAGAACAAATGAAGAAGTTGAAAGCTGTAGTGGAAGAAAAAGAGAGAGAAATTGCAAGCCAAGTAAAACAATTGGAGGTAAAGTTTTGATAGAAGCGGCTTGTGGTGTAAGGAGGGTGTGTATTCTGAGGGTACGTCTGTACGTATACGTGTGTATATATTGACTGTTTTCTTTCAACAGGATGTGCAAAAGGAAAATGAATCTTTTAAAGCTCAAATTCAAGAATTAAAGCAGGAGAATTGCAAGCAGGTACAGCTTCCAGTTGCAGCGTTACTGGCTGAAGTCAAAGCGGGTGGGTGGTAGCTTGTGTAGATGGCGTGGAAAGCCCGTCCTCGGGCTGACTGTAAATCCAGGGACAGCTTCAGGTTTGGGACACCCTAAACCAGCTTTTCTGGCAGTTGCCTGTCCCTGTTTCCTTTTATTGTGTAAATTTGCAGCCTTGTGCTCTTTCTTACGCCTCCTGTGTTCTTGTCCAGCTTTTTCCACCTGGGTCTTTGCACACCAGGGTTCTTCTGTCCAAAGGAGGCTGGATGGAACTCTCTCGAAGGCTGAGAGAGCTGCTTAGTGTTGCAGCAATTCCTGCTTAATTAGACAGATAGCACCTTCTGCATCACTCCTTGCTGCTGAGCTGCTCCTAATGAGGTTCTGATCTGTTTTTAGGCATCTCTGGCTGTCCAAAGCGAGGAGCTTCTGCAAGTGTAAGTACTGCCACAAGTTGAACACAGTAGATAAATTTGACGTGAGTGAAGCAAAGCACTTAAAAGACGAAAAAAACGCCAAATGTGTGATACCAGCATGTGGCCAGTAAAAAACATTTTTAATATCTAATAGAACTTGAATGTAGAGAATCTACCTGTACTGTGGGCTGTGGTCTTCTGCAGACCGTGCTTGCAATGTATTGTGCCCGCAGTGTAAGCCAGCCGTGCTTGATTTCATTTTAAATGCGTGCCAGCTCTGCTCCGTGTCAGAAGAGTTAAATGTGTGATGTTTCAAGCAAAAGTGACAGGCTGCTTTTTTTTTTTCTTTTTTCCTGGAGCTTTGGCTTGTTCGTATTAGAAAATTGTCTGGTGGAAATCTCTTCCCAGGGAAGAATCTCAGGGGTAAAAGTGTGTTATAATACAGAGCTGAAGCCCGCTGAAGAACTGGGTGGAAGCTAATGCCGCGCCGGCTTTATACTGCGCTACACAAATTGCCACTGTCATGCGGTTTTTGGCTGCCTGAACTATTTTTCTTTTAAGTTAAATGACTTCTAAATTGCAGACTGGGTGCTTGAAAGAGAACGCTGTTATCCAGCAGGCAGTGCCCGTTTTGTGGCGCTGTGTTAGCGTGGGCTGGCTTGATTTATCCTCCTCTGATGCGTCGCCTTTCCCTGGCCTTGATAAATGTGTGCAGATGCCTGTTGTAGGCAAACAACAGCTTTACAATGGGTTTTGCTCTGGCAGCCCGCAGTTCCCAGAGCAGTAGGAAACAAGTTTTACTGCCAAGTCAGTGAGGAGCAGCTTTTTTCGAAGAGAGCGTGTTGCTGGAAGGGAAGTTAGTGCGTGTATATGAAAGGGGTGTCAGCGCTTCGCTTGAAATTTTTTTAAATTGTCTTCTGACTTGTTTATGATTCTTTTTTTTTTGCTAATTCAGGGTTGCAGAGAAAGAGAAAGAAATCACCAGTCTCCAAAACAAGCTCACCTTTCAGAGAAATGCTCTTGAGCAACAGAGGAAAAAGAACGACGTAAGGAAATTCTTCCCCTGCCCCCCCTGCCCACTCCCCAAAAAAAAACCCTGACCCCAAAGAACAGCCAAACTTGTGTGCACAGTCCTCCTCAATGCCTGTGGCATTCTGCTTGGAAAATGTTTCTGATGGTTGTCCTGCGTATTGTGTCCCCTGGACACTCCTCTCCTCTCTTTTCTTGGGAGGGCTAAACTTTACTGCTCTCAAATTTTGTCAGCTTTTTGGTAACATTTGATGAGAGGGAGGACAACACTTGCCGGGGGCCACATCAAACCTTGATAGCCCTTTTCAGAAACACCTCCTCTGCCAAGGGTCTTCCCTTGGCAAAACACCCCCCTCCCTGAGGGGGTTTGGGGGGACAGGGTGGGAGGATGAAGGGGGCTGTTCTGTGACCGAGTTGTGGCCCTTGTGTGGGGACACGAGAGGAGGCATTAACTTCAGGGGTCTCAGGTCTGGCTTTTCCCATTCCTTAGAGCGACTAATCTTGGATCTTCTGAGGGAGGTGAAGGACAGTGGGCTTTCCTTTACAGCAGCTGCTGATGGAGTCATAAGGGTTGGTGGGTGAAAGTAAAGATTGTATTTCCCATTACAGAGCTGTGAAGTTACCTCCTAGTAACACATTACCTGTGTGGGGCAAGGGAAACAACATCTTTCAACTTATGTGGAAGATAGTTGTTAAAACACTGGGGTTTTGGCTCACCTGTCTCTTTGATAGCATACAAAATCCAATGCAGTAAGCATTATTACTTAAAACTAGTGTTGCTGAAGAGCTAAAACCAAGTACAGAGGGAAAGCGGGTGGGTACTTTGTAAGACAGATGAGCTGGAAGGATAGAACATCTGTGTGCCTGTTTCCTGGGGGATTCCAAGGTCTGAGTACCCTTTGTGGAACAGGCAGAGATCTGGCTGCTGCTAAAGGCAGACCATGCCTGTAGCTCCCAGTCTTCCCCGTTGCAGTTTTATCCACTCTCTTGTTTTTACATCCTGTGAAACAGCCCTTAAGAGAGCAGGCAAATGGAAGTGGAAAAGTCAAACCAGTGTGGGTACACACTAGGACTGGGATGCTACTTTGCACGATGAATTAAAAAACATACTGCCTTTCAAAAATAACCCTTTGCTAAAGCAGGTTGCTCTGAGGGTTGGGGAAAAAAATAAATCTAAATCCCAAGTGTGGTAATTTCCTCCCCACAAGGACCATCATCCTTCCTAGATGAGAGCTGTGAGACTCTTCTTAGGTAGGAGGCCAAGAGCTGTTATGTATGAGATTGCCTCTTGACGTCTTGTGGAGTACACGTTTGATGACCTTGCCAAGAAAGATGCAGGAACGCAGCACGATGGTGTTTCCCTGTTGGGTCAGGCTGTGCTCCCCACTGATAACCCCCAAAACCCTCCCAAGGAGGGCACTGGTGAGCAAACCAGTTTCCATTGGGTGCAGTGGGGAGAGCTGGGTGGGGGGTCGATGCTGCCAACCAAGGCCCTGAGCTTCCTGTTGTGATTTAAACAAAAAATCAGCGCTGGCGTAGTAGGTTTGGGTTTGAAGCATTAAGGATTGGAGCCGCTAGATCTGGTTGCAAGATCGGGGGCATCAGTGTGTGCACCTCCATGTGTGTACTGGGGTCCATGCTGGGGTCTGCAACGCAACGTGCCTAACACTCTGTTGTGCAATCTGTGGTTTGGTGTCTGTGTTCCTCACTACTTTTTTGGAAAACTTCCCTCTTTTCTTCTTGTAAGTGCAGTCAAAGTATGGGGTCACTGGAGCGATTAAAAATAAACAAAAAGCTACCGAAACTTGGATCAGTTTTGGATACGGGGGCAGGTTGGGCAGAAATTGGCATATTTTTTTTACCCCCCTCCTTTTTCATTGAAACGCTTGGAACATCACACTTGTTTTTGCTAGTGTATGTTGTCTTACCCCGGCAAAATCATCTTGCAGTAACCAGCATTTAAATGCAAATGGTGGAATGTAACGCAAAATACAGCTCTGAAGTAAACAGTTTGAATATTGGCTGAACTGAAATCGTTCTTTCTAAAAATGATTAGGACCTTCGGAAGAAAAACTGGAAAGCAATGGAAGCATTGGCATCAACTGAAAAATTGCTGCAGGACAAAGTGAACAAGACTGCCAAGGTTGTAATGTTAACCGCTAGAAACGATGCGTTAAGCTAGAAGCAGATCTGCAGCTGGGTTGTGGGGTGGTTTTTTTCTCTTACAAATGAAACGGAGGCATTGAACTTTTACTGCAATTTAAATAGCCTGTTCTGAGTGATCATTCATACACTCTCACCTCTGCTTCTTCCTGTTGTCTTCAAGGTTTCTTTTATTTATTTCTTTTTTTATTCTGAATTTGTGGGCATGCTGACTATTTTTTTTTTAATTATTATTTCTGTTTGCATAATTGTTAGAGCTGTTGTGAATCGTTTTGCTGGTTTGGTTTTTTGGGTGGGTTTTTTTTTTTTTTCCCCTTTGTGGGGAGCTCTAGAACAAAACCTGTGCTGATGAGCAACCTGCTTTCATCTATTGGGCTTGAATAAATTTAGCAGACCCGTGAAGAGCTAGAACTAGAAAATTATTTAAAAAAAACCAAACAAACCTGGGAATTCCTCAGGAGGACTGTGCCACTGCAGCTGTGAATTTCCTCTGCATAAAAGCGGATGAAGCCTGATGGGTCCCATCAGAGTCGATCCTCAAAACCATATGGAGCGTTGAATTGCTCTGAAAGGAGCTTACGTTTGCTCTGAGCCTGCTTTGGTCTTAATTGTCACTCTGAAGAATTTAAAAAGAAAAAAAAAAATAAAAAATGAAGGCATTGAATTAGTATTTTTTTCAAAAACACCAGTTGGGTAGCTAGAAGCAGAGGAGCTTCTAGCTAGAAATTTAGGAAAAATTTCTTTCCTCTGAGGGTGGTGGAGCACTGGACCAGGTTGCCCAGGGAGGTGGTTGAGGCCCCTTCCCTGGAGATATTCAAGGTGAGGCTGGATGAGGCCCTGGGCAACCTGGTCTAGTTGGGGATGTCCCTGCGACTGCGGGGAGGTTGGACTAGACGACCTTTGGAGGTCCCTTCCAGCCTGGATGGTTCTATGATTCTCTGAGCTCTGGTTTGGGATTGTGTGTCTGTGTTTTGGAGGTGTCTTCTCTCTCTGCTGGGCCCTGAGAAGCTGTGGTCCTTGCTTTCGCTGTGTGCTAACGCTTGCCTGCTTTCTCTTGCAGTCGGACAACTTCATCCGAGTCACCTTTTGCCACTTCTCCGTGGTTCCTAAAGGGCTGCAAACTAACACCCTCTATAGCACAGCTTCCCAACCTCTAACGTCTCCTGTCCCTTTCTGTCTCTCAATCTCAACCTACTAACGCCTGCCCATCTCTTGCAGCAGAGGAACTCAGAGCAGCAGGGCGCAGTAACATTGAAAAGTAACAAAACAAACCCAAAATATTAGTAAAGGACAAAAAAGTCCCTTTTTTTTTTTTTTTTTTCCCCTCTTTTTCTGAAGGCTGCCTTCTGCACAGGGTTTCAGGCTTTCTGCATTGGGCATCGTATGGCTAAATTAAACCCATCTGCCACCAGCACAGCAAGCAAACATACTGTGGCTGGGCTGATTTTAATGCTAAATGAACTTAATGATGGATCTGTGGTACCCTTGGCTCTGTGTGTTTATCTTTGCAGAGCAATGACAGAAAAAACAAAACAAAACAAAAACCTGGAGATGGTCACACAGCTCTAATAATTATTTCACGTTGCATCCAAGCTTGGGGAAGGAGGATGTAAAAGGGTGGTGGCCCTCTTGAGTTCTACAAAGTAATGTTTAGATGATAACAGTCTTGCTTTCTTGGCCTGGTTCAAATGTGCATTAACACAAAGTTGCCTTTTGACTGTAATGGTCTGATTTTTGATGCAGTGACATTAATTAATGGTGATTTCGCGC
>VZRU01003870.1:204129-227836 GCA_013398155.1 Pedionomus torquatus | reverse complement strand
CCCCAGCTCTCTCAGCCTGTCCTCATAGGAGATGTGCTCCATCCCTCTAATCATCTTGGTGGCCCTCCTCTAGACCTCTTCTAACAGTTCCATGTCCTTTAAATGACTCTCTTCTAATGGAGGCTCAGTATTTTGAATTATTTGAGTGAGCGTTTTTGGTGTATTCAGTCTCTGTCATTTCATTTACGTTTTTTAAATCGTAGAAGCACCCTTGTGTGCATGTGGAGAGTTTGTTGTGCACCAACCCGACTAAACGATATATTTCTCTTTCTTGGAAACCTGCAGATGCGTTCTTCAGTCGTTTCTTTGGAGCATGAGGTAGAGAGGTTAAAGGAAGAAATCAAAGAAGTTGAAACTGTACGTGCAGGTGGTTTTTTTGGTTGTGTTTTTTTTTTCCTCTTCAAAGCTTTCTGTTACTTAAAACATCATTTCAGGTATATGCTGTAAAATTCAACTTCTTCGGACTTTTCTCCTCCAAGTGTTGCAGCCTGTGCTGCAGTTTAAACTGAAATCTTTGGGCCAATGTTTTGATGAAGCAGAGAAGCTGGGAGCTGGAAACTGTCCTGGTTTTTACTTCTGTACTCGCCCACTGGGGCTCTTTCCTTGTGAGACCCGGTAGTTTACTGCTTCTTGAGGATCTTGGGCTTGATACTTTAACTTTTTGAAGTGTAACAGTTTAAATCTGCGCTGTGCAATCACTGGACGTGGAATGCTCTCTGAATGTCGTGGAGTATTTGACAGAAATCTATAGCTAATAATTCTGTATAACATTCTATGATTCTGTAATAAGTTGAGAAAGTGTTACTGCACGAAAACACTGAAAACATCCATTTTAACTCTGTTTTTTCTGTTTCTAGCTTAAAAAAGAGAGAGAACATTTGGAAAGTGAACTAGAAAAGGCAGAAATAGAACGATCCACTTACGTTTCAGAAGTCAGAGAGGTAAACATAATTGACCGAACTGTTCTCGTACCTTTTTTAATTTAATTGTATTTTATTCCTTTTGTTTGGTTACCGTTTGGCTGGCAAACTAATCTAACGCTTAGCCCCTGCGGCTGAGGAGTTTATATGCTTGTAACCTTAGGGTAGAGCGACACACTAATAACTGAGCAGAAGAAAAGTGGGCATCCTAAGGAGACAAATCCTAAAACTCTAAACTTCATTTCAGCTCAAAGATCTGTTGACTGAATTGCAGAAAAAACTTGATGATTCATATTCTGAAGCAGTAAGACAGAATGAAGAGTTAAATTTGGTAAGAAGCTTGTTCTCCGCTGGGCACGAATCAGGTTCCCAGCATACTTATGAAGCGGAGACTTATTTCGAATCCTGTCTGTTCTGCTAACCTCTTCGGCTTGATATTTTTGTCCATTGCAATCATTTATGTAGTCTGACTTTTACAATTTGTCTCTTTCTCTGCTCCTAACAATAGCATGTCGGGTTCTTAAGACTTTTTTTTTTTTCCCCTCTCCAAAGTCTTATAAGACTTTCATTCCTGAAACTTCTTGAGAATGAATGTTTTACAGTGTTAGATGTTTGCTGTTGCGTATAGAATCTCCATGGAGAACAAAAGTCGCTCTCTCGTTGCTTTAACTTGAGGATTATTTTCTGCTTGTTTCATTTTTTTTTCTTTTCTAAAGCTTTTGAGGATGCAACTGTGATATCTGTGCTCTGACTATGCGGAGCCTTTTTCATCCTCCTCTCTTTGTAGAGAAATTGGCCAAAACAATGTTAAATGAATTCAGAGTATCCAGCCACTCGGCAGCTGGCATCCTGATGGGGCTGAACAGCTCTGCTGGCTCGGTGCATGCTCTGTGTTGGCTAGAAATGCCAGTAATGCTCCTGTACCAGCTTTTCTCAAGGAGTTGGATTAACCCAGACCTGACCTATTCCACCCAAAGATGCATGGTTCTCCAGTTTGAGCCCTCTCACTTCTCACTTGTCTCAGTGATGTGTGTTTTAAGGCTGCAGGACCAGCCAGATCCTTCCTCTGCTTGTTTCTGAATGGTGCTTTCTTGCTTTCAAGCCCGGATCGGGAAAGGTTGTCTGTCTCACCTTGTCTTTGTTGGGCTTTAGGGCGGTTGATGGGACGACCTGTTACTGCAGGCTGAGCTGTTGATCCCACCAGGCTACTGCCAGTAATGTAACTGGGTTAAAATAGTTGATTTAAAAAAACAAGCAAACAAAAAAAGAACAACACAAACCAAAACAACAAAAAAACAACAACCCACCACTATAACAATCTGCTTAAGTTAATAGTATGCTTGGCAAGTCTTGTACAGCATTGATTAGCATCCTGCCTCAGCAACCGAAGCCCCTTGTTTCGAAAGCAAGGGGGAATGGGAATTGAATGCGTATCTCGGAGTTAATCAGTAAACGCCAACCTCTTGAATATAAGAGGCAACAATCTATTATGTCTGTAGCAACAAAAGCTTGAAAAGCCGAGCTCCCTGCTAGGGCCGCTGGACTGCAATCTGATGCTGCTCCTGCTGCGCTGGTGGGAGCAGGAGGAGGTGGTAAACAACTACCTTTGTGCAAATGGCTGGGGAACGCTGTCCAGTGGATGTGAGTGGCTTCTGCAGGAGGCTGAGAAATAGAAATGGGATTTTTAAAGCGTTTCCTGCTAATTCATAAGGTGAGCAAGGAGAGAAGCTGAAGCTCAACAGTTCTTTCCCCAAAATGTAGAAAATCAGCAGCCAGGTGTTCCGAAGCGGGGAAACCTTCTAAGGGTGAGCTGAGTATAACGCTTAGGTTTGGAATCTGTGAGAATTCAGGGCTCTGAGTAGCCTATTGTTCACTTCTTTAATCCCCTGCTGGCTCCTGAGAAGATTGACAGGAGGAATAGTGAACATGAGCACAGTGCACTTGAGAGGCACAAATCCAACAAAATTGGCACTTGAGCTTCTTGTTAGCTCTCCTCTTAGAGGCTCCTGCCTGAAGTGCTGTGCCTGGTTCTGTGTGCCGTGGTGAAGAGGAATCAAAATATTCTTTAAAAAAAAAAAAGTTTATATCCTCCTTCGGAAAGCTGTAGTTTAAGGGCAGCCAGTACAAAGTATTCATCCCTCTTGACTGCAAGAGTTTCACTTTTTTGGGGGATTGATTCTAAACGCAATCGACAACTTAATATGCCCCTGTCAGTGATTCATGCCTTGATGTGACATTAACAGACTGGTTAAAGTCAACATAGTTGTAGTAAGTGGTGCTTTATTAAGATGACAGGAAGAGCTTTTTAGTTTATTCAGCAGTAAAGTGACTGCTTAGCCTGAATTAGGAAGATGACAATCTATGTTTTTGCATATTTGAATTAAGTTGCAGTCTGGGCTGACTGGTGATAAACAGCACTGGAAAAGCTTATGTACTTTCAGTACTGTTAATATTCCTACTGGCAATACAGTTGAAAAGTCAAAACCACTTGCAGTCAAGCTGATGCCAACCACGTCTTTTCTTCTGTAGTTTCCCTTCTTCCCGTTTATCTTTCCGGATGGAGTCTCTCTTCCTTGACTGTCCTTGTAAACCTCGTCATACGTGTTGACTAATCCAAGTTCGCGCAGTAATTGTTGGTAATCTTCCTCCCTTTGCAGTCACTGGGCACTGGGTTAATCCGTGGGACAGACAGAATGAAATCCCTGCCTGTGTTGTGTGAAGGAAACTGATTTGCTTTGTTACTGTTTTGCAGCTGAAAACGCAGCTAAACGAAACGCTCTCAAAACTCAAAGTTGATCAGAACGAGAGACAGAAGGTAGCTGGTGACTTGCCCAAGGTAAGAAGAGACCCTGGGTTCGGTTGCAGGGCTAAATGTCATCACAGCCCTCTAGAGCCATAATTTGGCGCTGCTGGAAAACGTTTGAGCGGTTTCCCTGCCTGGTGGGGTGTCTTACTCCACTCCCTTGGTTCCCTGGGTGACTGGGACTGTGGGTCTAAGATACCTGCGTGTCTGTTCAAATGATAAAAATGCACCAAAGGGCTCTGTTTAATAAGCCTTGTTTTTGAAAGACTCTATTGTCTGCGGTAACTTTATGCCAATGGGAACAAGTGGTGATTTGGGGCTGATGGATAATTCTTTCTTTGAGGAAACCCAGCCTAATAAAAAGCCCATCTCACAGACCTACTCCCAAACCACAGCCCGGAGCTTTTAAATCTGTCAAAGGGCAGCGGTTACAAGTTGGTTTGCAGGTAGTTACAAATCAGTTATAACTCAGGAGACTGCAGATCCTTATAAAGTTAGCCCTACACAAGCTCCATGAGACAAGCAGGTGGGTTACCCCTGCTCTTCCTCGATGGCCACTCTTGCAAGATGGATTGGGGTGGGAAATCTTGAAGCGTGAGAGATCTCAGTGCTGTTTGTCACCCCAGAAACGAACCTCTTGGGGGAGGACTGATAAATGGAGACAAGAATAGGCTGTGGAGTGGCCGAGCTCTGGCTCCAGAGTGTTATAACGCTGTGTTCCTTCAATGGGGTTGTGTAGCAAGGAGATTAGACTGAGTTCTTCCAGGGCTGGCCGATATTAAAGGGATGAGCTTCAACAAGGGCAAATGCAAGGTCCTACTCTTGGGCCACAGCAACCTCATGCATGGCTACGGGCTTGGGGAAGTGTGGCTGGAGAGCTGCGTGGCCGAAAAGGACCTGGGGGTTCTGGTTGACAAGCGGCTGAAGCCGAGCCAGCAGTGTGCCCAGGTGGCCAAGAAGGCCAGTGGCATCCTGGCTTGTTGTAGAAATAATGTGACCAGCAGAAGTAGGGAGGTGATGGTCCCCCTGTGCTCAGCACTGGTGAGGACACAGCTTGAGTGTTGTGTCCAGTTCTGGGCACCTCAACACAAGAGAAATCTGGAGGTGCTGGAGCGAGAGCAGAGGAGGGCAACTAAGCCGGTGAAGGGCCTGGAGAATAAATCTTGCAAAGAGCAATTGAGGGAGCTGGGACTGTTTAGCTTGAGGAAGAGGAGGTTGAGGGGAGACCTCATCGCTCTCTACAACTGTTTGAAAGGACATTGAGAGGTTGGTGCTGGTCTCTCCTCACAGGTAATTAGTGATAGAATGAGAGGCAATGGCTTCAAGCTGCAACAGGGTAGGTTTAGGCTGAACATCAGGAAAGAATTTTTCCCAGAAGGAGTGGTCGGACACTGGAATAGGCGGTGGAGGAGGTGGTGGTGGAGTCCCCATCTCTGAATGTCTTGAGTCATTTAGATGTGGTGTTGGGGGCTCTGGTGTGGGGTGAGGACTTTGTAGAGTGGGGCTGATGGTTGGACTCAATGGGCCCAAGGGCCTTTTCCAACCTGAATTATTCTATGAGTGGGTAAAGCTGCTGGTGGTGAAAGTCTTGTCCTGGGACAAATGATCACAAAAGCACTTAGAATCACAGAATGCTTAGAGTTGGAAGGGACCTTAAAGGTCATCGAGGCCCAACCCCACTGCCCTGGGCAGGAACACCTCCCTCTAGGCCAGGTTTCCTTCTAGGAGGTGAGAAGACAAAGGAGATGGGCAGCAAATAAGGTGTTGAACGGATTTTGCTCAGGGCAGTTTTATTGGGTGGTGACACGGAGTGTGAGCTGTGCTGATCTCCGTGATTCTTAGTACGTTCTCTATAAACACAGATCTACGACTGGGCTTCTGGTGACCTGCTGGCGCTCTTCCTCTCGCACAGAAAATTCGCTGCACAATTTTTCCTTAATAACTTGATGTAAGACTATTAAAGCTTCCCCGTAGAATTACTTTCAAATGCAGGCAGGCTGACATGCAACATCCTGATTGTAAGGAGACATGTCAATCTTGGCAAATGTGTTGGTCCCTTGAGCAAATCTGGCATAAAATAGATTTCCTCCTGAACAAGGATTTCCTGTGTCTCTAGTGCTCTTGGGGAGATGGGTTGGTTTTTTGTTCTTTTTTTTTTTTACTTCTCAGCCTTTGCTAATTATTGTGCCTCATGATTTGGGTTTGTTTTTTGTTTGTTTTATTCCCCCCCCCCCCTCTTCTCTACAGGCCCAGGAGTCTTTGGCATCTCTTGAGAGAGAAATTGGAAAAGTTGTTGGAGATGCCAACGTTATTGAAAACAGCGATGTTTGCACAGAGTCGGTGAGTGGTTTTTGAGCCCGTGGTCAGGGGCAACCCAAATCTCATGCAAATTTATGCTCAAAAGTATGAATTTTGGGAAGCAAGGTCCAGTGAAGGAACAGGACAACGTGCTGCTGATGGTAAATGAAGGCTTGGTGAAACTTCCTGTCCTACAACTTGTCAGAATGGTGTCCTGGAGCAGAATCTCAGGGTTGTGTTGGGATTTCTGCAGTCATCTGGATCATCGCGATCTCTTTCCCATGGCTCAAATTTGCAAGGAGGAAGGGGAGAGTTTCTGGATGTGAGATCTGGGCTTCTGGTGGGTTGATGATTTGGGTAAAAGTGGAAAGATCCTTGGCCTTGTCCCATCAAGAAAGGAAGTTAAAAATAAATCTGCTGATAGCTGAGTCAGAATAAAGTACCAACTGTTGGGTCAGCACTTGCTGACAGCTGTAAGACCAAAGGCAGGCAGTTTTGTGTGCCCTGTAACACCGGGGCAGAGAACATCTCCTGCCAGAGGATTGACCCTTCTGGTCCTCTGTGGCTGTGGGCTTGTCCTTAGCCATGGGTGGGTGTCAGAATTCAACTTCAGCTCATCCTGGCTCCTGGGAATTTCTGCTTTGTGCCGTGGGTAGGCGACTCCCCAGACTGATGGTGTTTTTGTATCCTCCAGTAATGTCATTGCAGTTGCAGGGTCTGGAATTGGGTGGACTCTGGGGTGGCCAGTTCTCATGCTTGCAGGCAACTCACCTGAGCCTGTGGGCTAGTGTTTGCACGGATGATTGCCGACCCGCTTGTGTAGCTGGTGGTCCCAGCACTGGCCCTAAAATGACACTGCCTGTGCAGATGGCTGAGTTGGGGCTTCCTAATTGGGTTTCCCCATCTCTGAAAACGAGAACTTTCACACCAGCTTCAAAATAGCTTCAGAACAGCTTTACAGAAGGTAGTTGGGAAGGGAAAGGCTAAAGCAGATGCCTTCCCAGCACGCTTTACACAGTTAAGTCATGTTAATGGAACTCATTGCCCATTTCCTTCTGATGGAAGAATATCCATTCTTCAGAATATCCGTATTGGATATGAAGATATGAATATCCATTCTTCAGAATGGATATTCAGAATATCCATTGCTTTATTCTTCTGATGGAAGGAAATGGTGTCGTTTAAGAGAGAGGAGCACTTGCTGGTAGGACAAATAATTTATATTGACTCCTTTTAGCTGCTGAAAATAAGTAGCTTCATCAGGTGTGAGAGGAGTCCTCTGAGGAGTAATGTAGAAAAGCCTTTGCCTTAGTAGTCATTAGCAGAAGTGAAATGGCTTTTCCAGAGCTATCAGTCATAGATGCTGATCAACCCTGGCGTTGTGGGCCCACCATGTCTCAGCTAGAGGTGCAGCTGGGCCTGTGAGACCAGGGACATATCAACCTGGAAGGTGTGATGAGTCTTCCCCTGTGGTTCCAGCAGGAGAGCAGCCGGTGACGTTGACAGTTGGGTCCTCGGTGTCCCTGTCTGCAGCAGGCTGGAGAAGAAAAGCCCTCCCTTCAACCCAGTCCCCAACTGCTTGCTCTCTGCTGTGCCTTTGTCTCATCCAAGTGGTACTTCAGAACAGCCATTTGGTGACACTGGTGGGCCCTTCTGAGGCGGGTGGCATTAGATGTGCCCTGTGGTGGCCGGAGTGTGCTGCTTTGATTTAATTGCTCTGGCCTTAGCTTGCGTAACCCCTCTGGCTCATGTGTTGCTCTGCTGCGTGGGTGCCTTGTGGAACCCTACCCAGCTTTCCTTCAGAATATCCATTGCTTTATTCTGAAGAGAACTGTGGAAAAACACTCCTAATAAACCTGTAATTAAGCCTTCATTAGTAAAAATACGTTAATTGTCTAAACAGTGCTCTTGACAGGTAGCCATTGGCAGAGGCTGGAATTAGAACATTTTCTTTATCTACTTCCCCAAGCCCTTTTTTTCTAGGTGGTTTTTTTTTTTTCCCTGACAAAAAAAAAAAGCTGTCTCCCCAGAAGCCTAAAAACCCAGCTTAAAATAGCTCGTGGATTAAAAAAAGAAAGTCTTCCAGCCACTTCCACCTAGCAACAGTGTGGGGGTTTTTTTTGTTGTTTTTTTTTTTTTTTTTTTTTTTAAAAAAGGCCCTGAAAACACATGCTCGAAAATGAGTATATTTGTTCCTTCTGGGTACTGGAACCAACCCACAAAATTGAGAAATGATGCTTGCGTAAACCCTCAAACACATTCTGGGTGTTTTCTTCAGGCTCCTTTTCTTTCTGTTCACCAATAGCCTGCTTGGTTTTTTTTTCTAATCAGCTTCCTTGTCACTTATGGGACTAGCTGATGACTAAAGGGGGGCTTTTAGTATGTTTTAAGGAAGTCATTTATATTCAGCAGCTTGCTTAGGCAGTAAACTTATTCTGAGGCTTATGTGAAATGCAATGTGCTTCCCTCCCCCCGATCTTGGTGTAAAACTGTGTGTCACTGCAAACTGGAAATGCCGTATGTGTAAAGCATGGCAGAGGGGGATCTGCCTTGGCCACTGGGTCTCTGATAGCAGGGGGTTCCACACTACCATCCTCTTCCTCTCTTCATCCACAAGTCGTGGAGAGCATGGGGCTGAGGCTGCCTGCACGTGGTGGATCTTGCTCTCCTGGGTTAGCAAAAGCCACTGTATGGCTGTGTTGAGCCCAACTCCATCGGTAGCTGGTCAGGATTGGCCCCAGGAGGGCTGGGGGATGTCTATAATTCATGAGTAAACATCGCCTGATAGAAGCAAAGCCACAAAACAGAAGGGGGAGGAAGCAAACCAGGGGGAGACAAGAGCTTTTCCCAGAGATCAGGGCCAAGAGTGAATTGAAAGGCTCCTTCGTTGCTTCTGCTTGTGGTGGTTTCCACCCTAATGCACACACACACACACACTTTCACACCCAGCACTGTTGGTCAGTGCTGCGATTTGTTCATTTGCTGGGATGCTAATTGCGTTTGCCTTTCCGCTTTCATTAATCTGTATGAGACTGCAAAGTCTGGGTCTTGACAGACCTGATTTTCTACTTTAATAAGGATAAAACAAGTTAAGGCTACCCTCCTACAGATTGCCAATGATTTATTTGTTTGGGGTTGGTTTTATTTGGTTTTTTTTTTGGTTTTTTTTTCAGTAGAAAAATGTTTACCAGTTGCATTTAAGTAAGAGCTTTGCAATCTATTGCTTTGTTCTCTTGCCGGAGCCCAGAGTGGTTTCGGTAATGGTGCAGGTGGTTGAGTTTGATTTACTGCCCGCTCTGCGCTGCAGCGAGTCCGCCGGCGTTTCCATCCGAAGGGGAGCTGGGGAAGTGGCCCTCTCTGAACTCCCTCCAATTTCCCTGAAACTCCAGGGAGAGGTTTGCCAACAGCCTTTCTGCATCAGTCTTGTTCCTTTAGCAAAAATCCCTTTTTTTTTCCAGTGGAGTGGGGTTGGCTGGCGCTGAGCATCGATGCTTGCGAACGCCTCTGCTTGCGTTGGGAATCAGGGACTATCTGTATCGCTGCCACCGAGGCAGGTTTGCTTATTTTTAGCTGCTAAATGGCAAGGGAAGACTCTCCTATGGTTTAGCTGTTAATTGCAAGGGAAAACTCTCCTGCAGGTTATCTGCATGTCCACGTTATGAATCATAGAATGGTTAGAGTTGGAAGGGACCTCAGAGATCATCAAGTTCTAACCCCCCTGCCCTGGGCAGGGACACCTCCCACCACACCAGGTTGCTCCAAGCCCCATCCAGCCTGGCCTTGAACCCCTCCAGGAATGGGGCAGCCACAGCTTCTCTGGGCAGCCTGTTCCAGTGCCTCACCACCCTCACAGTAATGAAGTTCTTCCTAATATCCAGTCTAAATCTCCCCTCTTCCAGTTTTAAAGCCGTTACCCCTTGTCCTATCACTACTCTTCCTGACAAAGCAGTCCCTCTCCTGCTCTCCTGAGCTGAAGAAGGAGTAGTAACGTGTTTTGGACGTGGAGTTCTTTTGTATGTCTATAGAGGAGCTAATCGATAAAGGTAATAAAACAGGGATTATTTCGCTGTTTGCTCGGCAAGACCGACTTTGAGGAGCAGGGTGGGCGAGAGGGGAAGAGTCTGTTTCGAGTTGTGACACTTCCCTATTAATAAACTGTTGAACTCATTTAAAGAAAGACAAACCAGCACTTGTTTTTGTTTAAGAAGAGCAAGCTCAGCATTTCCATTTGAGCACAGGAAACTGGTGGTGTGGCTCTTGGTAGCTTTCTTTTTTTTCCTTCTTACTGTCTGCTTTGTGAAGTCCTCATCCTTATCTGGATATTGCTGGCAAGCAGGAATTTCATGAGGGCTTGGAGGAAAGGGTGGACCCAGTGGGACAGCCGGTGGGCAAGCAGCCCACATCCCCAGCTCAACCAGGTGTGGGTGGGGAAAGGTGTGTGTCTCCATCCACCTGTTCTGAATGGTTTCACAGCTGGAGCTGCCTTGTGTTGGTGCTGAGGACAGTCTTTGGTGGTCCAGCAGCCTTGTTGTTACAGCTGCGAGGGGTCAGAAGTCATCCCTCCCCCAGGCTTAGCCCGTGTGGTGAAGCACGTGCTCTCAACCGTGTGGGGTTTTCAGGGTTGTGGGGACCTGGGGTAATAAATTCTGCGGCCGGACCAGCCGTGGTTACGAGCACAATTCCTGGAAGCAGAATCCCAGGCAGGGAGGGTGGGAGCTGGAGGTCAGGGATGCTCTCACCGACACTTTCAGCGTGTGCAGGTAATTCCCTGCAACAGGAAACAGCTTCTTGACTTTGAACCGTGTTCTTTTTAAGTGTGGCCATAACCCTCTGACTTAGAAGAATTGTTCCCATCTGTGCAACGAGTTGTAATTTCATATAGAGGATCTAATTCTAGGCTTTCTTGGTAATTAGATTGTAAATGAGTTTTTAATGATTTTTTTTTTTTCCCCTCTCTCCCCCCTCCTCCTCCTTCCAGGAATTGACTGATAAAAGACTAAATGTGGCGGTGAATCTTAACCAGGATGTAGGTCATCTCAAGAAGCTGCTCGTGTCAGTAAGCCAAATGCTGTCAAAGGGACGAGAACACTACCAGCTAGTAGGTAGGTGCGACTGGTGGCCGTCTGGTTGAACTGGGTGGCTGTCGGGAGGGACTACTGGTCTGCGATGGTGGGACCCTGTTCAGATTTAGCAAACTGGGTGTCAAAATCTATGGATTTCAGGGTGCAAATCATCAAAAGCTTCTAGGAGGTACCAGATTTGTTCCCCTCTGGATCCATACTTGGGTTAGATGGGGCTAATCTCATCCCCACATCCCTCTCTGGGCAGCATAACTCTTCATCCTTCCCTTTCATGCCTCTGCTCCATGCAGCAGGTTAGCTGAAGTTTTCCCCTCTCTGCCTGTGCTTTATTTCCTTCATCCTGAGCGAAATGTGTACATATATGTGCTCGGATGGCTCTGGGATGGAGGTTATCAAGTGCCCTGCTGGGCTTTTGCTGAGTTAGCAGCAACAGCTTGCTGTGGTCACGGAGCTTATGAGTATCCGAGGCATCAGTCTGGCATGAACTCTTTGTCCAATTATAGCCACACAAACCAAGGCTTTTATTTTAATATACAGCCCTCTTGGAAACCTGGGCCTCTGTGGTGGACTGCATCATTCTGATAAACTTCTTAAATGCCCCAAAGTTAGCGAACGGTCGGATAAACTCGAGAGGCTGCACTTTCTCAGGAGGCTGCTGCAGCTGTCTGAAGGCGGGTTGTGAACCTCTCGGCTTGGGAGGCACCAAACGAGGTCCCACAAGAAGTGTCAGGGCTCCCTCTCATCCACTGAGGATGGGAACTTGGGTTTTTGAGGTTTTGGGAGGGCTTCTTTTTTTTCCTGCCTCTGTGTGAGCAGCGGAGCTGGTCGTAAGGGTCGGTAACAGGGTGTTTGGGGTGGGGTGAGGATTGTCTGGTAGGATGGGTTTGGTGCGGGTGGGAGGAAGGTATCGTCTTGGCCTTGGCCTCTGCTCTGGGAGGCTCTTCTTGCTCAGTCTTCCCCCCACCCCCCTGCCCCTGTCTCGTTCCCCCGGGGCTTCGTTGCAGACCGATGCTAACGAAGCGGGTGGCAGGAGGCTCGGATTTGCTTCAACACCACCCTTCGGAGACGGCTGGGCTGACCTGGCGTTTTGTGTGTTTCTCTTGCAGAATGAAGATGGGGGAATCGTTAATTTGAGGATAGCAGAAGGCATTGTATTATATTTTGCCAAATTAAAGCCTTATTTATGTTTTCACCCTTTCTACTTCGTCAGAAACACTGAACAGAGTTTTGTCTTTTCTAATCCTTGTTAGACTACTGATTTAAAGAAAAATACCAACCCAACTCTGTAGACACCTCCGGAGTTTAGTTTTATAATAAAAACAAACCTGTTTGGATAATTAGACCTTTACATTCCTGGAGAAGACAGTAAATGCATAATCTTTTCTCTTCTTTTGCTCAATAAAACTTGGTCAGAAAACTCCAACGTGGTAAAGTCACCAATGGGATATAACATTTTAATACCGATGTTGTACACTGTTTTACTTAATTACATTTTTGGGATTAGCTGCCTCTGACTTCAACCTCAAGTAAACACTCCTTTTTTTTTTGTTTGTTTTGTTTTGGTTTTTATGGGGGTTTTATTTTTTTTCTTTTGGTTGCTAATGTAATCAGTTTTTGTAATGGTGTCAGCAAATAAAGGGATGCTATTATTCAAGGTGTTCCTGCTCTCTTCTTTTAACTGCACGTGGATGACTCAGGTGAGATTTCCACCTCTTCCCTTCCCTGAAACGAGCATCAGGTTGTTCTTGGGTTTGGGCAGAAGAGGAGCCACAAGTTCTTCTTGTGCTTGTCTTCCTTCTAAAAAAGGAGCAAGTCTTCCTTCTGGAAAAAAAATAAAAATGGCTCTAAGGCTTTAAAAAAACCACATGAGTTCCCCAGGAAACCATCATGTGAACTGTGGTTCCCATGTCATGTATCGTCTCTGGGGGGGTTAAAAATCGGGGAGGAACAGTTAGAAACATTGGATTGGGTGGCAAAGCCAGATTTTGTGGAGGTGTTGGACAACCCACATTTGGGCACAAGACTGTGATGGAAAAAAGTTTGGGGAGGGATTGGTTACTCTGTTACTGAGTTCTTCATTGGAAACAAATCTGGGGATGGTCTTTGATGGGACAGGGATTTTCCTGGGGGCATGGGGAGATCAGATGGACACTCCTCCGCTTTGGATTTGGATTTGGAACCCTTCAGTTCTGTGGGAGATTCTCCAATAAAGCCAGGTAAGATGTTGCTGAATTCTTGATAACACTTGAGGACGTGATTAACCTGAGAGAAGGCAACAAAACAAAAGTGAAGTTAATTGTAGAGGGAAAATCGTTTGAAGTCCTTGCTCTCAGCTCTTCATGCTTGTCTTTATGGGATTTTTGTTAATATTCTTGTCCTTTGTCACCCAACTGCCCTTGACCAGCCAGAAGGTGAAGTGAGGAATTTTCTTCCATGCATGGTCCCAGTGGTCTCCTGAATGATCTAAGTCCTGCTGAGAGCTATGAAATGGCTCAGAAGAGGAAGAGAAAATTGAAAAGCACAGTCAGAAAACTCTGGGGCCAGTGTTTTTTCAGTGGTGCCCAGTGACACGACAAGAGGTAACAGGCACAAACTTGTACATAAGAAGGTCCATCTAAACATGAGGAGGAACGTCTTCTCTTTGAGGGTGGCAGAGTCCTGGAAGAGGTTGCCCAGAGAGGTGGTGGAGTCTCCGTCTCCGGAGACATTCAAAACCCTCCTGGACACCTTCCTGTGCAACCTGCTCTAGGAGGATCTGCTTTGGCAGAGGGAGTTGGATGGTCTCCAGACATCCTTTCCGACCCCATAGCATTCTGTGATTCTGTAACTTGTGTTTCTTCATGAAAGCTTGAACCCTTGAGTTTCAACAGTAGCTATTAAAACCGTTATGTTCCTTGGAGGTGTTATGGCACTTGGGTTTTTACTCAACGGAATTAGTCTAACTTTTATAGGTGAACTAAGAAGCATTTGTAGTGCCAGGGACATCTGCAACTAGATCTACGGGAAAACCTGAACCCTGGTGGATCTCCATGCTTGCCTGAGTTGTGGTTGGAGGCTGATCCTTTGGCAGCTCTCAAGGCCTGTTTTTTGGGTAAATAGCAGCATGATGGATCCATGTGGGTTAGAGCGTTTGGAAACTGTTTATAAACCTGAGCTTCAGTGGTGGCAGTTTGTGGTGGGAGTGTTGTGGTGTTGCTCTGATGGGCTCCTGCCCATCTGGAGAATCCCCCTGGCCACCCCAGCTGGGAAGCTCCTCTTGGAAGCTCTGTCCCTTAGTGAAATACATGGTGGTGGGGGCAGGTGGTGGTTGTGTGGGAGAGCAGACCCAAGTTTCTGTTGCAGTATCTGTTTTCTAATGTGTGGTTGGGTGGAAGCTCAGCCTTCTCCTGGATCAGATGTTCTCTCTGGCTCCTCTGTACATCTGGGTCTGGGCTGTTTTATTTGCTCCTTTCCTTCTCCCTGATGGGTAAGGGCCATGGGCAGCAGGAAATCTTCACAAAGAGCTGTTTCCCATCCTTCCTATGCTCACCAAATGACAGTTCTTCCAGTATCTGTGGGTAAACTGGTCTGGGGGTGCTTAGGACCTTCCTGCATGTTTTCTTGCTGTGTGCATTGCTGGTTGTAGAGCAAGCAGAGTAGGCCACTGGTGACTTCCCTCCATGGTGGGCCTTCTTCCCTGTGTTCAGGTGGGGGAGTTGCTTTGCCAGACCCTGAAAAAGCTGGGGGTGAGACACAGGTTCCACAAATACTGAGTGGAGCAGGGTTGGTTGTCCTGTGTCTGTCCCCACTGTGCTGCCACAAAGGCAGAGCAGGTTGGGGAGCTCCTGTGTTCATCCTGCCTCCTTTTCCAGCTGCCTGGATGGTGCTTGGTATGGGCAATGCCCAATGAAAACCAGGATCTCCGGGTAAAGGAGCATCTCTTTTTTTTCCCAAAAAAATGGGTTTTCTAATGCTGACGGTGCCTTGTTCAAGGAAGAAATGCTCCTGGAAGGGATGGCAGTGCCTGGGAGAGCCTCCAGGCACAGCCTCGGGAGGAGCAAAGGTGGGATGAGTGTTGGAGGTGGAAACCTGGCTGTGGCTCCAGGCTCTGGGTTTCCAGTGGGTTACGGTGCAGAGCAGGGGGTGAAGGTGCTGCTGCAGCGCTTCGTTTAAAAGAGGAGAGATCTGCGGCATCGTTCCCTTTCTCTCCTGGCAGAAATCCTCACCGGAGAGGACACCAGCCCTTTCACTTTTTGAAGTTTAAGTGCAGGCTTTTTATTTTGCTTTAGGATGTAGGGAGGTGTTAGAGGCGGCTGTAAAAAAGATCCCCTGGAAAACCTACCTGATCCCCTACTCTGAAGGGTGAAGAGAGGTTCCCCTGGAGCAGCGGGAGGGAGGGATGGATGCTGTTCCATCTCAGTGTCCTCTTGGTAAAACGTGGCTGCTGGGTGTCACCTCTCAAATTTGGAAGCCTTTAGCTCTGCCCTTTGGTCACTGAGAAATCCCTTCTGCTCTGAGCATCCGCTGAGATGGTGTAAAGACTGGAAGAGGAGGAGGCAGGGGGGAAAGTGTGTGGGAAGCTGATTCATCAGAGCAGAAGGTAGAGCTGGTACGTGGTGTGTTTTCCCACCTCACCACGAATCCTTGTGTCCCCCCCCTCGCCTCCTCTCTGCAGAGCTTCAGCCCTTGGTTTCCAGCCAGGCCGGGAGCCGCGGCAGGAGGCAGCTTGATCTCTGCCCGCGCTAGAGGGAGACAATAGCTAATGGATACAGAGATGCTTTTCCTTGGAAAAAAGCCCAAATGGGGATGTTTGGCTGCCAGCAAGGTATATTATTATTATTTTTTTTTATTCCAAGGCCAGGGTGGGATTCACACCAGGCGAAGCTGCCCGCGATGCGGCACTGGCTCTCCGGTGGTACCGAGCCCGATTCGCCCGCCAAAGGGGCTTCTCTTGCTTTCTGCTCTTTGTCACTTCTGCAAATGGAAATGAGAAGATGCGGGGAGGTGGGGGGGGAGGCTCCGAGCTGTCTGTTTACTCCCGCTGAAGTTGGGCTGCCTCCTTCCTCGCCCCTAAGCACGAACCTCCCACCCTTCCCCAGCTGTACCCAGCAGACGCCAGCAGCGAGTTGTTCATCTCAACAGCGGCTGCTGTTGGGTTTTCTCGGGCGATGACTCACTCGGCTATTTATTATTGTGACTTTAAAAAAAGAAATCTCCTGCAACTTTAATTCAACCCCGCATCATTCAAATGATTTTGCCTTAAGAACCCCTTTGAAGTGACGCGGCGGTGTTTTCGCCCTGGGGCTGCTGGAGGTCTGTGCCACCCTGGTGCCACCCTTACCCGGTGTGTGACCTTGGCCCTGTTCTGCAGCGCTTACGCTGCCCTTCACAGTCAGCTGGAGATCACTGACCACTTGCTGGGGTACCAGGCTCTTGCCAGGATGGTTTTGGCAGAATTCACATAATCACAGAATGCTGTGGGGTTGGGAGGGACCTCTGGAGATCATCTAGTCCAACTCCTGGTCAGAGCAGGTTGCACAGGAACACATCCAGGCAGCTTTGGAATGTCTCCAGAGATGGAGACTCCACCACCTCTCTGGGCAGCCTCTTCCAGGGCTCTGGCACCCTTAAAGGGAAGAAGTTTCTCCTCATGTTTAGATGGAACTTCTTACATACAAATTTGTGCCCATTGCCTCTTGTGCTGTCACTGGGCAACACTGAAAAAAGACTGGCCACATGCTCCAGACACCCACCCTTCAAGTACTTACTGTCATTGATCAGATCCCCTCTCAGTCTTCTCTTCTCCAGACTAAAAGGACCCAAGTCCCTCAGTCTTTCCTTGTAAGAAAGATGTTTTACTTCCCTAATCATCATCTTCTGGTTCTGCCTTTTGCATTGGGCAATGGGGGATCCAATGTGAAAGGTCCTCTGGGGGATCTACTGGAGGTTCTCCTGCATGTCTTGGTGGAAGCTGTGAGTGGTGAGACCTGCTGCTGGCAAAGGGGGAGTTCCTAAGGGAGCATCTAGAAGGGGAGAAACACCATTTCTGCTCGTTTTGTTGGCTAAACTTAGCCAGGATGCAAAGCCAGGAGGCAATCCAGCTCTGAGGTGAGGACACCACCATGCAGGACCCTTTGATATGCTCAGATTTATTTGGTTAAACATCATCTTCCAGTGAACTCTCTTCTCTGTGCGTCCAAAGTGTGCCTCTGCCCTGGCTGGAGGGGAAATGTCTTGGGGACAAAGAGCTTCTGATAATGCTGTTGGACACTAAGTCTCAAAGCTTTAAAATGAACTGAAGATAAAGACTATTTTTCCAGTAGTCAAGCTTTCTTTCACTTCCTTTTGGAGATCTAGGTTGCTTCAATAAATATCTGTGGATCCCACGTCAGCCCTGGCTGGTCTTCTCTGCTGCAATGTCTTGAAGTGGCCAGGGAAAGTGATGGGTGCTCCTTGAAGGGAGGAGCATTAGCCAGCTGTCTTCATGGAGGGCATCTTCTATCCCAGACTTGCTTAAAAATAACCCTGGAGTAGCTTCTAAAGGTACAAATGATGCCGATTTTGTTGAGAGCTCTGCCTGTTGCAGGGGCTGGACTAGAGAACTGAGAACTCTGACCTTCAGCCAGTCAGAGCTTCATCTGGATGTTGTCTTCTGTGAGACTCCACCAAAGCAAACAGGTCAGTAGAAGCCTTGGGGAGTTTCCTAAATTTATGTGAGGGACCAGAAGAACAGAGACAACCCATGGGAATACCAGGACTTGCTCAGGCAAGCGCTGGAAGAAGTTGCTCCTGGTGTGTCCCATCCCAAAACAGCCTCTCCTGGTTCCCAGCCACCTGCCATTCCCCCAAACGCACGTTGCCAAACCAGTGACAAAGCCCTGGTGAGGGGCAGGTATCACTAGCATCCCTCGGGGCAGGAGCTGGAATGAAATCATGACAGCCTGCTGGAATGGCTTTTTCCCCCTGAAACTGTCTCCCCAAAAAACATTTTTTTTTTAATTTTTTTTTTTTTTTCATGGAAGAAACAAAAGCCAGAGTCGGGACCAACACCTTTGTGTTCTTTAGTCAGGGCAAGGCTCTTTTAAAGACAAGTCAGTTGGAAACCATTGTAAATGAAGAATGACTCTGTCAAAACACCTAAGCCATCCAAAATTGAATTCCCCTTTTTCTGTTGGAAGAGGAGGAAAAAGGTTACGTATTTCCTTTTATTTTTTCCCCCTCCCCGTCTGATGCTCTTTCTAGGAAAGAAAACAAAAGACCTTCCTTCTGAAATACCTGCAGTGATGATTTATAACACTTGTGCCAAATAACCCGAACCCGGCAACCGTGACCGTTTTCCTCTTTCAGTCCGTCTCCATCATTCTCTGAGATGAGGGATGTCCTGCTGCCCACAGCCTTTGTTGGGCACCTCCCGCCTCTTGGGTGGCGGCACTGGCGTGTGATGTCCAGCCAAGATGTCCAGGAGAAACCGTGGTCCTTCTGGGGTGCCTCAGGTGGGATGTGACCCACATCTGGATGAAAGACTGATTATTTTTCACATTTTTATTTTTGCATGCATATGTTTGGGAACGACCTGAGGTCCCTGCTCCAGGGGAGATCGATTTGATCCCCCCTTTCCTGTGCTTGAGATGGGCAGGGAGGTGGTGCTTTGGGCTGGTGCATCCATGGTGCAACCTGCACGTGGCTCCTCCGTGGCTGATCTCAGCTTCCTGCGGGGATGCTTCTATTTTTGGAGCGGTTTCACCTAAAAATACATCTTTAGGCGCCTGGGGAAGCTGGCTCTGCATGGTTGAGGAGCTAATTAAACTGAGGGGAAACGCAGGCCTTTGAGCAGGACCTGTTCTGTGTTGCTGAAGATGGTTTTGTTTTTTTTTTCTTCCCCCTCTTTTTGCAACAATCCACGTTCTCCTTGTACTGCAGGGACAAAAGCCGGACGTTTACCCTTCCTCTGCAGGAAGGGCAGGCTCGCATCCCAGGTGCCTGGGCATTAGTCTTGCTTTTGTGCAGCTTTGTCCCCTCCCCAAATTCCTGAACTTCAGCCTCAGCCCCCCTGCAACCGTTGTACGACCCTGTGAGCAACGGTGGCTGCAGCCCCATTCCGTGCTCAGCTGGACAAGGGGGTGGGATCCCAGTAAACAGCTTAGGCTCTATTAGATGTCATTAATTTCTAGAGGTCTAGGTTTAGTATCCACCACCGATGCGCTGAGAGGTCCTGGTGGGCTCTTGCTTTTCCAGACTGGCCATCAGCAATTCTTTCTATTACCCAAGTCACCTTCAGATAGGTCACAGGCCACTTGTAAGGATCAGCTGGACAAGGGTGCAGGGCCATCTTGTCTAGACCATGCTTTTGCCAAGGAAGGTTGGACCCAGATGATTCTTGAGGTCCCTTCTGACCTGGCTTTCTGTGATTCTATGACATGCAGCCATAGCTCCTGTTGATATCTTTGTGGGACTAAAAACCATGAGATGGATGGAAGCCTGGGGAGCTTTGTGGGCTTTACTCTTGCAGGATATTCTTGCAGGACCTGTTTGGGTAAAACACCCGTCAGCTCCTCAACCAGTCCTAAAGCACGGAGAAGAAATAGCCCAAGACCATTTCATAGCTTATTTTTAATGCCAGACATGTTTCTACGGCACGTTAATGCTGCCTGGGGCCATCCTTGAAGACCTGATCTCTTGCTTAAGCAGAAAGGCTTGTCCTAATCCAGCCCTGTAGAAAACAACCTGAGTTGCATCAGATGTTGGGATATAGTTCTTTAAAATCACTAAATATTTCAGGAGCAGGTTGGTATCAGCAATGCCGGTCCTGGCTGGTCATTATTAATTCAATGGATGCAGTTGTAAATTGGCCGAGGAAGCACCGCAGCCGGAATTTCACGTGCTGCTTCCCCATTGCAGCCTCCTGGGGTGTTGTGCTGGATCCTCAGTGAGTCTGAACAGGGCTCCCAGCCTTCAACCAGCTGCTAGACTGGGAAAAAATTAGATGTTGTACGAGTTGCCCGGCCTGGGTCCTCTGTCCCTGGTTTTATACAGCAGGATTTTAGTAAGTTGTCCCCTGTAAGATGTTTTTCCTAAATCTCCAGCGTGCTCCTGCGATGGAGTGATAATCTTGGATTAAGGAGACGGTGCCACCCCGGTGGCTGCACCGACGTGTCCCCGTTCCCAGCCCAGCAAGGCGTTTCGTAACCCTGAGCTTCACGTTTCCCCAGCCAAAAGGGGGAGAAACTGATACCTCCCGGCTCTCAAAGCGCCTTTGATACCTGATGTGGAGGGGGGGGAAACAGCAAGAGCAACCTGTCTTTGGCATGGGGGGAGAACTAGCTCTTTTATAAGTGTTTGTAGGGGGAAAAAAAAGCCTGAAAATGGGACTTCTGGGAAGGCAAACTTCCACAAATGTGCATCTCTATATGTGTACAATCCTAGAATGGTTAGAGTTGGAAGGGACCTTAAAGATCATCCAGTTCCAATGCCCCTGCTATGGGCAGGGACACCTCCCACCAGACCAGGTTGCTCCAAGCCCCATCCAGCCTGGCCTTGAACCCCTCCGGAGATGGGGCAGCCACAGCTTCCCTGGGCAAATACATGTATTTGATGTATTAGATATATTTTATCTATATTGCAGCACACACCTCATCTTGTCTTTCCCCCTGCTTTGCAGGGGAGGGCAGTTGGGTTCTGGGCTGATTTTTTTTTTTTGGGTGGAAACGGGGCCAGTATGTGGCTTTGTCACCCTGTCCCCAAGCGATGTGCCGTGCAGGAGCGTGCTCTGGGTCTGGCTTTCTGCCCGCTTGATGAGAGGTGCCTTGCGAAGAGCTGTGCCACACACAGCTGTATTAAACCCATATATACCCGCTGCTGCCGGGCACTGCAGGGGGAGCTGGAGGGAACGTCCCCAGCTTTTCTTTGCTCTTGGATTCCTGTTGTTGCCAGTTGGGGCGAGTTTATCCTAAATCTTCTGGTATTTGATGGGTTTTTGGCGCGTCCCAGTTTGCAGGGTTGTGTAACCGGTGCCTCGGCTCCCTTCGGAAGCTGAAGGAATTTCATCCCTTGTGGCTGGGTGAAGGGGCAAATGCCACGGGACTGAGATGAGGAGAAGGTCCCACCATGACTGTGTGTTAAGCACATGTTGTGCCAGTGAGGGCTCTGATGTATATATGCATATATACATCAAACTCATCATCTATGAGACCCCACCTGGAGTGCAGCAGCTCCGGAGCCCTCAGTGCAGAGATATGGACCTGTTGGAGCAGGGCCACAGGAGGCCATGGAGATGCTGGGAGGGCTGGAGCCCCTCCGCTGTGAGGACAGGCTGAGAGAGCTGGGGGGGTTCAGCCTGGAGAAGAGAAGGCTTTGGGGAGACCTTTGAGCCCCTTCTAGTCCCTAGAGGGGTTCCAGGAGAGATGGGAAGGGGCTCCTGAACAGGGAGGGGAGCCGTAGGACCAGGAGTAATGGCTTTAAACTAAAAGAGGACAGGTTTAAATTTGATATAAGGAAGAATTGTTTCAGTCTGTAGGTGGTGAGACTGTGGCCCAGGTTGCCCAGAGAAGCTGTGGCTGCCCCATCCCTGGAGGGGTTCAAGGCCAGGCTGGATGGGGCTTGGAGCAACCTGGTGTGGTGGGAGGTGTCCCTGCCCAGGGCAGGGGGTTGGACTAGATGGGCTTTCAAGGTCCCTTGCCACCCAAACCGTTCTGTGATGCTATGATATGACTATGTGTTTAACCCATAAGATGAGGGGCACTAGTTCCTAATTAGCAGTTAACACTCCCAAGCATGACTTTTTCTATTTTCCCTTACTTTTTTCTTAAGATCCATCTTACAGGCTCACTTTTTGCTACCTAAATCCACATGGCAGCATCAGCCTTTGCTGTTGTCTGGGCTCTCCTGGCCCTGTGGCCAGCAATAGGCTGCTGTAGCTGCACCCAGCGTTAACGAGAGGGCTACTCTTAATTACGGGCGCTGCTGTTTATCTCCATGGCTCTTTTTGCTGCTGACAAAAGCCGGCTCAGGAGGGGAGGGGGTAGGGGATGGTGTTTCTCTTGTTAATAAGCTGCGTGTGTGCCCTGGCAGTGATATATTGATGTATTTTTAATAAACATTCCCTTTTAACAGGCCACATACGTGTCCCGTGCTAATCTGCTCATTACAGGATCGCAGGGCGGCTCGCGGGGTCCGTAAGCCTGTGCCTTGGCGAAGCCCGTTTTCATAGTCATCGCTGGTGCCTTAGATCTCGTGCTTCCTGAAGGGGAGAGATGATGAGCGTAATAAAGAACTAGCTGTGCTAATTACGGTCATCCTTGAAGTTTAGAGGATGGAGGTGCACCGCCTCAATTAAGGGGGGGGAAAAAAAAGCGGGGAGCGATAACCCGGTAATAGAAAAAACTTTTGCTGATCACTCCCTCTGGAAAAGGGTGGTTCCTCCTCCTCTTACCCCATTGCCAAACCACCTCCCTTAGGATGGAATAATAGTGAGAGGGACTCTTTGTCAGGGAGGGAGTGACAGGACAAGGAGTAATGGTTTTAAATTGGAAGAGGGGAGATTTAGATTGGATATTAGGAAGAACTTCTTTGCTGTGAGGGTGGTGAAGCACTGGAACAGGCTGCCCAGAGAAGCTGTGGCTGCCCCATCCCTGGAGGGGTTCAAGGCCAGGCTGGATGGGGCTTGGAGCAACCTGGTGTGGTGGGAGGTGTCCCTGCCCAGGGCAGGGGAGTGGGAACTGGATGATCTTTAAGATCCCTTCCAACTCTAACCATTCTGTGACTGGGGAGAATCCAGTATCCTGTAGGTAGGAAGATGTTTAAAATGGGTTGGTACTTGGCAGAAAAATAAATGTTCCCAACTGTGCACGTGTGGTTCTTTTGTCTGCGATGGCTCACGATGGATCCCGTGGTCAATTAAAAATGCTGCAGCTCAGTTCTGCAGTTTTGTACCGCTGTCTCCTGGAGCTGCAGCATGGACACTTCTCAAAGAGCAACTTAATTCATTATAGTGCATTTGAGGTATCTGCACGTTGCAGAGAGTGATGGCAGGGCTGGTGGTGTTTTGTCCTCCCAGTTTTAGGTGCCTTTGGATGATTCTTCTCTCTCCCTACTTTGCTTTAAGTTGCTTGGTTACCAGCTGCAGGAGCCAAGTGGTGAAGGCAGCCTTGGCTTTGCAGGAGCCTTCTGCCCATGTGGTCAGGTTCCCTCTCAGTGGCTTGGAGCGGCAAGATGAGTTAAGTGTGACCCTCCCTCTTGCCTTTCCCAGTCATTTTGGTAACGAGGACAGAGCTTTTCCTCGTCAACAGCCTACCCACAGCACCTGGAGAGATGCATCAGGGCAGGGAGCCTGCACTGAGGGGCTGCTGCAGCGTGTGTCTCTACCAATCTCATTTTTGGGGGACTGGGGCATGGTGCTGCTGCTCCTGCACCGTGGTTGTCAACCTGCTCTCTCAGTTTGGGATGCTGCCGGGGAGGAAATCGAGTTCACGGGGGTGCCTCCATGGTCACTGATGTGGTCCAAACCTGCGCCTGAGGGTGATGCTGGTGTGTGTGGGTGATGCTCTGAGAGCTTTTGCCCCAGCACTGCTCAGCCTGGGGAGCAGCACGTGTCCTTCGTGGCTGCAGGGATGAGGTTTTGGTTGCATTTC
>VZRU01003870.1:158620-174653 GCA_013398155.1 Pedionomus torquatus | reverse complement strand
ATTTATTTAAAAAAAAAAAAAAAAAAAAAAAAAAATTAAAAAAATGCTGTAGTCCATAGGATGGCCTGGCTTTCTGCCAACGGCCAGGGTCAAAAAGCCCTAGTCTGATAGAAGGAGAAAATATGGGATGGCTTTAAGCTTACCAGGATGGGAGAGACGGCTTTCACTGGCGTTTTCATAAATTTAAAAATGAGTGGGTTGGTTTCACTGTGAGAACCGTCGTCGAGGAGTGGAAATGCTAAGGCTGGAGTTACGTCAGGCGGTAAGTGGGGGACCTTGATACTCTCCACCTTCTTGTAGTTAAAGAGCAGAAATTAACCAGGTAAGACACGGCTTTCATAAATCCTAGAAAAACAGCAACAAAGGGACTCGTTTTCCATGGTTTGAGCTTTGGTAAATGTTTTCCTGCTCCCCTCTGTAGTGCTGGTGGCCAGAAATGCATTGGAAAAGATGTCTTCTTCACACGCCCCCGAATGGTGCGGTACCCACAAAGAAACCACAGACACTGGTGTGGCACTGGGGGGGTGGGGGGATGTACAGACGAATGGCTCTTCAGTTTTGGGGAGCACGTCCTTAATTTTGTGATGTAGCCGGGCTGTAGGTGCTGGGGTCCAAAGAAAAGCATCCAACCCTGGGAGCCCTGCTATCACCAATACCTTCTGCGCTGGGATTTTCACTTGAGCTAGGACCTGTCTGTCAAACCTTCTTGCAAACCTTCTTGCTAAAAGTGAGATGACTACGTACAGTGTAAAGAAATGATGTGATCACCCCTTCCCTTTAGGCTGTCTTCAAAATTACCCAGCCTTGTACAGAAAAGCCTTCCAGATCCTCTCTACGAGCCATAAGCCTCAGAACTATCTGGCTTCATTTTTGTGGGAGTGAAAGAGCTCTTCATTACGTCTTCCAAAAAAATGGGAGAAGTCAAAATGAGGAAAACATAATGAAAGTGGCTGGCGTAAACATAGCTGTATATTCCTACAGGTCTCCATAGTTAGCTGCTCTCATTAATCACCGCCGTATCCAAGCATTTATGAATTTCACCAATTATTTTTCCTGCGTGTTTTTCTTGGGAGGAGAACAACTAATTGGTCCTGGGCTTCATTACCGCTCCTGGGTACCAGAGGAGATAGTGACGTGCCTCCAGCCAGGCTGTGTGTGGGCATGGGCTTGAGAGGTGAGTCCGTACAAGTGGCCCTTGGGATGAGAAGGGAGAGGAGCTTTGTCTTTGGGGTTGGGGATCATAGAACCATAGAATGGTTAGAGTTGGAAAGGACCTTGAAGATCATCGTGTTCCAACCCCCCTGCCACAGGGATGTGCTTGAACCTCACCATTTGCCCCTTTTTGAGGGGTGGGAACATGACCTTGAGGGAGGGAGACCATGGTTCCCACTTCAGCCTTCAGAAACGCCCTTTCCATCACACATTTGTGGATGTCTGAGATCAAAACTGACCTATTCTGCTCTTTTTCTCACCCGAGTCACGTGCCGCTCTGATCGCATTGGGTGTGAGACACATCACGAGCTGCTGCACAGGCTCGGGGCAGCCACCACCAGCGCTCCCAGTGCTTCCCTCTCCCCGTCCCCTGTTATAATTAAAGCACAAAGCCTGATTGCAGCGTGTCCGTGGGGGTAACGTGCAGCTCTTCTTCGGCCTGCTGCTGTCGGGAAACAATACAGTAGTTCTTCCCAAACAGGCATTTGGTGGAGAAAAAGCAGTCTGGGTGCCTCTCCCTGACCAGATGCAATCTGTGGAGGACATTTCAGGTGTCTCCAGCTCTGCTATGACATGCACATCACCAGGCTGCAGATTACTATTAATTATATTAATTATTATTAAATATTTATTGTTGTTGCTATTATAATTGCCATTATTATGATTATTACTAGTGCCATTATTATGATTATTATTAGACTATCACCTCTCCTGACCTGGGGATGAGCTGCAGCTGATTAAAGCCTGAGCATGGAGCAGCGAGCAAGTGCCAGGGCTGGGGGAGGACACATCGGGCTGCACCTTCATCGTTGAAACCCGGGATGATGCCATGTCCTGGTGCACGTGATTAATGAGCCCTGACTCCACGGCAGCCAAGCAGTGCGGGGCGGGTGCTCCCTGACTGCTCCTGTGGGATGCCTGGTCTTTGATGATGCCCCAAGGTTTGACTTTTCAGGGTGATGGTGGCTCCCAGCTGGGGGTTTGGCAAGCCCAGTGGGTAACGGCGCCCACTGGAACCCCCATTCATCATGGGAGAGGTGCAGGGGGTGCAGCTGGGCTGGATGTTACAGGACCTGATGGGCATTGATTATTGCCCATGGTGGGTAATTCAGATGATGGATTGGCTCAGGTTGAAGGAAATCTGCTCTCGACCCCAGTAAGCCAGGACTTTGCCCAGGAACCGTTTGACAGCTTGGCTTGACCAACTGAACCTATATTTAGACAAATTAACTTGTATAAGTGCCCAGCGGGAAGGAAACCCTCTTCACTTTCGTATTGCAGCCTTGGTCTGGCCCACACTTTGTTTTTTGAGGTGAGGCTGCAGCAAGCGCATTTCTGGAGATGTTCTCCAGTCTCTGCCAACATCTGCTGCTTCTACCCCCCCGCCCAGGTATTTTTTGATCTGAACTTCCAGGTTGAGGTGACTTTTTTTTTTTTTTTTTTTTTTTACAGCAGGTTTGTGTTGTTGTTTGACTTGCACAAAGAACAAGGACTCTATCATTTTCACTTTTTGAGTCCTGCCGGGACATGACAGAGCATTTTTAGAAGACGCTATTTAATTAAAACACCAGCAACTGGAATTTCTGGAAAAACATCAGAGGTTCTCATAAATTATCCTGGTCTCGCATGTTTCACACTCCCAGTCTTCTACCTTTTGTTTAGCCTGTATTATTTTGGAGCGTGTTTCAGGGGAATACTTATGGGCAAAGCATGTTCCTAGCTATGACTGGCTTGCTTACAAATTACCCTTTAATCAACAGATTTGATATTAATTAATAATTCATAGACTGCTCTTAGGATAAAATTGCATAATAATGTATTTGATGCAGCCCAAAGTGTCCATTGTAGATGGCATAAAATGTTAATTAGCAGGAAAATGCAGTTAGGAGAAAACTCTTTTAATTATGTAATAGGCCTCGTTACAATGGGTAATCAACAATGCTTCCAAATTAGCCCGCTGACAGCATTTATCTATACATAGCAAATAAACTTCCGTGTGTGGAAAATACATTTGAGCTCAAGTCAGCTCCTTAATTGCTGTCAGACAGTTTTGAAGTCGTTGTGGCCCCTACCAATCTTTTTGGAAAGGACCCCGCTTCTGGGCTGAACGGGGCCATACGTAAAGCTTGGATGAGAACGGGGAAAATAGTTCACAAATATTTGCTCTCATATGCAAGCAAATTTCAATTTGACCTTTTAGGGGACCCTCATCAGAATACTGCAGCGTTCTGCTGACGGCGCTGCCCGGAGAAAAATGTAAAGCATCGGTGCATGAATATCCCTTGAATTTCACATTGTGCATTAGGTCGCCCGGCTCACACTGGCTGCTTTGTTGATGCGTTGCATAAATCACCCAGCTGGGCAACCGCAAACCGGGTCGTGTGCCCAATATGGCCAACGTGCCCCGAGAGCGTGCACAAAGACCTGGTTGAAAGCTACTTAGATATCCAGCTTTCCTTGTGAAGGCAAGATGGGCAGGAGCTCAAAAAGCAGATGCCTCGTTCGTAACCTCTGTCCCCGGCTGGTTTGTCTAAACCAGAGTCTAGCCAAATGGAGGGGTTTGTGCCAGGATGGCTGAAATGGGTCAAATCACCCAAAGTCAATGCCACGACCTTGAAGAAGCATTTTGCTATTTCTGC
This sequence comes from Pedionomus torquatus, assembly GCA_013398155.1. Classification (NCBI taxonomy): domain Eukaryota; kingdom Metazoa; phylum Chordata; class Aves; order Charadriiformes; family Pedionomidae; genus Pedionomus; species Pedionomus torquatus. The sequence continues at coordinate 170,802 of VZRU01003870.1, read as the reverse complement.
CTTGATTTTGAGCGTTATCTGGGCTTCTTTGGGGGAGTCCGCAATCCTTGTTTCTCTCCAAACTCAACCAAATCTAGGACTTTAGTAGGTCCTGTACACAGGTGTGGTCCAGCTGGGTCCAGCTCAGACTTTTGGGGCAGGGATGATGGATTTATCGTGTCGCATCCTCTTGTCCAGCTCGGCAAACCTTCATCTCTCACTACAAATAATTAGCAGGGGTAATAATACCCTGCAGTCAGTTGCTAAGCAGTACTAATGGCTGCTGATCTTCCTCAAAGGGATGGCATGAATCCTTGGGACACGATGACCTTTACTTGTTCTCTGTGGTCCTGCTTGTAATTCTCTTTTTAATATTGTACAATACCGATAGCCCAAGTTTATCCATATTGTCGAACAGGCGGATGCTCTATTATTAGATTTGTTCTTGCAGACACCTAGCTATATTGGCCGAATGTAATTTATAGTCTCTAAAATCTGCGGGTACAGATTTCTGCCTCCTTCAGTGTCTGGTCATTTCTATTCATTTCATCTCTGGAATCTAATGTAATAAAATTATAAAAAGGCTCTAACTCCTCAGCATTTAATCAGCTTAGTACGAGAGAATTACATCAGCGGCCCTTAGGTGTACTTTATCCTGCAAAGGAAATCTCACATCAGGAGACAATCTCATTATTTTTGACTACTAAGGATTGCATGAATTTCTTAAGATCCACCAAGAATACAGAAGACTTGAGGTAGGCCGTGTCTTTATTGATGGTAGACAAAGAGCAGGGGGGCTTTGCTTTGCCAGCAAGGCCAACTGGAGGTGTAGCTTGGACCCAGAGCCAGCGTCTTGGATGGTTTGCTAAGGTCTCAAAATGATCCAGGGTCTTAGGCAAGATAGTATTTAGGAGTGGGTAGAAACTCATTTGGTACAGGTATCCCCATCCCTGTTTGAGGTACTTTCCATGCTCACAAGAACAGCTCTAGGTCAAACCTGTGTCCAGCAGAGCATTCAGCGTGATTTTGGTGCCCACTGACTTAGAGATACTTGTTTTCCATGCTAAAGAGATGTTGGTGCTTCCTTTCTCCTCTGTTTCTTGATCTCAGCTTCAAGAGAATCTCTTCCTGGGTTATACCCCACCCACAAGTCTTTGTAGTCCTTAAAAGATCAGGCTACTTCTGGAAAGGTCCACATGCTTTAGGTCTGTGGGTCTCTCCTTCCCTGAGCCCAGCTCTGACCATGGACAACTAAATTCAGTGTACTGGCTTGTAGGGCATCGATGGGGGTGATTCTTTGCCTCTGTTGGGTCTGGAGAAATTGCAAGTTTTACTTTGTTGGCTTTTTTTCATATCCATCTTATTCATTTCAACCTGCAAAAGGTGGACAAAGAGATGGTGCTGCCATCTCCATGTGAGGGAAGAGGAGCTCCAAAGGGTGAGGTGTCATGCCCACCTGCCCAGGGTTGCACAGAAGCCCCGTAGTGAAGCAGAAGGCTAAACCCAGGTCTTCTCTGGGTTACATTAACGCAAAGCCACCGTGTCCCACATCTGCTCCCCAGTCCTGCCTGTGGGTGGGCGAAGTTGGGCGAAAACAGGATTTCCGGGACTATTTTTGGTGCATCCAGATGTTGGCTTGGCCGAGAAGCGGAGGGAAAGGAGGAGATAGAAAAGGAGAGAAAGGAGCTGTGTAATATAACACCGGGATTACAGGAGTTTCACTCGGGGCACGTTGAGGTTGGGGTTGTCCAGACCTGTCCTCCTTTCCCTCCTCATGGATCCATGCCACCCCGATCCCACGGGATGGTGTTTCTGCCTCTCTGGGCACTGAAGTTATTTTAAAAGAGAACAGCTTGCTTGTTTTCCAGCCCACGTTGGCTCGGCCAAGCTCAGCCCCTCTAACCACAGTCTGGGCATTTATTTTTGTCCTCCAGACTTTCTGAGGCATTTCTTGGGGTTGTTTGTCTGGTTCTTGCTGGGAGTGATGGAGCATGATAAAAATAGAGAGGAGTCCCAAGCTCAGGTTCCTTCTTTTGCAAAATGAAAGTTAACACGAGGCTCAGGACATCCAGGCAAGGTCTCGTTGCCAGAGCAGGATACCTGTTATATCTTGGAGGTGCCCATGGGACCTGGGTGATTGATTTCAGCTCGTTAGGGTGGCTTCCAGCTCGCCCTTGGGCCTGACTGCAAAATATGGCTTTGTTAAAATATTTAAAAAGCTGTGTCTCCAGCTTTAGGGGCTAAATTTGGTTGAAACGAAAAGAGTGGAGCCCCCTCCATCATCATGTTGACTCCAGGAGCTGGGGCTTTAATTAAAATAGTAACCATGATGGGACTTGCACCTCGGTTTGAGAGCAGGCAATGCTGAGTGAGTCCCATTCCCCCAATACTTTTGGTAATGCCAGTGTGAGGGGAAAACATTGGGCTGTCAGAGCCCAGGTTTTGTTTCGCAGGCTGGTGGTACCAGGTTGGAGCCTCTCTGATGTCGGTCCTGGAGGCAGGTGGCCAGCATCTGCTGGGTGTTTGTCGTGTTATCCTCTCCTTTGGGACTGAGATGAGCAGCCACTTGTGTTGTTTCGCCTCTCTTAATGGGACAACGTGTTGTTTTGCCTTCCTGAGGTAAGCAAAATGCCCTTTGCGTGCGATGGGGAGGTCTGTGATGGCTCCTGAAGGAGTTCACCCCCATCACCAACGACCCCCCTGAGAAAGCACTGCTAATGCACAGCTGAGCTCTGCCCCTCTTCCAGCAACACCACTGGCAACTAATTTAGCTTTTTTGCTGGTGTGTTCAGCTGGTCTGGAACCTGACAGCGGGGTGCTTCAAAAATTAAGATGGTGACTCTGAATCCCCAGGGGAAGAAAACACCAAGAGGGGAGGAAAGGACAGGATTTGAGGACATGAGCTGCAACTTCCCCAGCTCCCTGGGGGTTCCAAATCGATGATGACTCGGGTTTGGGTCTGTGCTGCAGCTGGAATTCAGCCCTGAGCTGGCAAGAAGTCAATGACCTGAGGGCAGGTCATTGTCTGCCTGCCTGGGCAGGGGGGCTGGGATGATGGGAACCATCACAGGGTGCTGCTGTGGTGGCTGAGTTCATGACCGATGGGAAATCAGTAGCCTGTGATGTCCTGACTGTGCAAATGGCTATGGGGTCTTTGTTCCCGGGAATTGCTCCATCTGGGGCTACCAGGTGCAAATGTCTTTTGTTTCCACCAGGAAATCTCTCCTGAGCAGATTTGGAACATTTCAAAATATTCAGCCATAATCTTTAGCGTTTGTGGACTTTTACATTGGCAGTGAGAACCCACAGTAGCACTGCAGTTTCGTTGAGGACTGCTGTATGTCCAGTATGCTTGGACCACATAGCACCTGGAGAAGACAGATGCTGTGGCCACCGCGGACTTTTGAGGAGCCCTGAGCAGGAAAGCTGTGGTTACAGCTCCCATACCCTATCCATCTATGCTACTTGAGATATATCCTACCCCTTCCAAGCTGGCTACACAGTGCATGTGCTTTGTGGATGTCCAGGGACCAAAACTATCTCTGCTCTTCAGTTTTACCTTCAGATAGCTGCTCTTCACCCAGGAGATGACCTTGTCCAACACTGGCTGCCTTGTTACTAGTGACATGGGCATTGGTGGTGAGCAGGTCTAGCACTGGAGCAGATTGAGTTTTTCATCTGGAAGCTCAGATATTCCTTCATGGAATCCCCTTCCCAATACCTAGAAAAAAAAAAAAGAAATGCACTGGGATACATAAGGGTACTTCGATCTGAATGTTCAGGGGAAGAAGATTCCTTTCCCTCCTTGACAGGAGGCAGCCATGATGCAACCAGTTGCGCTGCTTTGGAAGAAGCCCTTGGGAAGCAAGTTTGGGGCACGTCTTCAGGGTCTGAACTCCCTGGGACCTCATCTTTTCTTCAGGGCTGATCATAATCCATCTCCTCTTTCTCCTGCATAGCTAGTCTTTGAAGACCCATCATTCAAACCAGCATTATTATGGTCTGCTGGCTGTTGCCTCCAGCATGTTTCCTCCTGGAAGTTGCAGCACAGCCCCGATGCCATTATTTTTGAACGTCCTTTAAGCAGAAGCATTCGCACCTCTCGATTTAATTCACTGAGAGCGTCTCGGCGTTCCCATCGCTTATCTAAACATATCGTATTTCAAGGTTTATTTTGTGGTTGTAAAAATTTGCTGTTGGCATCCAAAGTAAAAATCTTTCCTGGATCTTAGCCTAGTAACAAACGTGTTGGATGGGGTTAGGCTGGGAGAAAAGAGGCTTTAAGAGTTTATGAGAAATGGGCCTTCAAACTGGAACATTTTAAGCTGCTCTCCTCGCTCCCAGACCCATCAGTTCAGATAAAACAAACCCAGCCTGCAGCGCTTCTCCTTGGCAAGCCTCTCCCGTGGAGCTGGCAAAGCTCCCTCAGCCCGGGGCCTTCGAGTAGCCCCTAATGAAGACACTTGAGGCACTGGTTGAAAGTTGACCTCTGTTCAACTCTGCAAAAAAAAGGGGGGGAGGCAAATGCAAGGGACTGCGCCCCGCGCTGACCCTGACCCCACGCTCTCTGCAGTACCCTGTGTGCCAGGGAATCCTTCTGGATAAGGGAGACCTTCTAGCAGCCTTCCAGGATCTGAAGGGAGCCTACAGGAGAGCAGGAGAGGGACTCTTTGTCAGGAAGTGTAGTGATAGGACAAGGGGTAATGGTTTTAAACTGGAAGAGGGGAGATTTAGATTGGATATTAGGAAAAAATTATTTCCTGTGAGGGTGGTGAGGCACTGGCACAGGCTGCCCAGGGAGGTTGTGGATGCCCCATCCCTGGAAGTATTTAAGGCCAGGCTTGATAGGGCTTTGAGCAACCTGGTGTGGTGGGAGGTGTCTCTGCCCATGGCAGGGGGGTTGGAACACGATCTTCAAGATTCTTTCCAACTCTAACCATTCTATGATTCAATGATTCTATGAAGCAAGGAGACTTCCCAAGCAGCCAGGATGTTCTAGAAACAGTCCTGGAGGTGATGTGATAAACAGGAGCTGAAAGCTTAGATCACCACCAGCCTACTTGCATCATTTTGGCAACCAAGTAAGAGATTTAGACACGCTAGACCTTGTTTTTAAGGGTGCACAAAGCTGGAACCTATCACTAGAGCACAGATACACGTCTGCAAGCGCCACCCATGTCCCAGCTGAGTCAAAGAGCCAAGCTAGGGTGGCAAGCAAAGTGAGAGATTTCAAAATCAAACTTGCATTAAATGTTGAGCAGGGTGGACGTCCAACTGCTCTGCCAGCAGGCTGAAATCAACAATTTCACTTGCGAAAAAGAAACATCCCTGGTGAGATGTTTCCCTGGTGGAAAAGATCCCTGGTGAGAGAGAGACCTACCTTAAATCCAGCTGACAGAGGGTTTCCATCTACATACACTTCGCCACTGATTCCTTGAGGAATGAGAGAGGTATAAAAGGGCATTTGTTGTATAAGTCTGAGCATCGGGGTGGGCTTGACACAGATCTGAGTCCCAGAGGCACTTTCCATTGACTTGGAGCAGACCCCAGCAACCCCTACTGGACTGCAGAGTCCTTGGGTTCTCAGGGGAGATCTTTGAGCTGATAGGAAAGGCTTTGCAAGCAAGAATTAATTTTGTAAGAGGAACTGAGAGCTGTAATTGTAAGACGAGGCCTTGACCTGGCGTGGCAGGTTTCTTTTGTCGCTTTTGTTCAATAACAACCTGAGCAATGGCTGCATTTCAGGCACTGGCTCCGCAGCTTGGCAAAGGGTGCTTCTGCTGCCCACCTGTAGCAAAGACAGCATTTGCCTGCCAAAACCGTGGTCTGAATTCCCTGGGCTTTGGGCTGGAATCTTCAATATCCTGCCTGCCAAGCTGCTGAGCGTGTATCCAGCTCTGCCTGAGCTTCGTTAAAAGAGGGAGGAGATCCCTCTGCCACATCTGATGTCTTTTGTGGCTCTGAAAACACCTTCTTTGGAGACGTTTTTTTCCCCAGTTTTGTCCAGCCCCATCATCTTGGTGCTGTTTTTTTCCACCCTGCAGGTTTTTCCCAGAGATCTAAACCTGTGCGGAGTGGCAACAGATCTCCCAGATCCATCGTGACCACTTTCTCCCATACAACTGGAAGCAATTAGGGTTCACCTTCTGCAGCCCGTTCAAAGAAACTTTTGCAGCATAAGGACAAACTGCCAACCACTTTGCCACACCTGGAGCTTTTTCTACCCATCCTGGAGGCATGAAAGATTGTTCAGCCCACTTTGCAAACTTTTCCTTGCCTTTCTCATTTTGCTCTCCTGGAGCTCCCTTCAGATCCTTGAAGGCTGCTATAAGGTCTCCCTGGAGTCTTCTCTTCTCCAGGCTGAACAGCCCCAGCTCCCTCAGCCTGTCCTCATAGCAGAGGTGCTCCATGAGGACAGGCTGAGAGAGCTGGGGCTGTTCAGCCTGGAAAAGAGAAGGCTTCCTGACAGCAAAGGTGACAAGGAGGAATGGGGATGGGGCAGAGCGATGGGGAGGGATTTGCCATCCACAACCTGCTTCAGAGCTTGAATTGCATTCATATTTGCAAGTTTCTTGCCCATCCGTGCGAAGCTGCCCAGTTTCTGCCTCCAACAGCCCTATGTAAAAGATGCGGAGTTTGCTCTAGTCTGGGAGACACAAAGCCGGGAGGAGAAAGGAGGTGTTCAGTCTTTGAGGTCTGTGCAACTTGCAAAGACAACGATTCACAGTTGCCCTTGTTACCTGGAAATCTGTAAGACACTCAGGTGATTAATTTTAGATTTGCTCACGTGAGCATTTTTCTCATCCGGGCTGCGAAAAGCGAAGCGAAGAAGCGAGAACACCTTTCGGAGATGCGCTGAAGATCCCCCAGATCGCTCCACTTTTGCAGCCTGGCTTTTAAACTAGGCAATGAGAAGAGTTTCAGCCCGGGGCTGCACAACCAACGTGCCCAATAAAAGGTTGTTTTATTGTAAGACAATACCCAACGCGACACTGGGCCATGTGGGAGAGAGATCTGCTCTCAAGTGACTGAGGTCACACGTGTTTTGTGGCTCCCTGTGGTTTCCCTCTGGGAAAAGGAGGTTGTAGCCCTTCTTTCCTCCTTGCCCTCAGCAAGGACTTTAGTCCCTTAGGCCAGTCTTGTCCAGCATGGCTGGACACCATCTTCTGAGCCTTTAGATACTTCTCTGGGGCAAACTCCTGCAATGAACAGCTCAGATATCTGGTTTACCACGTAGTGCAGATGTTGTGCTGCAGATGTTTTTGCAAGGGATGTAGCCAAGGCCTTGGGTTCCACCAGCTCCACCAGCAGAGATATGTATGTGAGGGAGGGGAGAAAAGGGGGTGGACAACCCTGGGGCTTCTGTCTTGAAAAATAGAGTTGATCAGTTATGCATGGGATGGTTTCTTTCCCAGCCAACCGGCTGTGAGGACAGCTTGGAGATCACTGTGGGACTCTCCTGGGATAAATTCTTGTCCTTAAATACTTTTGCCCTGGAGCTGAAGGAAATGATGTTTGTTCTTCCCAGGCTTTCACCCACTGAGCTGAGTCAGCCTGATTCAGGCATCCTTCACGTTCAGCCTTGAACAGGTTGTTTAAATCACAGTGGTAAATAAATAGTAAATCAGAAGCAGCGTGGCAGATTACTTAACCCATGCCCTGATCAATCCATACTGTGGGGTTTGTTTTTTTTCCCATCATTGGGTTGGACAGAAAATCCTCTCCTCTTCAGCCAGATAGAGCCTGGCTCATGAGGAGAGCGGCTCCTGCATCCCTGCAACCGCTCTCTGGTCTGACAATGCTTCTCCTGGAGCAGCTGCTCATCTCTCCCCAGCCATCAGCTCACCCTCTGCCCATTGTCATTGCTGTCGCTTCCCGTTTTTGGCTGCTGACTCACATTGTTTTTGCTGAATCTCTCTCCTCTGCTGAGCCGCTTCCTTCGCTCAATGGGTCATTTCCCACCAGCAGCATAAACATCTTTTAGTTGTCAACTCAGATGTTTTGGGCTGGCAGTCCCTGGCCCTGGTGACATCTGGTTTCCAAGAGGGGCTGAGCAGGGAGTTTCAAAGGGCTGAACGTGCTTTTCTCTGCAACGCATCCAGGAAATTGGCTGAGCTTGAAAGAGAAGTCCAGAGGTGGAGGAGGGCAGGCAGCACCAAGAGGTCCCCTACAGATGACGTGTCTTTCCAAGCAGGATGCAAGTTGGGCTCACAAGGGCAGAAGGAGATGGGCTCTTTTTCCAGAGAAAAGGTTATTTTTCCAAGGCCAGCTTTGAAGGGAATTAGTCCCAAAGATATAAGAAGGCAACCAAAATTAAGTTACCTAGAAAGAGCAGGGAGATGTTGTTGGGCTGGTTTAATGACTGGATGATGCTGGGTGTTGATGGACAGAGGAGGGTTTCCTTCTGCTCTGCCACTGCATTACTCGTGGTGATGGAGCTGTGATTCCTACATGGGTATCTTTGATGGCAGAAGCAAAACTGTAGGGGAAATATAGAATTGGGCTGCTGTTGCTGCTGAATACAGATAAATTCAAGCTGTTATCATGTAGTAGAAGATAATACAGTTTTGGTAGGACAAGAAGTAATGAGCACAAACTTGGGCATAGGGAGTTCCATCTAAACATGAGGAGAAACTTCTTTTCTGTGAGGGTTTCAGAGCCCTGGAAGAGGCTGCCCAGAGAGGTGGGGGAGTCCCGGTCTCTGGAGAGCTTTAAAACCCACCTGGGTGCATTCCTGTCCAACCTGCTCTGGGTGACCCTGCTTTGGCAGGGGGTTGGACTAGATGATCTATAGAGGTCCCTTCCAACCTCATACTCTGTGGTGCTGCGTCTGTAGTTTTTACATCTAGACCATCACAAGGGAGCAGAGGGACCTGCCATGTTTTGTCACTGTGTCACGTTTTGCAGATGGGAGAAGGAAGGAACAGCAAACCTGTTGGCTGGATTTCACAGAAACCATCTGCCCTATTTTCTGTGGTGGCTGTGACCCAAAGAGAGGACCTTGGGCCTGTCCTCCCCAGCCAAGAGCAAGCATTGCGAGCAAATGTCCCCATGCTGCTCAGATACCTGGAGATGCCCACTGCAGATGGAGGACCTGTACCAAAATTTCTGCAGACTCTTTATGTGCCATGCTCTTCTGACAGAGTGAAGTCTGAAGAGCTCTGAAGAGCTTTAGCTGGCCTTCCCTGGCACAAACAAAAAGGGCTGATGATGCACAGAAAGATCTGGGGTATGGGGCTTGCCTGCACCCCAGAGTTTCCAGCAGAGGATGGTGCAGGTGGGTCATCTTGGTCTTCTCTGAAACACCGAGCCAGGCCACATGGGCTTCTTTCTCTGCCTCTCCCACCATTGATAGCTGATAGAGGTTCATCAGAGGGACTCTGGGAGATATCAAGCTTGCTGTTGCTATATTTGGTCCTAAAATGGATGCAAAATGTGAAAAGCTAATCAGCCAGCCCTGCCTGCAGCTGATGGAGGGTGTAATTTCAGCACTATCTGCTCTTGAGAACATTTAAACCTGTCATTTAGTCTGGGTAGAGGTGGTCGGAGGTGGAAAAAAGCCCATCTGAGCAAAAAAAAAAGGACATAATACTAACTCCTCCAGTGCCAGAAGGCCAAAACAGATCATTGCCACCCCTCTGGGGCAAATCCAACCTTCCCAGACCTCCTGTCAGTTCGTGGGGGATGAGGAGCACTGAGTCCTCTCACTGCAGCAGAGCTCAGCTCCCGGCAAGCAACGTGTTTGCACATGAATGCTGGTTTGTGGTGGGAAGAAAATAGATGTCTCCAGCCAGCAGCTGTCCCTGAGGAGGGGCTCTGAGCGGGCATGGGCTGTGCTAATTACAGCCACATCATCCTAACGAGAAGCGCTGCCAGAGAGAAGAGCAAGGCAGATGGGGGCTGACTTCTCCAGCCTTGTAGGGTGGGGTATGGTCAAGCAGAACTCTCTTGTGGGTCCGACCGGGCCGACAGAAGAAGCAAATGGGGCCCCATCACCTCTGGATTTCTCGTTAGGCTCTGAAGCTGCCACATCTCAATGAGCTCCCCACCGTTCATACTATTAATTTTATTTAAGGGCTGGGAAGTGACGTGTTTATCCAGACACTGGGAGCAAAACATGCTCAGGTTGGTTTGGTTTTTTTTTTTTTTTTTTTGTTTTTGGCATCTTTTTTTTGGTTACGGAAAAAAGATCGNTTGTTTTTGGCATCTTATTTTAGGTTACGGAAAACAACAAAGAAAGGAAGAGCAAATATAACTTCCCAGGAGAAGCCCCGCTGTGCCTGCCTCGGCAAGGACCTGCGCCTGGGATATCTGTAAAACCCAAACCATGGACGTCCTGCAGAGGGGAGAACCCAACAACTATCCCTGGCCAGGCAGCTTACAAAGAGGGAAAGTTCAAAAGAAATATTAACCAGGAACAAGTCTCCTGGCTGGGAACCAGGAGATCTGATGCTGCTTCATCAGTCCTGGCTCCAAGCAGAGCTGCGGGGTGACTGGGAACAAGCCTGGTTTCCCTCCAGCACCTCTGCTCCCTGTTCTTGCTCTTTGGCTGTTAGAAGCAAAAGCTCTCCTGGACAGGTACTGGCTTTCTGAATGCACCTCTGCATACTTATAATATAAAAACCAGACCCAGATATTTCTGCTCACTGTCATGTCACCCGCCTCCAGGAAACTCCTGCTGAGCTCTGGAGTTTCGAGGGCTGTTCCTGCAGCTGCAGCCACTCGGCTTTTGTGGCAAAGAGGAGAAAATCTGGCTTCCCTTTGGAGTCAGATCATTAATTTTTTCATCTCGAGTCAGGCTGATGGAGAACTCTGAGTATGGATGAAGATGCGTGAAGGCCCCTTTGCCTACCTGAAAGGGAGAACATGGGCGCTACAGGAAGATAGGAGCTCACACAAGGGTAAGACAAAGACAAAGAGACATCCAGGAATGAAGAGAATAGAAAAAGCACTGGGACATTCTCTAGGATGTGTTACATCAGAGGATGCTTGTTTATAATAAAATGGTTTAGGTTGGAAGAGACCTTAAAGATCATCCAGTTCCAGCCCTCCTGCCCTGGGCAGGGACACCTCCCACCACACCAGGTTGCTCCAAGCCCCATCCAGCCTGGCCTTGAACCCCTCCAGGGATGGGGCAGCCACAGCTTCTCTGGGCAACCTGGACCAGTGTCTCACTACTCTCATGGGAAAGAATTTCTTGAGATCTCATCTAAATCTGCCCTCTTCCAGTTTGAAGCCATTATTCCTTGTCCTATCACTACATCCCCTTGTAAAAGTCTCTCTCCAGCTTTCTTGTAGGTCTCCTCCGGATACTGCAAGGATCTCTAAGGTCTCCCTGGAACCTTTTCTTCTCCAGGCTGAACAACTCCAACTCTCTCAGCCTGTCCTCACAGGAGAGGTTCTCCAGCCCTTGGACCAAAGTACAAACCCTGGAGCACATCAGTTTTGAGGACATTTGCTCTGGGCATGTGGCAGGATGCCCTTCAATGTCCTACTGCCAGCAGGCAATGAGTTCAGCACTGCGTACATCCCTTGTTGTATGATCTCTGGAGATCATCTCATCCAACTCCCCTGCCAAAGGTGGGTCACCCAGAGCAGGTTGGACAGGAACGCATCCAGATGGGTTTGGAATATCTCCAGAGACAGGGGCTCCACCACCTCTCTGGGCAGCCTGTTCCAGTGGTGCCACACCTGCTGAAATGCCTGGTGGTGTGGTCAAATGTGAGGGGCAGGATTTTGTCCCCTGGCTCTAAGGATTGCTCTACAACAGTCCTGCTGGACCATGAGTGGTTCAGAGGAAGAAGTCTGAGAAGTGCAGCTCCTCTCTGCCCTGCCAGCCTCTGCTCCCCATCTCTCACTGTCCTACTCGGCCAGGACTCCCCCGAGGGCAGGCTCACTGCAGTTTCCTGCTGTCACGCAGTGTCTAAAGTAATCAACAAAATTTTCAGGGCTGGATTTTTGGGTGCTTGGTGCTCACTGACATTTCGGGACAGTCCAGCTCTCATGCAAGCACCTAATAAGGCTCAGAGGGAAGAGGGCAATAACACTAAGAGCAGCAGCAGCCCTGAGGAAAAGGACTTGGGAGTGTTCATGGATGAGAGACTCAACACAAGCTGGCAGTGTGCGCTGGCAGCCCAGAAAGCCAACCCCATCCTGGGCTGCATCAAAAGAATGGTGACCAGCAGGTCATGGGAGGTGATTCT